>CM047425.1:31968827-32568827 GCA_026168455.1 Theocolax elegans | reverse complement strand
ACACAAAAAATATATCAACCCAGCGCTAGATGAAGACGACTATCTCTCTACACTCGTTAGGGAGATCGTCGTGTCTTTCGTATATATATAGCCACACAACATCTTGCTGGTGTCGCGGTTCATCTTATGACAGGCTTTAAAGGTATGATCTCCAGTTTCTTACTGTGGAGTCCAAACTGTAGATCAAGGACCGAATGCCTTTAGTTTTTGTTTAATTTTTGAAAACGGCTATTCTCTGGAAAATTCCATCAACCATACTGAACGAAGAGAAAATTGAGCCTGCTTTATTCTAAAGTAAAGCTTTATTCGGAAAGACCGATGAATATATATTGATACATATATTATTTTAATATATTTGAATAGAACATACTGCGTTATGATTCATTTATTCATTTAAATTAAAAGATGTATATAAAACAGCTAAATAATTTTAATAAAGTGGTAGTATTTAACTTTATGTAGCGGTAATAAATTATATTTATTTTTGACGCCGTAATATGTTTTCATGTTAGTATTTACGTTTTCTATATCTGATAGCAGGGTTTCAATTAACAATTTTTGCAAAACGAAAATAAATATATACATATATATATATATATATATATATATATATATATATATATAGATTAGTGCAGATTTCACGGAATTCAATAAAAGTTCATGAAATTCCCAAGAAATCCTGTAATTAATTCAAATAAGCCAGTATACCTTAAGTATTCCCTTAAAACATAATGAAATCCCATTCAAACTTGAGTTCAGAAGAAAACTGAGATCGATTAGATATATTTTGAAAAAAAGCTCAAATGTCTTAATTTAGTCTACGTTTATGAAAGAAATAACAATTAGACGAAATTTTGGCTTAAAAAATCATTAAATTTTTTTATTTCTTCCATAACTTTTGACTAAATTAAGATATTTAAGCTTCTTTTTTCGAAAACATATCTACTCTATTTCAGCTTTATTTCAACTTTGGTTTGAACGTATATCGTTACTCGTTTTCGAGTTAGAAGCAATAAACGTTAAGAGTATAATTGGCGAGATTTTTCGTTATTTGCTTATATCTACGGTAACAAAGGGCATAAGATTCTATAACTCCGGCTTTCTTCATAATTTTATAGCAGAAAAAATTTGCTAGAATTCGGTAAACATCCGTTTCCCACAGGGTTGGTCCTCTCCTTGTTAATGCTTAAATCCCTGTGTACATTAAAAAGTCGGGAAATTCCCAAGAAATCCCATAAGTAGTTCAAAATACTAGAATATCTTATGTATTCCCGAAATTTCCAGGAAATGCTGTAATTAATACAAATATCCCGGAAGACCTTAAATATTCCCGAAACACCAAGGAATCTTGTAATTAGTGCAGATATCCCGGAAGACCTTAAAAAATTAACAAATAACCTGAAGTACCTTATGTTTTTTCAAATTCCCAAAAAATTCCAGGTTATGGGAAGAATTTCAAATTACTTACGTATTCCCGTATTCCCGAAAAATCCCAGATTGTTGCAAATATCCCGGAATACCTCATATTTCCCGTAATTTCCAATTATTCTTATAATTAGTGCAAATATTTGTAAGACATTAAATGTACCCGAACACCCCAAGGAATGGTCTAATTATTACAAATATCCTAAAATTAATTAAGTATTTCCTAAAATTCCAAAAAATCCCGTAATTAGTGCAGTTATCCCGAAATATCATCAGTATTCCCGAAATTCCCAAAAAAGCTCGTAATAAGTGCAAATTTCTCGGAATACCTTAGAAAATTCGGAAATACCAAAAAGTCCTATAATTTGGGGGTAACCCATAAAAGGGTTTTGGGCACCAGCCGCGTATTTTCGCGGCGAATTCATAATACGCATGCTCGGCTGCGTACGAGCTGCAACAATTAGCTGGGATTAAAAGGAGGGAGAGATGGGGAGCACACTTCCGAAAATAGGAATGAATGCAGTGCACCTTCTACGTAGCCGTGCACCCACCTTGTCGGTATGCAGATCGTCTCCTTGGTTGCCGCTCGAAATGGATTGCTCCTTTCCCTACACACACACATCGGGTTTGCTGGTCCCACATCGTGGCGCCTTCTCAGGTGGTGGATCGGGGAATGCTTTCCAGATATGGATGGTACCGGTAAAATCAAACATTCGGGGCGAACCAAAACCAAATAGGGGAAGGCACCCCAAAATTAAACGAATGATGGATAGTGAGATTAAAACGACACTATCATAAGCGGGCAAGGCAGTCTTGTCAAATCACGCCACTGATTCCGATCGGGTGAAAGCCTCGGTTGTCAGTGATGATTCCATACGGAAAGAAATTTGGAAGGCTGGAGCGTCGAAGGTTTGGAAACAATGTATATCCGAAAAATACTGCGTCTTTGCACCTCAAAAATGGGAGTTATCGATTTTTAAATAGAAGTGTTTCGATTTCAACAATTTCGGATATACAGCGCGCTCAGAATGGAAGTAGGAGCAGTCATACTGGAAGGACTGGGTATCCGAAATTTCGCTGCGTAGTGAGCTCCGCCTGTTGGAGGTCTCAGACCTCCAAACGTGGTATCTTGGCGGGTCGAGTACATGAAGCGTATTTTGACTTAGCGCTTCTTAGAATTAGTGGCTTTAATGTAAAAATTCTTATTATTTTCGAGCTCGCAAAATAAACAGCTATTATTTTCATTTCTATATAAATTATTTTAATCATGTAAATGTATAAACGCTAAACTCGATCGTTCGTAAATGCATCTGAGATCTCGCAGAGTTGGAAGTCTGAGAGCTCCAAAGCGGAATCAACACGGCGCCGTAAAACTCCAAGGTTTTAGGGGGCGATACTGGGGGCGCTACACTTCGTCTTTCAAGTTGCTGTCAAAGGAGCACTGAAAGAACGAGCGGAGGAACTCATACGTGCCATAACAGCGGCTTGCCATATCTTTATGGCCGGGAAATCTATCCCCCGTGGCCGTCCACTTGTTTACAGGTGGAATGAGAATATCGCAAAAATACGCCATAAGTGTCTGCGGAATCCGCGACCGTACAAGATAGCTCGTAACAACCCGCGGTACCAAAAACTAATCGCGGCCTACCAGGAAATGTGGTAAGAGCTCAAGGTTGCCATTGAAGCGGCTAAACATAAGTGCGGGTGTGAATTTCGCAAGGAAGTTGACCGTGATCCGTGGGGTAAGCCGTACAAAATGGTGATGAATAAGATCAAACCCAAGGGCGCCTCAACGCCATCATATCCACATTTTCTTAACAGAGCAGTATGCCACCTGTTCTTACAAAATCAGAAACGGTCAGCCGAGACAGGTCCAATGGGGACCGACAGTGCAGTCGCATCGACAGACATTAGCATAAGCGAGCTGAAAATGGCTGCAAGGAGAATATCTGTCCGCAAAGCTCTAGGGCCGGATGGAATACCTGGCCTGGCCATTAAGACTGCTGCGCTAAACGTGCTACAAATTTTTGCGGACACATTTAGTGCTTATTTTTAAGTAGAATGCTTCCCAGCACTATGGAAGGTACAGAGGTTGTTGCTTCTCCCAAAGGGGAACCAACCATCGGAATACCCGTCCTCGCACCGTTCACTCTGTTTGTTGGATATAGCTAGCAAGCTGTTTGGGAGTGTCATTTGTACTAAGCTTCAAGCAGCCATTGCATAGGCAGGCGACCTATGTGACAATCAGTTTGGTTTACGGAAAGGGCGCTCAACTATTGATGTCATAAATCGAGATGTTGAGCTGGCTAACAATGCCATCGGTGGTACTAGGAATTCTAAGTGTATGCATGCTATCATCGCACTGTATATCCGCAATGCCTTCAACTCGGCTTGATGGGACAAGATAATGTTGTCCTCGGAACAATTGAAGGTACCGCTCTACTTGCGTAAATTCATCTCGAGCTACCTCACAGAACGAATCCTCCTCTATGACACCGAGGATGGCGCGCATTCCTCATGTCACAATTTATATATGATTACGCATTTTAATGATTATAAATAATTATTAAATGCTTTAAGAACTATGAAAAATTAAACTTTTTTAATCAATTGATTATTAATTTCGTTTACCCACTTAATAACTATAAGTTGTCGTTGTCCGTTTGCCGAGCGTAGGAGGTGTGTGTGCTTGTCGAGTCGCACCTTGTAGAGGGGACCATCATGCTAGTTCATATCAAGCTCGGGATGGAACCACTTTTCTACTATGTTAATTATTCCATTATAATGCTGAATAATTGTAGTACACTCAATGATCCTGGACATTTCTTTTCTAAAACTTTATGCAATTTGTACAAAAAAGAACTTCAATTTTTTTACATTAAATTAGTCAATATTGAGTTGTAAAAGATTAAAAGTTAAAAAAAAAATAAAGAAATGACTAAATAACCATTTTTAATAATTAAAAAATCAGACCACCATATCCAAAACATGTAGAGAAAGGCATTCTCAAATGTTACAGAAACAAAAAATTTATTGCCTCGGAAGGCTTCGGTGGTTGATTATACTCGCAAAGAACCTGCGAGACGAGGCTCTCTTAGCGCGTCGCTGACATTATTTTGCCTCGCAGGTATTCATCGAGAATGTGGAAGAATTTACCTACTTTATTGTAGCAGGTTTTGTTCCTTTTCACGGAAAGCTTCGGCGGTTGATTATGCTGGCGCAGAATCTACAACGCGAGGCACTCTCAATGCGTCGCTGAGATTGTCTCGCCTCGCAGGTATCTATTGCAAATTCCAAGAAATTAGCTAATTTATTGTATCAGATTTTATTTTAAATGAAAATAAAAACTTAAGTAAATCAACTGAGTATTACATGTGCAAAGATCAGAAAAACAGAAATTTTATTAATTAAGTACTGCTTATGACCATTAGTACGTAATAATCTATATAATATTTTAAGATATAATGATTTAAGATTTTATTAAAATAAAATATTATACATAATGGAACGATACGTCGTTGTAATGAAATAAGATAGTATATGAAAATAGTATTTCGTTGTACATGTTACACTTAATAGAATACAAAGTGTGTATTATGTTTATGTCTTGAACTGTATTCAGTCAAGGCCGCGGGAACCGTTCGTTATACTATCGCGCGAGAATGTATGCGAGCATCCATGTACCTTTGTACGTAAGTGTGAGTGCGTTAGTTACTTTTCCGCGATCGCGAATCGCCCGAATAGTTCAGATTGCAACCTGCCGTGACCGAGCTGGCATATAAATCGACACATGTGTGATTATCGATTGATACTTTTATAATAAACCTTCAGATTAGTATCATAATTCTTGTAAGGGTGTAAAACTAAAAATCCAGCATTAGAAATGTTTAATAGGTAATTTTTTATAATTGTTTAATAATATTTGTATTTTCAGCAGCTTACAGGAGATTAGATGGATAATGAAACAAGTAAAGATACTTTTCTACCACTACAAAGTAAGTGCATAAATTTTTTTGCAATGATCATGCTTATAGGTTCATGGTTATAAGACAACAAATATACATTTCTATTAATATTTCGGGAACTTTTCCCAGATATTCTAATTATAAATGATCTTGATGATTTAGACCCACTCTGGAAATTCATAGGCAGTGTTGCGTCCCGACGAAAATTATATTATTATTTTTCGTAAAAAAAGTACTGCGCAGTATACAATAAAATTACGGCGTAGAAGACGAACGAAATAAGGTTGATAAAGGATGATTCTAAGTAAATGCAGTAATATAAAGCCTAATTTATAGAGCTAAGTGACAGATTAATTTGCGAGCGTTTCAAATGAAAAAGAGACTGATAAGTAGAGTTGAAGATATTATGCAATGCCAATACGCATATAAGCGGGATTGCCGATAGTGAGATCGAAACGAAGGGTTGCGCAAGAGTTTTTGTATACTACACTATAAAATCAATGCTCGGAGAAGAGTCGGCGATCAGAAACATGGACTAGAAAACTCAAGCATTAGAAGGAAGTAATAGATTAAGCCGGTTTTTGGATAATGTCGCAGTAATAAAAGAGGGGCAGCAAATTCTCTGAATTAACTACGAAGCGTTATGTAAACATATGTAAACATATCTAAACATATGTATATAATAGCCCCAATATGTTTGTGATTATGTACACATATATATATATAAACATCAGTATCGGTACTTATAGTGACACTACGTGTTATCTTGGTGTTTTGAGGTTATAAAACATATGTAACGACTCAGATATAAGGGGGAGAATATTAATTGATAGAATAATGCATAAAAAACCAATAACCCAAATACCTAAATACCCCTCACGGGTAAAAAAGCACACTTTGACCTTATAATATAAATGAAGGATTAATATTAATTAATATTATTACGTCAAAGCGGGCTCACAAAGCTAATTTTCCGTTTTTTTGTGTGTCGGCATAAGTACCGATTCATCAATTTATATATATATATATATATATTTCGCCGCCGCCGCCGTGTCTCAGATTTCAGGATTGGAGGTTACCCTTTATATGTATAATATTAATATATATAGTATACTATGTATAATATTAATATATATAGTATATGTATATTACGCCTCAACCGTGTCTAAGATTTCAGGATTAGAGGTTACCTTTTATATATATATATATATATGAGCAAATCCACGGAACCTTTGATTTTCATTTGAAAAATTTTTTTTTTTTTTTTTGGGAGGCACATTGATCTCAATGCGTCGCTGAGATTGTCTCGCCTCGCAGGTATCTATTGCAAATTCCAAGAAATTAGCTAATTTATTGTATCAGATTTTATTTTAAATGAAAATAAAAACTTAAGTAAATCAACTGAGTATTACATGTGCAAAGATCAGAAAAACAGAAATTTTATTAATTAAGTACTGCTTATGACCATTAGTACGTAATAATCTATATAATATTTTAAGATATAATGATTTAAGATTTTATAAATAAATATTATACATAATGGAACGATACGTCGTTGTACTGAAATAAGATAGTATATGAAAATAGTATTTCGGTTGTACATGTTACACTTCAATAGAATACAAAGTGTGTATTATGTTTATGTCTTGAACTGTATTCAGTCAAGGCCGCGGGAACCGTTCGTTATACTATCGCGCGAGAATGTATGCGAGCAGCCATGTACCTTGTACGTAAGTGTGAGTGCGTTAGTTACTTTTCCGCGATCGCGAATCGCCCGAATAGTTCAGATTGCAACCTGCCGTGACCGAGCTGGCATATAAATCGACACATGTGTGATTATCGATTGATACTTTTATAATAACCTTCAGATAGTATCATAATTCTGTAAGGGCTGTAAAAACTAAAATCCAGCATTAGAAAGTTTAATAGGTAATTTTTTATAATTGTTTAATAATATTTGTATTTTCAGCAGCTTACAGGAGATTGATGATAATTGAAACAAGTAAAGATTACTTTTCTACCACTACAAAGTAAGTGCATAAATTTTTTTGCAATGATCATGCTTATAGGTTCATGGTTATAAGACAACAAATATACATTTCTATTAATATTTCGGGAACTTTTCCCAGATATTCTAATATAATGATCTTGATGATTTAGACCCACTCTGGAAATTCATAGGCAGTGTTGCGTCCCGACGAAAATTATATTATTATTTTTCGTAAAAAAAGTACTGCGCAGTATACAATAAAATTACGGCGTAGAAGACGAACGAATAAGGTTGATAAGGATGATTCTAAGTAAATGCAGTAATATAAAGCCTAATTTATAGAGCTAAGTGACAGATTAATTTGCGAGCGTTTCAAATGAAAAAGAGACTGATAAGTAGAGTTGAAGATATTATGCAATGCCAATACGCATATAAGCGGGCTTGCCGATAGTGAGATCGAACGAAGGGTTGCGCAAGAGTTTTGTATACTACACTATAAACTCAATGCTCGGAGAAGAGTCGGCGATCAGAAACATGGACTAGAAAACTCAAGCATTAGAAGGAAGTAATAGATTAAGCCGGTTTTTGGATAATGTCGCAGTAATAAAAGAGGGGCAGCAAATTCTCTGAATTAACTACGAAGCGTTATGTAAACATATGTAAACATATCTAAACATATGTATATAATAGCCCCAATATGTTTGTGATTATGTACACATATATATATATAAACATCAGTATCGGTACTTATAGTGACACTACGTGTTATCTTGGTGTTTTGAGGTTATAAAACATATGTAACGACTCAGATATAAGGGGGAGAATATTAATTGATAGAATAATGCATAAAAAACCAATAACCCAAATACCTAAATACCCCTCACGGGTAAAAAAGCACACTTTGACCTTATAATATAAATGAAGGATTAATATTAATTAATATTATTACGTCAAAGCGGGGCTCACAAAGCTAATTTTCCGTTTTTTTGTGTGTCGGCATAAGTACCGATTCATCAATTTATATATATATATATATTCGCCGCCGCCGCCGTGTCTCAGATTTCAGGATTGGAGGTTACCCTTTATATGTATAATATTAATATATATAGTATACTATGTATAATATTAATATATATAGTATACTATGTATATTACGCCTCAACCGTGTCTAAGATTTCAGGATTAGAGGTTACCTTTTATATATATATATATATATATGAGCAAATCCACGGAACCTTTGATTTTCATTTGAAAAATTTTTTTTTTTTTTTTTTGGAGGCACATTGATTTAATGGAGATTTCTACTTCTTTAGAGGTTAAATAGTAGAAAATATGAGGGCCCCTATTTCTTTTCAAGACTTATCTAAGAAATTAACGATTAAAATATTATGAGGGGTATCATAGGGTAAATTATAAAAAAATCACTTCGTAAGTAAACGAACATTTTTTATTCTATAATTTATGAATATAACAACATAATTAAGTCCTTATTTAACAAAATTGAAATATCTAACAACAATTTTTCATATAAAAGGATGTTTTCAAGTGCCGTTACAGTACTGTAATTTTCTTTTCCTAGTAACAATGGTTTTTTTTGTTTAGTACTTGTAACAGGAATTTCATTTTTGCTCCATAAATCTTCCAACTTGAAGGTTTAAATTGGTAATGAGTACATGGCAAATTATTTGAAACATTCATTACATGATAAATAATTTCTTTTCGCATACTTCTCTTTAATGGTAAACAAACTACTTGCGTAAGGCTGACTGAATGATATGTGTGTGTATGTATGCGCGCGCGGGTGTGTGTGTGTGTGTGTGTGTGTGTGTGTGTGTGTGTGTGTGTGTGTGTGTGTGTGCGTATTTATATTAGCTTTTCTGTTGAAATAACCTATTTCGTATAGTCAATTTGAACTTCAGTTCAAAGGTATAAAATTTTATACTTTTATACAGCTTATATTATCTAAATTAACAAAAATTCAATTGAGGTTTTACGTAGATGACTCAATAATCTACTAAAAAGTAAAGAGATATAGTTTATATATGCTTTTTTGTGAATGTCGAGTGTGCCATGCGAAAATGAAAATTTGGAAGACTAGGGCCCGAGATTTTGAAAAGTTTAAGGTAGAATTGCTAGTAAAGAAAAAGAGACACAGCTTAGCACAAAAAGAATAAGAATCCTTATTGCAAATCGAAAAAGCAATATTAGTCACAATAGCTATAAACAAAACTTATCTTTGTATAATATCAAAATTCTAAAATTTCCTAAATTTACAAAAACTGACTTCCTCAAGAGTTGCGATTTTTATTTTTCTGTATCATGAAGGCACACTATTCTAACACTTTTAGTTTAATAGGTAGATGGTGTAGGTTGTCAAAAAAAATTTCTGTAACATTTGGTGAAGAATTATAATTTCTATAAGCTTAAAAAATAGAAGATGAGTACTACTTCCATCGTCAAATTTGCAAAAATGCAACTTTATGAAGCCTCTAACAAAAGCTAATGAAAACAACTTTAAAAAATATAAGGACCCTTCATCGAATTACTTTTTCTACCAGAAACCGTTGTTATAATGTTGCTAAGTCTGCTTATTTACTACTATATTACCCGCTTCCCCAGAATTAAAGGTTCTGTGGATTTGCTCATATATATATAACAAACACCAGTATCGGTACTTATGGTGACACTACGTGTTATCTTGGTGTTTTGAGGTTATAAAACATATGTAACGACTCAGATATAAGTGGAAGAATATTAATTGATAGAATAATGCATAAAAAACCAATAACCCAAATATCCAATAACCCAAATACCTAAATACCCCTCACGCGTAAAAAAGCACACTTTGACCTTATAATATTAATGAAGGATTGAAGTTATAACCTCATTCGGAGGCCTCCGGCACCTCGAAAGACGTTATAGCTTCAATCCTTCATTAATATTATAACGTTAAAGCGGGGCTCACAAAGCTAATTTTCCGTTTTTTTGTGTGTCGGCATAAGTACGGATACATGGTTGAATTTTCGGTGGAATTATGCTGACGTCGGCATAATTTCCCCAAAGTAAGCACAATTCCCATTTCCCGTAAGAATTTGTCGGCATAAGTACCGATTGATCAATTTATATATATATATATATATATATATATATATATATATATATATATATACATATATTACAGTTCTAAAAGGTTGTCAATAGAATAATATTTATTATCTTTTAATCACAATTGGCATAAATACTATTTAAAGCAAAATTATTTCAATCTATCTGACTTTTATACAAAAAAACCATATAAAAATAATATATATATCTAAATTAACGGCGGAAATAAACTACAAGGAAATAATATTTTTTATTATACAGAAAGATCATTACAAAATAGCAATAATTATTTAATTTAAATAAATACGTGATTATTAAATTGGAAACGAATAAAGTGAATAAAAAATAGGGTGTTTTTCTCTTTACTCTTCTCGCTTAAAATAACATTGACGTCATTATACAAAGAAAAGAAAGGAAAATGTTTAAATTTTTCGATGTCAGTTGAGCTTGGTCAAATTTAAATTTAATTGCTATAAAAAAATATTTTAAATAAAAAAAACGATTTACAATAAAATAGAATCATTGGAGTCTAAAAAAATCACTAAACCTAAAACCTATATCCTATCCTTCCTAAGGAGTGCTTAACTGCACCCTTTCCTCCTTGTTGTGGTAAATAGTCCAGCAACACCGTCACTTGTCCTTCCTAAGGAGTGCTTAATTGCACTCTTTCCTCCTCGTTGCAGTAAATAGTCCAGTAACACCGTCACATATCCTTCCTACATATCATTCAAAATGTGAACCTATATAAATAATTACAACTAAACTCATCTTGACTCCAGTAATTCTGTTAATTAGTCATACATTCTTACAGGACGCGCAGGGGTACATATATAAGGAGAGTTTGGCATACTAGAAAAAAATAATTTAACACTAGGCTCAATGGACATGGAAGAATCTGTACAATAAAATAACGATTGTAAAGAAACTAGAAGAGGCGGGAAAAGAAGAATTTTATCAAAATTAGTTATTGAAAAGAGAACATTATTAAGAAAATTAAGTAACGTAAACTCACAGAAAGCTTTGATACACATGTCGGATAAAACCATGGATTCAAATTTAAAGTATAAAAAAATTACTGATTATTGATTTTAATAAAAAAAATGCAGCAGAAATTCGATAAATTAATTAATTTTGTGGAATAAGTTAAAATTCGACTATAAATAAAAATAACAATTAAAATTTTTTTTTAAGACAATAAGGGTGATATTAAATCATAATATCGTTCGCAAGTTTATATTGTTTTGAAGAAAATATAACAAAAAATGTGTAAATAATAAAACCTTATAATCGATACTGTAAACCTCGTATAATTATTTAATCACTAGTTAGAACAAATTAATATAAAAAAAAAAGGGAGAAGGTGAGAAATGAATTTTTGCCCATTGGTTTGAATATGGTATCAATTTTATTTGTGCATGGTATATGTATGGGTGATTTTCTGTGTCATCGAAGATGAAAAAAATGAATATTGCTATAACTGTGGGAACATGTTTTAGAGGTGTCCAGTAGATCTCCTGAATTTTGTCAGATTTTTTCGGGACCATAATTTTAAGCTACAGAGAGTCAAAGTTGACATTTTAGCACTTTTTTGCATTATATGCCCGTTTTCATGAATTTGTAGCTCCCAGGGGGTGCATTTTTCACTAAAAACATACATATGACTTTTTTGTAAAATTTTCTAAATTTTTCATTAAAAATACTTTTAAAGTCATAAATGTATGCTGTCACACTCTTGTAAGCAATTTAAATCTACAATAGTGAAAATCAGCAATTCTGCTCCGGACTCTAGAAACCTAATACTGTCTAAAAGATATCTTTTTATAGTCAGAAACTGCCTATAAATTTCCATAATGGGTTTAAATCATTAAGATCACCTATGGTCAAAATATCTGGCAAAGTGCCCGAAATATTAATAGAAATGTATATTTTTTGCTTTATAACGATAAATCTATTAGCATAATCATTGCAAAAAAATTTATGGAGTTATCTAGGAGTGGTAGAAACGTATCTCCTCTTGTTTCAGTATCCATCTAATCTCCTGTAAGCTGCTAAAAATACAAAAATCCCAGCCCGGTACTATTTTTCACATTACTTCAAGCTGGGAGGCGTGTCTGTGACATACGTCATTCGTTCCTTATCCTATCCTTCCTAAGGAGTGCTTAACTGCACCCTTTCCTCCTTGTTGTGGTAAATAGTCCAGCAACACCGTCACTTGTCCTTCCTAAGGAGTGCTTAATTGCACTCTTTCCTCCTCGTTGCAGTAAATAGTCCAGTAACACCGTCACATATCCTTCCTACATATCATTCAAAATGTGAACCTATAAATAATTACAACTAAACTCATCTTGACTCCAGTAATTCTGTTAATTAGTCATACATTCTTACAGGACGCGCAGGGGTACATATATAAGGAGAGTTTGGCATACTAGAAAAAAATAAGTTTACACTAGCTCAATGGACATGGAAGAATCTGTACAATAAAATAACGATTGTAAAGAAACTAGAAGAGGCGGGAAAAGAAGAATTTATCAAAATTAGTTATTGAAAAGAGAACATTATTAAGAAAATTAAGTAACGTAAACTCACAGAAAGCTTTGATACACATGTCGGATAAAAACCAGGGATTCAAATTTAAGTATAAAAAAATTACTGATTATTGATTTTAATAAAAAAAATGCAGCAGAAATTCGATAAATTAATTAATTTTGTGGAATAAGTTAAAATTCGACTAATAAAAATAACAATTAACTAAATTTTTTTTAAGACAATAAAGGGTGATATTAAATCATAATATCGTTCGCAAGTTTATATTGTTTTGAGAAAATATAACAAAAAATGTGTAAATAATAAAACCTTATAATCGATACTGTAAACCTCGTATAATTATTTAATCACTAGTTAGAACATAATTAATATAAAAAAAAAGGGAGAAGGTGAGAAATGAATTTTTGCCCATTGGTTTGAATATGGTATCAAATTTTATTTGTGCATGGTATATGTATGGGTGATTTTCTGTGTCATCGAAGATGAAAAAAATGAATATTGCTATAACTGTGGGAACATGTTTTAGAGGTGTCCAGTAGATCTCCTGAATTTTGTCAGATTTTTTCGGGACCATAATTTTAAGCTACAGAGAGTCAAAGTTGACATTTTAGCACTTTTTTGCATTATATGCCCGTTTTCATGAATTTGTAGCTCCCAGGGGGTGCATTTTTCACTAAAAACATACATATGACTTTTTTGTAAAATTTTCTAAATTTTTCATTAAAAATACTTTTAAAGTCATAAATGTATGCTGTCACACTCTTGTAAGCAATTTAAATCTACAATAGTGAAAATCAGCAATTCTGCTCCGGACTCTAGAAACCTAATACTGTCTAAAAGATATCTTTTTATAGTCAGAAACTGCCTATAAATTTCCATAATGGGTTTAAATCATTAAGATCACCTATGGTCAAAATATCTGGCAAAGTGCCCGAAATATTAATAGAAATGTATATTTTTTGCTTTATAACGATAAATCTATTAGCATAATCATTGCAAAAAAATTTATGGAGTTATCTAGGAGTGGTAGAAACGTATCTCCTCTTGTTTCAGTATCCATCTAATCTCCTGTAAGCTGCTAAAAATACAAAAATCCCAGCCCGGTACTATTTTTCACATTACTTCAAGCTGGGAGGCGTGTCTGTGACATACGTCATTCGTTCCTTATTCTATCCTTCCACGTTGCGACTGCCACTTATCGTAAAACGGCCTTCCTTGCGGTTTCGAGCGCGCGCCGAAAGATTGCACAGGCTCCGGACCCCGCCATGCGAGATACTCCCTGTGCACGCTTTGATGGACAAAGGAAACATTGGGGAGCACTCTTGCAATTCTTAAGTTTGTGTCCAGGCTTGCCGTACTTGTAGCATGACGAGGACCTGTTCACTCCCTTACACTTCCGTTTCGTGTGGCTTTCGACATCTTACAAAGCCGACGCAAAGATGTCGCATCGACTTTAGCTTGTCAGCGGTCTCATGATCTAGCTTCACGATGGCTGTCTTTTATTGATTGCGGTTGGGACCCAAAAGCTTTACCTCTCGGCTCTCAGGCGGAGACGCGAGAACTTTATTTAGGGACGCCACCACTTCGTCCCTCGTTGTGAGAGTGTCCAGGTCTCTGATCTCCAGGGTCACCCTTCGATCTTGGATCCTAACTTCTCCTATACCTTGAGTAGCCATGCGGACTTTCTCCGCGAATGCTGCTGCGTCCGGTTTCTTGCCCAGCCGGAGCAGGACGTCTCCCCGCCCTGTCGGTCGTACGCGCAGAACCTGGGCGTCGCTGTCGTCCGAATTGACTTCCTTTCGGAGCTTCCCCAAGACTTCAGCAAGCGTACGGTACCTCGCGATAGTGACCACCGGGGTGGATACCGGAGCCATCTGGCGCTTTCTCCTATCAAGAGGCGACTGGACTGACGGCTTTTTTCCCGCCACTGACGCGGACTAGGATTGCTCCTTGTCCATGCCACGTGATGGTACCTCCTTTCGAGGCTTCTTCTTCTTTCGGCTCTTAGAGAACCTCGGGGGGAGGGGGGCTTTGGGGGCCCTCTCTACTTCTCTTTTGAGCCTGCATTCTAGTTGTAGCCGTAAAGACGGCTTTAGCTATTATGCCTCTTCTCTTAGGCCGCCGACGATTCTCGTGACCTACTCGATAATCCTCGACTTGGCACTTGTAATCGTCGACTGCAAAAAACATCTTCTTGGTTTTCCCGTAGAACTCTTGTACAAGAGTGTCTACAGTATTCAGCCCTGTCTTCATGACCATTGAAATGTTAGGCTGCTTTGCACAAGCTGCCAGTAATTCTGTTAATTAGTCATACATTCTTACAGGACGCGCAGGGGTACATATATAAGGAGAGTTTGGCATACTAGAAAAAATAATTTAACACTAGGCTCAATGGACATGGAAGAATCTGTACAATAAAATAACGATTGTAAAGAAACTAGAAGAGGCGGGAAAAGAAGAATTTTATCAAAATTAGTTATTGAAAAGAGAACATTATTAAGAAAATTAAGTAACGTAAACTCACAGAAAGCTTTGATACACATGTCGGATAAAACCATGGATTCAAATTTAAAGTATAAAAAAATTACTGATTATTGATTTTAATAAAAAAATGCAGCAGAAATTCGATAAATTAATTAATTTTGTGGAATAAGTTAAAATTCGACTATAAATAAAAATAACAATTAAAATTTTTTTTTAAGACAATAAGGGTGATATTAAATCATAATATCGTTCGCAAGTTTATATTGTTTTGAAGAAAATATAACAAAAAATGTGTAAATAATAAAACCTTATAATCGATACTGTAAACCTCGTATAATTATTTAATCACTAGTTAGAACAAATTAATATAAAAAAAAAGGGAGAAGGTGAGAAATGAATTTTTGCCCATTGGTTTGAATATGGTATCAAATTTTATTTGTGCATGGTATATGTATGGGTGATTTTCTGTGTCATCGAAGATGAAAAAAATGAATATTGCTATAACTGTGGGAACATGTTTTAGAGGTGTCCAGTAGATCTCCTGAATTTTGTCAGATTTTTTCGGGACCATAATTTTAAGCTACAGAGAGTCAAAGTTGACATTTTAGCACTTTTTTGCATTATATGCCCGTTTTCATGAATTTGTAGCTCCCAGGGGGTGCATTTTTCACTAAAAACATACATATGACTTTTTTGTAAAATTTTCTAAATTTTTCATTAAAAATACTTTTAAAGTCATAAATGTATGCTGTCACACTCTTGTAAGCAATTTAAATCTACAATAGTGAAAATCAGCAATTCTGCTCCGGACTCTAGAAACCTAATACTGTCTAAAAGATATCTTTTTATAGTCAGAAACTGCCTATAAATTTCCATAATGGGTTTAAATCATTAAGATCACCTATGGTCAAAATATCTGGCAAAGTGCCCGAAATATTAATAGAAATGTATATTTTTTGCTTTATAACGATAAATCTATTAGCATAATCATTGCAAAAAAATTTATGGAGTTATCTAGGAGTGGTAGAAACGTATCTCCTCTTGTTTCAGTATCCATCTAATCTCCTGTAAGCTGCTAAAAATACAAAAATCCCAGCCCGGTACTATTTTTCACATTACTTCAAGCTGGGAGGCGTGTCTGTGACATACGTCATTCGTTCCTTATTCTATCCTTCCACGTTGCGACTGCCACTTATCGTAAAACGGCCTTCCTTGCGGTTTCGAGCGCGCGCCGAAAGATTGCACAGGCTCCGGACCCCGCCATGCGAGATACTCCCTGTGCACGCTTTGATGGACAAAGGAAACATTGGGGAGCACTCTTGCAATTCTTAAGTTTGTGTCCAGGCTTGCCGTACTTGTAGCATGACGAGGACCTGTTCACTCCCTTACACTTCCGTTTCGTGTGGCTTTCGACATCTTACAAAGCCGACGCAAAGATGTCGCATCGACTTTAGCTTGTCAGCGGTCTCATGATCTAGCTTCACGATGGCTGTCTTTTATTGATTGCGGTTGGGACCCAAAAGCTTTACCTCTCGGCTCTCAGGCGGAGACGCGAGAACTTTATTTAGGGACGCCACCACTTCGTCCCTCGTTGTGAGAGTGTCCAGGTCTCTGATCTCCAGGGTCACCCTTCGATCTTGGATCCTAACTTCTCCTATACCTTGAGTAGCCATGCGGACTTTCTCCGCGAATGCTGCTGCGTCCGGTTTCTTGCCCAGCCGGAGCAGGACGTCTCCCCGCCCTGTCGGTCGTACGCGCAGAACCTGGGCGTCGCTGTCGTCCGAATTGACTTCCTTTCGGAGCTTCCCCAAGACTTCAGCAAGCGTACGGTACCTCGCGATAGTGACCACCGGGGTGGATACCGGAGCCATCTGGCGCTTTCTCCTATCAAGAGGCGACTGGACTGACGGCTTTTTTCCCGCCACTGACGCGGACTAGGATTGCTCCTTGTCCATGCCACGTGATGGTACCTCCTTTCGAGGCTTCTTCTTCTTTCGGCTCTTAGAGAACCTCGGGGGGAGGGGGGCTTTGGGGGCCCTCTCTACTTCTCTTTTGAGCCTGCATTCTAGTTGTAGCCGTAAAGACGGCTTTAGCTATTATGCCTCTTCTCTTAGGCCGCCGACGATTCTCGTGACCTACTCGATAATCCTCGACTTGGCACTTGTAATCGTCGACTGCAAAAAACATCTTCTTGGTTTTCCCGTAGAACTCTTGTACAAGAGTGTCTACAGTATTCAGCCCTGTCTTCATGACCATTGAAATGTTAGGCTGCTTTGCACAAGCTGCCAACATTGCCTGAAGTTCTTTTTTCAGATGGTCGTAAGTGGAGTCGATCTCCTCCTGCGCCTTCTCCACTTTCTTGTATTCCTTACGGAACACTTCTATCTCCTCTTGAGATTCTCTGCTATAGGCAGAGATGCCACTGAAGGCACTACCAAGGCTGGAACGCTGCCGCTTCGTAACCTGCTTGCGGATGCAATACTCAACATCTGTAACGACGTCTGCTGTTGGGGGTTTTCTTTCGAGGGCCCCACCTCTGACGTGTTCGTAGAACGAAGCGCTTGGTGGCCTCCCCCAAAATCCATGAAGCCAGCGCCGGCCACCGGGGCTTTCACCCGATCGGAACCGACGGCGGGATTGACTCCTAGTTTGGAGCTGCCCGCTTGCGGTAGTTGGTATTCCATTCGCTTGCTCATCATCCTTCTTCAACTGTTTGGTCCACGGAGGTTATTTCGTTTCACCTCTACCCTTCACGCAAGCGTGACGAGCTTTTCCCCATCCGCCACCCGGGGGATGCGCCGCATACGGGAACAGGAAACCCGACCCCGATCGTACCAATCAACTCAGCAAGCCAATCATCGGACGATCATCAACGGCGAGGGATCATCAAGCTTCCCCGCATTGAAATACCCCGCTTCGATGGCACTTTAACGAAATCGAAGTCATTCCGTGACCTATTTAGGTCGCTTGTCCACGAAAACCAAAGCCTCGGCGATGTGGAAAAACTCCAGTTCTTGAAGACCCACGTCGATAGCGAGGCGAGGAGTACCGTGGATCATCTGCAAACGGTCAGCCCCGTCTGCTCGCGCGGCAGCACTTGCGTGCGCTGTTCCAGCCCGCACCACTGAAGAAAGAATCTGGGACAGATCTGCTAAGGCTGGTTGACGACTTGGAGTGCCACCGCAGTCAACTTCAGGTATTGCATCGCCCGGTCCAACATTGGGATGACTGGTTCGTCACCGTCGCCACCGATCAATTGGACCGCGAGTCATGTCGATCCTGGGAGGAGGAGCTGGAGCTGAACGATCAGGCGGCTGTTTCCCTACCGACATTCGACCGGCTGACGACATTCTTGCAACGTCGAGCACGCGCCATCATGGCGATGGGATCGGTCTTTTGCGACTGTTGCTGGAGAATCAAGTAACTGCCCGTCATGCCGGTCAATTCACCGCGCTTGGGAGTGCAACGAATTTCGCCGGTTGACTCCCAACGAGCGCAAAAAATTGGTCATAACACATGTCCTATGTCTGAACTGCCTTCGCCTCAATCACACTGCCAACAACTGTTCATTCACATCAAGCTGTGTAACATGTGGTGGAAGACACCACACTCTTCTGCACGTGGTTGCCTGCAGGAGAGTGCACGATCCTACACGATCGGAGATCCCAAAGAAGACCAACAGGTTGCAAGACACCGTGACTGCAAACACGTCTAGCAACGTAGTCAACGAGTCGTCCTGACTAGCTCTGCTGCCTACCGCCGTCATAACCATCGGCGACGGACGAACACGCCGTGAGCGAGTCAGAGCGCTATTAGACCCATGCACTGAGACTACTTTAGTCAGTGCCCATCTCGTACGACGGCTTGGACATGACCTCAGGAAGATGAACGTCGGAGTAGCTGGAGTAAGCGGACGCCCAGTCGACACCGCCAGCGTCCGTGCTCGCCTCTACATACTTGGCGCGGGCGGCAGACAACAGCTGCAGATGGAAGTCTACGGGCTTCGCTACATCGGAGTGATCACCCCCACTCAAAGCTTTCCGGTAGACGTCGTGAAGAACCAAGTCGGAGTCACGCTGGCAGATCCCCATTTCAACCGGCCTGGAGGCATCGACATTGTGCTGGGCGCTAACGTCTACGAGAGTATCCTGCTTCCAAGGCAACTACGCCAAGACTCCATCATCTTTCAAGAGACTATCTTCGGCTGGACACTAACGGGCTCTCTGAAGCTGCCCTATGCAAATACCCCTTTTCAGGCCAATGCATGCGTTCAATAGAGTACTAACGATGTACTTGAGCCTAAGGGTATTCTGGGACTACTGCAAAGGTTTTGGGCCAGTAAGGAGCTTCCAGCCACGAGGCGTTAATCCCACGCCGACATGGAGTGTGAGAGCCTTTTTTCACCCGGACACACTCGAGATCCGAATAGACGGTACGTGGTCCCCTTGCCAACGAAAGGAGATCAAATTCAGCTTCTGGGAAATAGCTTAACGGTGGCCAATCAGGTCCTGGTAGCAATGCAAAGGCGCATGTTGGCAGACCCAGAGCTTCAGCAGGAGTACAGCCACTTTATGAGTGAATACCTTCGACTAGGGCATATGCGCCAGTTGTCGAAGCAGGAGATCCTCCAGCCAGACATACCATTGAACTATCTCCAACACCATGCAATTTGGTAGCGGTCCAACGTCGGCCGCAAGCTGCGTGTAGTCTTTAACGCTTCCAGACCCAAAGCTCCAAAACGACCTTGCCACTGTGGTTACTCGTTGGCGTCGTCATCGGATAGTCTTCTGCGCGGACGTCCAGATGATGTTTCGGCAAATAAAGGTGCAACCGAGCCATTGTCACCTCCAGCGAATCGTCTGGAGTCCCCGCGCCGGTGATCCGACCATCCATTACGCAATATTCACCGTTATATACAGCGTGACATGCGCCCCTTATCTGGCTCTCCGCACATTCAAACAATTGTGCCACGACGAGGGTCTGGCATTCCCGTCCGTGGTGGATGCGGTCGAGCACGACCTGTAAGTTGATGACTTTCTGTGCGGTGCGGATGACCTGGAATCCACCAAACGACGCAGGGAAGAGCTGGGCGTTCGATAACCAAGAAAAATCTATATAGCAAATAAAAAAAAATAAATAAAACAAAATAAAGAGGAGGAGTAAAAGTTTAAAATACAAGTAAAAAAAAAGAAAAAAAAGGGGTTGGCAAGATTTATCGATATCTCTTTTACTTTTTTTTCAGAACAAAAAATAATGATGAACTTCAACATAATGTTTTTATCCCTTTTAACATTTTGTACGGAAAACGAAGTAGAGCCAAGAGGAATCGAACTTCAACAAATATCTCCATCAGGTATATTCTTCGAACGACAGGAAGATGTAAAACTAACTCCAGTCGCATGGAAAATTATTATTATCATGACTTGCACACATAAAGATATAAATCTAACGGATATTTGGATTACGTTTAGCGAATTTAAAAACGGTTGCTCGTTAGGTCGCGAAAAATGTGAAGAACTATTTGGAAATTTTAAGAATTTACAAGAAAAATATACTCGAACTTTACGCATTTTGAAATCTACGGAAATTACTTGCATGGACGTAAAATCAGATTTGCATGAAAACTAGTTAGTATGTTATGATTTAGTAAATTAATTAACAATTACATAGATAGGATACTAGTAGATGTTAGGACTAAAATAGTATAAATAGAAAGTAATACGATGGGAACTAATGTATATAAAGATAAAGCAAGATTGTATATTGAATTCAACATTATGCAAAAAATGAAGCAAATGAAAGGGGAAATTTATCTTGAACGATACTCAAAAATAATAAACAATATAAAGACTCCATTTGGAAAAATGTTGGACAACCAGATAAGCTACAGTGTAGGTACCCTTATTAATTTAAAAGGAATAAAAGAAAATCAAAGGTACACTACATTATTATCATCTAATAGACTTAAACACGTTGTTAATTATATCGAAAAATATGAGAAAACTAATGAATCCCCATTGAAAAGGGGAGAGAGAGATGTAAGAAGACTAGCTAATATAACAAGCCTACATACTGGATACATTAATAATAAACTATTTTTTGCAATAGTATGCGGAAAATTGTCGTTTTCCGCATTAGTTTTAGTGCGGACAATTCCTTTTCTCAATACAGTAAAACTAATGCGGAAAACGACAATTTTCTACGTACAAGAGGAAAATGAACAGGATGAGGACTCTAGCAATTTTTTATGAGATCTTATGTACCATTAATTATTACAAATGCACAACGGATAATTAATTTTTTGTTAACAATTCTTTGTCGTGGTGCTAGGTACAAACTGAATACATAATAGTATATTGTGAGCCTAGGGCGTAAAGTGGGCTTTTTTAAGCCGAGTGTGGTTTTGTAGTACGAGGTTCAGGTGAGCTAGCACGAGCCGAAGGCGAGTTAAGCGGGCGTTTTCTTTATGGGCGTAAAAGGACTACTTTAGTCCCTTTTTTTATGGCGCAAAAACGCGATTTTCGTGCATGTGTTACAAAAAAAGTTATAATATCCACATCCACATCCACATCCACAAAAACTATTGAATTTCTAGGATATCGGACCCCTGAGTAAAAGCAGATGTATGTTTTATCATCCCGTGCATACAAAAGACTCAAACATCAAACCAAGCGAAATAAAGTCTTTCTATGGAGTTTTGGAGTAGCTGATGATGAATCTGGGGTCATATTTCCGAAATTACAATAATTGGGCCCAATACCGAGGGGGCCCTATTATTATTGTTTTCGAAAATTCTGGATTTGTGTACTGGGCCCAAACATTAGAATTTCGGAAATCTCACACCAGATTCATCATCAGCTACTCCAAAACTCCATAGAAAGACTTTATTTCGCTTGGTTTGATGTTTGAGTCTCTTGTATGCACGGGATGATAATACATACATCTGCTTTTACTCAGGGGTCCGATATCCTGGAAATTCAATAATTTTTTACTTGAAATTTCTTCTTAAAATTTTATGTAGAATACGATAGTATTTTTTATTTTTCTAAACTTTGCATTCTAAGAGTGGACCTCTTCGGTATTGGGCCCAATTATTATAATTTCCAAAATCTGACTCCAGATTTGGATTCAGCTCGATGCCGGACATCGAAATTTTCTAGTTTCAGAGACGTTGTGATTGTCAGTTCCTTATATGCATGAAAGGGTTAATACAAATGTTCCACAAAAGTTTTACACCATAAAAATGAAACACCAAATATATTTTTTTGACCTGACTCTATCTTTATAGCATCTCAAAAAAATTTTCATAGTAAATTCCATTTGAAAAAATTCACTTTTTGAGGTTAAAATAACATTTGAACAAATTATTATATCAGTACCTAAATTTTTATCCAACCATTTGACGTGATATAGCATATTATATACTCATTCCTACTAATCCACTCGACTGTTACCGACCACTGCAAAATAGATTGTTTATATTACATTTAATTAACAAAATCTACCATATTTTATAGATAAATTCAGCGTATGATACAATGATTATAGCTACTTTAAAGCAATTTAATTATTTTCTATATGAACCCAACATATGTGTTTGATTCTTTGGCAACTGCATAATAGTTAATAATTATACGAACTGTAATAGGTATTGGATTTTTTTATTTCAAGGTTAGGTGAAATGAATGTTTTATATTTATACATTTACTTACATAATTTATAAAAACCATGTTTATTATGTTGGTAAGTTATTGTTCTTTATAATTATACTTATTGAATACCTCCTTTAACATTTCAATAAAACCAATGTGTCAAGTCTTTGGCAAATGTATAGGTTATTTAGAAATTTTGTAAATTTGATATATATAGAAGTATTTTTATTTCAACGCTGAGTAATATAAATGTTTGATAGTCACCATGTTCAAAATAATTTAAAATGAAACACAGCGTTATATTTAAGTGGATCTCTATCGTTTTCTATTCTTATTATAGCTGCTAAACCTTGTGACGGAACTCGTCACACAATCTATTCACGACGAATAGAGTATTTAAGTCGTCGGAGCCTTTCGTATGTCAAGGCCAACCGACGACACTTGTTTACTTCTCTACGAGTGTACAATTACGCGCGCGACTATACGTAGGGATGGGAGCGCGAAAGAGTGTGTGAGTTTCCCCACTCCCTTCCCTTTTTCGAGAAATTAGGCGATCGCCTAATCAGTGTATAATGATCCGTCGATCAGGACTGATTATTATATTGTATATCCGTTCTGTACTGCTCGTGAGTGCCGGGAGTGCATTCCACCCATCTCTGTAGTAGGCTCTGTGAACGGTTGTTCCGGAGCAGAGCTAATTGAGTAAACCCGGGTAGATAAACACGTGTGTCCCGTGTAGTTTTGTGTGTATCAAGGACGGGTTCGTGCGCGTGTGATACCGCGGATCGCGACTCACTCGCCGCGGCAAGGGCCGCCTTCACCACCTCAACCACCAGTCGTCTCCTTGTCAAGGAGGTCGACCAGTCGCCGAGGATCGGCTGTGCCATCCCCGAGGAGCGTCACCGGTAAGTGTTACGATTTACTATCGTGACCCTCCCCCTCCCTTGTGTGTGTGTACATCGGGAGTATATTCGGGTACGCTGGTACCCGAATAGCGGAGATCGAGGCAGAGTCAACCGCAGGCGAGGATCTCGATCCGGTTGACTCCCGAGACTTCCGTCCGCGCGAAGTAACATTGTCGCGGCACGAGGCCGAATGGTCAATTGTTCAATAAATTAGAATAAATGTTTTATTATTTTTTATTTTAATTGATTTTGTTTATTTATTATTCTCCCCGCTCCCGCCGACGTTCATTTAATTTTTATAAATCGTGTCGAGGCAAGGGGGATCGCCCGAATCCTCCATACCGTACATCCTAGCGAACTCGCGTTCCTGGCGACAGCCCGCAGTTCGTAAACAAATAAATTAATTGTGTGCGCGGTATTGGGCAACGCGGCCCAACGGTTAATTTTAATTATTAAAAATAATTAAGTGTACCGGGTTCGCGAATACCACGTCACAAATGGCGACCGTGACAAAACTTTCGGTTTCGTCCTTACCGTTTTAAATTAAACTAAAAGTTTGTCGGCCATCTTTTCGCACGCGAGCAGTGTCGCGGCGAAACGTGAGCGGGTTGAGGTTGAGAGAGAGAGAGAGAGAGAGAGAGAGAGAGTATTCTCCCTCTTGCTCGGGTATCCGAGGAGAGGTGTACACCGGTATATCGGGAGAGAGTTCGCGCGCGACCGCGTTCAGCCGGAAGCGCCCGATCTCACCGAGATCGGTCTCTCCCGATCGTAAGCTTGTCGGGAGATCTTTGCCTAGCTTGTATGGAGCAGCCAAGTAGGGAGAGAGTAGCTAGCGCTGCGGACCGCGGGCAGCGAGAATCCCCCCCGAACAGCGCACAGGAAAGACTTCGCGAGAGCCGATCATCGGCTCGCTCGGATTGCGCCCGCGAGTGGGAGTGAGAGAGAGAAACTCTAGTCGCGGGGAATTGGAATTAGGTGCTAGGCGGGCTATTCAATGAGTGAGAGAGATAACGCGATCGCCTAGTTTTTTCGCGTGATAAATCTTCGCAGCTGGTTTCGCCGAGAGAAACCACTGCGGCGAATTGTTTTATTTTTTTTCTTTAATTAAATACATTCGTTCCCGTGCAGAATCTATTTTTTTCGTCGGTGTGAGAGTGTTTGAAAATAGATTCTTTCGGGAGAGGTAGCTGTCCCCGCCGCCCCTTCCCCTTTTAAGAAAATTTTAAATAATTTAATTTTTCTAATTCTTGTTTTTTTTTGAGTTCGAGAGCGAAATTTTTTTTTGTTGCTTTCTCCCCTCCCTGACATATATTATATATAATTATAATTTAATAATTGTGTTTATTATTTATTACTATTTATTTATATAATATATGTTTAATTTTTTTTGTGTGTGAACAAAATATATTTTGCAACTATTGTTAATTATTTAGACTTGTTTGCAAGTTAAATAATTAACAGTATGTAACTTTGTGTAAATCTGCCGCAAAGTTACAATAGTTGTAATATTAATTATTTAAACTCGTGTGTGAGTAAAATAATTAAAATTATTTCTTTATTGCAATAATGTGACTTGAGTGATTACTTAATTTAATATTTTGTATTTATTAAGTATTACTGTTCACGATACTTGTAAAATATTTTTGAAAATTTATGAGTGTGAGAAAAATTTTTTTTTATAATTCGTGTTAATTGTTTAGACTTTTTGCAAGTTAAACAATTAATGTTAAGTATCTTTGTGTGATTGTTCCGCAAAGATACGAGAGTTGTAAATTATAATTATTTAGACTCGAGAGTGAGTTAAATAATTGAAAATTTTTTTTTTGCAAATATTTTAATGATCGGCATCTAACCTAATATTTTGTATTAGTTATTTGCTGTGAAATTTTAATATATGTAAAAAACTTTCTTTTCTCTTTTTGTGTGTTCAAATTATATCTCCATACATTTTTATCAATTATTTAGACTTGTTTGTTAGTTAAATAATTGGTTATAATTTTTTTTTGGTGTGTTTGAGTAAAATAATTCGGTGTATAAATTTAATTGTTTAGACTAGTTAGCAAGTTAAATAATTAAATTTTCATTTCCTTTTCGTTCAATTTATTTAAAAAAGGAAATATAAATTATTTCAACTTGGTAGCAACATAAATTATTTATTTAGTCCTTTTTAGGATAAAATAAATATATTTCGCTGAAAATTTGTCGTTTGGGACGACAATTAGTGAAATAATTATTTTGTTGCAAACCATACGGGATTTACAACATTTTGTAAATACCCCTATTGTTGAAATAATTTAATTAAATTTGTGTTTGTAGTGTAGTGTAAATTATAAAGAAATTTTTTTTTGTTTTGGGCTTGGAAAGCAAAATAATAAATGTGTCTTGGTGTGTGTGAATCACAAGACACTGTATTTATTTTTATATTTATTTTAAAATTAATTATTTAGGCTCGTTAGCGAGATAAAAATTAATTTTTTTCTTTTCTTTTCTTCCTTTATAATTTGTTGTTTGTATTTATTAATAGATTGAAACTTTAATTATTTCAATTTCCATAACAAATAATTCTTTTCGCCAGTGAGGATCTTTTGGTTATAACTGTCGAGAGAGATATTTTGGGAAATCGTTAAATTTACCATTACTGGTAAATTACCGACGATATTGAAATAATTTAAAGATTTTTTTTGTTAATAATTATTTTTGCTTGCAGAAGCAATTGTATAGAGTCTTGGTGTGTGAGTCACAAGACACTATTATAAACATTAATTGTTTAGACTTGTTAGCAAGTTAAATAATTAAATTTTCATTTCCTTTTCGTTCAATTTATTTAAAAAAGGAAATATAAATTATTTCAACTTGGTAGCAACATAAATTATTTATTTAGTCCTTTTTAGGATAAAATAAATATATTTCGCTGAAAATTTGTCGTTTGGGACGACAATTAGTGAAATAATTATTTTGTTGCAAACCATACGGGATTTACAACATTTTGTAAATACCCCTATTGTTGAAATAATTTAATTAAATTTGTGTTTGTAGTGTAGTGTAAATTATAAAGAAATTTTTTTTTGTTTTGGGCTTGGATAAGCAAAATAATAAATGGTGTCTTGGTGTGTGTGAATCACAAGACAATATATTTATTTTTATATTTATTTTAAAATTAATTATTTAGGCTCCTTAGCGAGATAAACAAATTAATTTTTTTTCTTTTCTTTTCTTCTTTTATAATTTGTTGTTTTTGTATTTATTAATAGATTGAAACTTTAATTATTTCAATTTCCATAACAGAATAATTTCGTTTCGCCAGTGAGGGATCTTTTGGTTTATAACTGTCGAGAGAGATATTTTGGGAAATCGTTAAATTTACCATTCCTGGTAAATTACCAACGATATTGAAATAATTTAAAGATTATTTTTTGTTAATAATTATTTTTGCTTGCAGAAGCAATTATATAGAGTCTTGGTATGTGTGAGCCATAAGACACTATTATAAACATTAATTATTTAGACTTGTGAGCAAGTTAAATAATTAATTTTAAATTGGTGCAAGTGTTAAGTGTGTGATTTGCCACAACTTTAACCAACAAAATTTAATTATTTTGTCCTTCTAAGGACGAAATAAATTTCTTTTAAAGAAAATCTTTTGGATTTTGATCAAGTAAATTCATTTTGTTGGTACACTAATCGGTGCATCTTTACAATTTATTGTAATTAAACCGACACCAAATATTTTTTACTCGTTGGGAGTAATAATTATTTTATTGTGGTGAGTCCAATAAAATAATTTTCAATTGAAAATTGGATACTTCCGAAGTATTTGAAACACTAGGGATTTCATCTGAAATCCCGGTTGAGAGTACTTCTCCCGACGTAACACGTCGGCTGCTGCTGGTCAAAAAAATAATGACCAGCAGCTATGAAGCCCGAATGGCCCAGCTTATGCGTGAATAACGCATCGCTAGGGATATTCGTCGGGAAACGAAGAAACTTCCGATTGTGGCAGTGTATGCCCAATTGGAGCATCTAAGTTTAAACGCAAATGGCGAAGAGGCGGAGTGCCGCGAACGCCTTTTGCGTCACCGCATAAGATGTGTAGTCATTAATCTGGAAATACCAATGTGAGGGCAGAGCCTGCACATAAACCTCTAGTATGTCAGGAACTATGGGAAATTAGGAAACCTCGTTCCAGGAAAGGGAGTGTGGTCCCATCAGGAACGGAAGTTTCCTGCGAGTCCGAAATGTCGGATCGCGAAAGGGTTGCTAGTGACAGAGCACCCATTCCTGAAGAAGATGGAGCTCTGTCACCAAGTGGTCAGTCTAGAAACTCGCCAATGAGTACTGCACAAAGCCCGAGGTTGGCATCAACAGGTGCTATACCTAAACGGTTTGGTGAGGTACTGGCAGCAATCACGACCACGACTGCTTTCCCTTATGTTCCTGTTTCGGTGGCTGCAACCTCATGCACAACCACTACGTCGACGGTTACGACCGTGACGACTGCTCAACACGGAGGTTTTTATGCACCCGCACATTACCTCCCAATTGGGGAGCAAAGAAACAGCGGACATCTTGGCACTAGAGAGAGTGAAGTGCCAACACAACATTTTGACTTGGGTTTGCAGGCGGAAGCCGACCGTCGTACGTGGCGAGGATACACCTCTAGACAATACGACAACAGGCAACCCGAGGCTAGCACAACCGAACGTCAATTTGTTGATGATAGGAATGGATATGACCTTCCTAATGACGTCAGTGTTCAATCTTACGAAAAACCGAAGTTTGAACCGAGACGTCGTGATACCTCTTCTAAGACTTGTGAGGGACAAGATAGAAGAGAGAGACGTGAGTACACGACTCCAAACAGAAAGTCACGAGACCATCGTTCTGTGAGTAGAGCCTCATGCAACGATGAACGTCGTGAAAGCTGTACGGAGAGACGTATTCATAAACGTCAGTCCAACCGTAAACTCGACGACCGAGCACAGCCGGAAATTCCGGAGCAAGGTCACAAAGAGAGGTCGCACAGACGTAGAGATACACCTCGAGAGAAACGTGCGGTGGCCACTTGCTATCAGTGCACTCAGACGGATTCGTCCGATGGGTATCAGTCTGATCGCGAACCTGCTCGTAGGAGATCCTATTCTCGCAGGGCGGCTGAAGGCCGACATGAGAGTAGAAATCCTTCTACCAGTGGGCGTAGGAGATCCCAGACGCATAATAGAGACGACCGTCGGGAAAGAGACTCCTACGAGGCCAGGCCAAGGTATCGTGAAGATGATAACCGAACGCACGATCGGACAGGGTGCGCACGAGAACTGCGTATCTGGAACATGTCCTTTGATGGTGAAAACAAAAAGGACGCGGAAGAGTTTCTGAACCGTTTGTACTACTTCAGAAATGACAACGAGTTCTCAGATCGCAGGATGTGAGCGCAGTGCCCTGCCCAATATGTTCTCAAAATCAGCTCTGTTCTGGTATAGAACAGTTCAGCCATCTCTTCGAGATTGGCGTGGTTTTGAGATCGAGTTCCTAAATGAGTATGGCCGTATCATAAATGACGAAGATTTACTCATGGAACTTCGATCAAGAACACAAAATGAGGGAGAAAAGACTACGACGTTCTTGAACTGTTTCAGAGCGATCGTAAATAAGTTCAAATGCCCTCCCTCATTAGAACAACAGGTGAAGATGGCCTACTCGCAGATGAGGCCAGATTACCGTAGGTACATACCAGTACGCCAAATCAGGAATTTTTCTGATTTGACAAGCTACGGTAAAGAGTACGAGCAGCATTTAACATGGGACACGAAATTCTCCAGTTCCAACGTTACGCGTGAGAAGCTCGTACCAGAAGCTTTCCCGAAATAGAGTGGTGGAGCACGAGTTTAAGGTATAGTGGCGACTGTTACCGAAAAGAGTAAGGATGAGTCTTCTCATTCGGATAAACAGTCGTCTAAGAAAACTATTAAGAAGAAGAGCAAGAAAAGTGCGAAAAACTCGCCAAACTCTTCCTCAAGCGAATTCGAAGCAGCCGCTGTGTACGGTACTTCCAACGTCGCTAATAGTTTTCAGAAACGATACGGCAAATCGAATAATGGAGTGAGTGCTCACAATTCGAAATCCGTATCGTACGTGCCTGTTTCTCACAGTCACCAGAGCAACAAAAACATAACTCGGGCAAAAGAGAAAGACGTGCTTTGACGAATTCTCAACTACCCCAGCAAAATGTTTTTGTCCCACAAATGGCACAAAACCTGGTTAGGTATGTGCAACCACAGGCGACGGCAGTAAACCCAACGAACCTGAGTACCAACTTTGTCGGCGTGTATTTCACATGCCAAAAAGTCGGTCATAGGTCGTCGGATTGCCCGAGCCGAACATGCTACCGATGCGGAAACATTGGGCACTCCGCTGAGCAGTGCTCTACCGAATTGGTAGCAAAGAAGTGCCAGCTGTGTGGAACTAGTGGCGTTACACTCCAAACATGTCCTAACTGCGTCAGGTTCCTCCAAAATGTGGGAAACCTGAACGCAGGGCACCCGTGCTGCCGCGGGCGCCCTGCACTGCAGTAAGTAAACCGCATGGTCGACAAGGGCAAGAGTTTAAGGTTGGAGAACCCTGTAAACTCTTTAAGAAATCTAGCAAATCATTTGCTGACTTCTCTAAAGTCCTTAACGGAGATCAAATTCCCTCTCAGACCGAAGTTGGTGTTGAAATTAAGTCTGAGTGTAAGGATCCTAAATGTTCTGGGGATTCGACAGATGGAAAAGTTCTTAGAACACAACTTGTCAATCCCACCCGAGCTTTGCAAGGTAAAACAGAACAAGGAACCTTATTAGACCAACAAAAGCGTGAGGCTAAAGATTGGGCTAAGGAAGCCCAAAGGCAAATATACTCTGGTAGCAGAGATATAATTGGTGCAGAAGGCGTAAAGAGATCGTTATCTCTGCCGCTAACTCAAAAGCGGAAGCAACAAAAATCTAACTCAGTTTATTATGCAATAAAATTCTAATTCAATAATTCGCGCATTAAAATGCCAATTGAAAAGTTTATGCAACGTAATGCTAAGTAAAAATTTTAAGCAATAAAAGTCTAACTCGCGAGTAGAAGCAATAAAAATCTTATTCAATCAAATATCAATATAATGCTAACTCGCAAAATAGAGCAATATAATACTATGTCACATATCTGTGCAATACAATACAACATAAAATGCCAATTCAGCTATAAAATTTGAAGCCTATTCGCAATATGTAAATATGTAAATAAAGTTTATTTCGTTCGACTATAAAAAATGAAAACAGATCCTAAATTAATTTTTTTCGATTTTTTACGAAGTAAGTCGAAAATTATACAACTCACTGGACTTGTTAGAATAATGAAACTACGAAGACTAAGATAGGTTGGACAGATAGCTAGAATGGTAGCGTAAAGAATTGTGTAAAGAGTCATTTTAGAAAAGTAATATATATTTATTAATTAAAATAACAAAATGAAATTTTTTTTAGTATAAAGAATATATTGGTGATTTCACGTCAAGTGGTTTGATGATCACCCATATGAAATTGAAACAAAAACATTTTTACCTTTGTATCAAAATATCAACTTTATTTTTATATTTTCTTTATATTTTAATTTTTTCTATTTTTCATTTTCGTTGTCATCTTGATCGATCTTTGTCTTAACAGGAAATGATTCGTAGTAAGCATGATAATCTGATGGTATAAAGTGACTTCTGCAGAGTGTTAACAAATCGTTTTTCTTTACAGCAGGGATTCCCTGCGTGCCATGGTAAGCCTTTACCAAACTGTACTTATTAAGGTTTACGTGTTCCTTTCTTTTTCTCAAAATGAGTGTGTCATATCGTCCTTCAAAATCATATTTAAACCCCATTTGATTTGACTTTTCCTTCGAAAAAAGAATTTGCCTGATTTTTAAGATAGCTAATGCAACTATTTTTTTCCTGTTTCGCGTACTTACTGTCTTCTCCCAGTTAAGTTGCAACATTAGGTCTTTAAAATCGTAGACTTTGTCAAAAGTAACAGTCTCTACTTGAGATTTTGGTGAAGATTTCTTGGCTTTTATGATAGCATCACTCCATTCGTTTTGCGAAAAAAATTTTCGCCCTCGACAATATCTTTCAATGATTACATGAACTGAATCACCTTCATTTTGCGTATGACCCACTTCTAGGAACGAGTACTTAATGTCAATATTATATTTTGCTGAATCATAAGCGAGCATAGCAAAATTAATCCTATTCCGATTTTGACCTGTACAATTATCTGACCAAAAATAAAATGTACTTATTCCTTGGCTAACTTTTTTTGTTATAAATTACAGCAAACAACTAGCGACTTCGTTGGCTCCTCTTTTAGCGTCATTTTTACTCCACATATAACAAAAACCTTCGTGCGAAGTGACGTCGTAAACATTTAAGTTAAATACAAATAATTTACGCTTATAGTAAAGAGAACTAGTTTCAGTTGTTGGTGTATTAAGCACTTTTTGAAAATCGAAGCATGCCATGCAAATGCTTTTGTTAGTTGTAGCTAAGACTTTGTCTTCGTTTTTCCTTTCTCTTGCTAAGTCCTTATTTTTAATATGTTGAGCATACTTTTCTTGAAGCTCTTCCTTTTGTTCATCTTTGGCATTCTTGTAACCTTCGCGCAAGTCACATTGATCCTTTTTTGGCTTGAAAAATCCAAGATTGAAGTTGGTTTTAAAAACATCAGTATAATGATGTTTGCTTGTCACTTCTTTTCCATCTGTTTTCGCCCACTCAACGTATAATAAATACATACGGCTAATGTTTAAGTTGTCTTCCAGATATTGTCGTTGAGAATCGCGACGACAATAATGAGATTCAACTCGTGGAAACATGTTGATGTGTTCAATTACACTCTGCGTTTTGACCTCGTTAGTTTGTTTATTTTTTGATTTTCCGCGCTTATCAACTAAATCAGATGAAGAGCTTTTTAATTTCTTGAAAGCTGTGTGTACCATTCGTTTACTGATATTTAATGTTCTTAAAAACATAGTTTGACAAACTTTGATAGTTTCATTTCTGCAAGAAATAGTGTAAACCCGAGAGTTACTTCTTTTTGATTTATCATTTTTATGTTTCGTTCTTTTGACGTTTTCGTTTTTTCGTACTTTTTATTGTGATCAATGCTCCAAAAGTCAGCAAAAAAAGATCTCTTGATTCATCAGCAACTTTCTGGAAGCATTTAAACCTACAGCCAGGTCCACATGATTCTTCCACTGACCGACCTTGAACAACATTTTTAGTAGTGCTAGAAATGTATTCTTGCCCCGAGCTTGCAGCCTGTTTTCTAATATTTCGTATCCAATTTTCTGGACGACGTAATCGTTTTCTCGAAGAACTTCTGATGAATGAAGCTTCTCTTTTCCTCTTATTAGTGCTGTTATTGCTAAGATTTTCTTCGTTACTGTTGCCATCTTCACAATCATTATTAATTTTTTTATCTGAATGTGAAATATTATCATTCTCATCATCGAAGCTTAAGAAAACTTCGTCTGCTGTAGCATCAGTATCATTCACTAAATCATTATTTCCTTCTGATTCTGACATGGATTGATCGTCGCAAATTTTGTTTTCAAACACATTTTCCCACAAATTAGCTGTAGATTCATCATTATTGATAGTGCAAATTGTAGCTATTTCAATGTCTTCTATGAAACCGCTTTCATTGTCTTTTTTGACAACATTTCTTCGATCTAAATCAAAATATTCTATTTCATCCGATGAATAATAACCTAAAAGTATATATTTAATAAATTTTTTGGAAGTATATATTCAATAAGTACGTTACACAAGCACACAAAAAAGTAGAATGTTCGGCGGATTACACCAGCATATCTATATGTTTTTTAGGTCAAAACCTTTGCTTAAACAGTGTAACTTTAGTTATTGATGAATTAGTTTAAAATCGTATTCATAATATTCCAAAATAACAATATGATGTCGCTCCAGAGCGTTTTTTTAGAAAAACATGCCAGAAATTTTTTTTTTTTTTTTTTGGAAAAATACATTGCTGTTATGGAAGCCTACTGCTAGGGATCCCCGACCCCTTTATCATCGCTTTAAACCATTTCCTCAAAGTCATAGATTTATTCTATGAATTTTCAGAACGTAAAATTCTAAAAATATTCATTTTTATAAAAATAAACTTCAAAATTATATATTTTGAAAAAAAAGTTGATTTAGCAAATAAATATTCATATCTTCAGAAACAGTTTTTACCTTCTGAGTATCGAACGTAGTTCCATCCATTATTTTAAAAGAAATATAAATCCTTGAGCTGGCAAAACAGAGGAATGGTGAAATAGGAAAATAGAGCTGAATGTATTGTCACACTGATAGTGACTTTTGTTTGTCAACATTGAATTTTCTTACAACCTTTTCTTATTCTAATCTAATTAAATTGCTCCTTTCTATCGTCGAATAACAATCTGAAATTAATTTATCTATTACATATTGACTGTAGTGTATGTCATTTCATGATAAGAGTATTAATTAATATATTTTTTAAAATGCAAATTTGGAAAAACAGTTAAGTTTTTGAAAAATAAATATATTTTAGATTACTATACTACTTATTTTATAATCCTTGAGCTGGCAAAACAGAGGAATGGTGAAATAGGAAAATAGAGCTGAATGTATTGTCACACTGATAGTGACTTTTGTTTGTCAACATTGAATTTTCTTACAACCTTTTCTTATTCTAATCTAAATTAAATTGCTCCTTTTCTATCGTCGAATAACAATCTGAAATTAATTTATTCTATTACATATTGACTGTAGTGTATGTCATTTCATGATCAGAGTATTTAATTAATATATTTTTTAAAATGCAAATTTGGAAAAACAGTTAAGTTTTTGAAAAATAAATATATTTTAGATTACTATACTACTTATTTTATAAATATTTATTGTAAATAGTAGCTGTGATTATTAATCTTTTAAATTTTAGTTTGATACAACAAAATGTTTTTACAAGTAAAAACAAAAAGAAAATATTTCACAAAAAAATGACAATTAATAATTCGTAAGATAATTAGTCATTTCTATTTTTACTCAGTTTAAATGACTTAAATAAATTCGAAAATTATAATTATAAATATAAGGAGAATTTTTCAATTCTGTCCATAAAAATATTTATTAATTAAAAAATTATTACTTACCTACATCAACGCTTACTTTAATTTTCCAAAAAAATACTAGTTATAGTAAATTAAATTAATAGAATGCTCAGTTAAATTATTAGAAGGCTAAATTAATAGAAGGCTTATCGAAGTTCCGATCGGGGTGGAAGGGGGAATAAGTGGGAGGGTAAAATATTTTTTATAAGTTTTCTAAAAAACATATATAAAGTTACGCTTGACAGTATGAAAATGTTATGTGCGTAGGCGGTATTATACATCGATATTTGTTAACTCTTTCGCTTGGCCGTCCACTTGATGTGTTCAGTCTCTGGGTATGGGGGGATTACGCGACGCATGGAGGTGGCACGTCTTATGAGCTGCCGGGGGGAATCCTAGTAGGCTTGGGTTTAACAGGCCGAGTGTGTTACTTCTTCGCGGCGCGTCGTCGCCTAATACATGAGAGAAGTTTCAGTTCGTTTGGCCCCGCAATATATTTACTCTTTTATTATTATTATTTTGATACGGTTTGTAAGTGTGTACTTGTTCGTATACACGTTATACATATATTATGTGTATATATGTACACATTGGTATATGTATATGCTGAAATGTATTGTAAGCGGTTAGACGATGCTATAATTAGTATATAAGTCTCACTAGTGTACAGGCCTCCCTTCGGGGAGGTCCTCGTTTTTCTTCTCAACATGTAAAGTGGAGGGTTGTGCGAAGGTAATAAGACCTTTTAATTTTAATTATTTAATATTTCTTCTCCTCTAGTTTATATTCAGTTTTTAATTTTTAATATTAATTTTAATTTAATTAAATTTGATAGTTGTGCGATATCGATGGAGGATTGCGTTCTAACCAATATGCAAACTTAACATCTCTGCGCCTTTTTTTATTGGTAAGATTATGTACTAAGTGTGTTTTATTATTGTTGCCTTATTAATCTGTGCGTAATTGTAAATTTAATGAGTGTTTTTTTGTATAGCCTTGAAAAGGGACGGTCAAAAAACGTCCGAAACGTCGGCACAAAATAAAAAACTGAGTTCGTGGAGATCAATTGAAGTTTTATTTCATTAAAATATTTTTTAATCATTGAATTAATGAATAAAAATGGATGATTGTCTTAAGGGGGTGGGCAGGAGGGGGTAGGAGGTGAAATATTTTACATAACATAAACATAAATATTCTATAACTGGATCTACGTATTTAATACAAAAAATATGTAAACAAATCAGATCTGAGATTATAATGAGTAATATGATTATGTGACAGTGACAAGTTTGTGACATTCAAACAATTTATTGCTGAATGATAATAATAATAATGTTAATATATTTATAGTAATCCTTCAGATTAGTATTATAATTCTTGTAAGGGTTGTAAAACTAATAATCCAGCATTATAAATGTTTAAAAATTAATTTTTTATAATTGTATAATAATATTTGTATTTTTAGCAGCTTATAGAAGATTAGAGGGATTCTGAAATAAGTGAAAATACTTTTCGGGCACTTTTCCCAGATATTTTGACCATAAGTGATCTTAATGATTTAGATCCACTCTAGAAATTTATAGGCAGTTATATAGTTTATAGTTTCTGACTATAAAAAGACATCTTTTAGATAGTATTAGGTTTCTAGAGACCGGAGCAGAATTGCTGATTTTCACTATTTAAGGTTTAAATAGCTTACAAGAGTGTGACAGCATACATTCATGTCTTTAAAAGTATTTTTAATGAAAAGTTCAGAAAATTTTACAAAAAAAGTCATATTAATGTTTTTAGTGAAAAATGCATCCTCTGGAAGCTACAAATTCATGAAAATGGGCATATAATGCATAAAAGTGCTAAAATGTCAACTTTGACTCTCTGTAACTTAAAATAGTGGCTCCGAAAAAATCTGAAAAAATTCAGGAGAACTACGGGATACCTCTAAAAAATATTCCCACAGTTATGGCAATATTCATTTTTTTCATCTTCGATGTCACAGAACCACCCATATATACAGGGTGTTCTGAAATTCATTCCTTTAATTTCGCACACATATAAAGCACGAAATTCTAAGCAACTTTTCTATCTGACAAATTTCGATTTAAAGCTTATTTATTAAGTTATTGTTAGTTAAACATTATTAATTGAGCCAATCAGAGCGCGCCAGTCGGCGATGGGCGGTGCAGAGAGACCGAAAGCGGTGCGTGGAGGGAGCGCCCGGAGAGGGGAAGCATATTGGTTGATTCATTTGTTATTCAACACGTTAATATGCGACAAAATTAAGATGATCGGGAGATTAAAAAATGGCCGATAAGGAAATGTCAAGCCTTATTATTTCATTATTTACCAAGGATATCTTAGAAACCATTTCATCGAATAAACTGACATTTTAACAATAATGATTTTAATCAAATTAAATGAAATAGAATTTTGTAATTAAATTCGAAATGTTAATGTTAATTATTATATTAAAAAACTAATTATGTAGCTGTTTATTAAACAATTTTTTAATTTTTCTGAATAATTTGACAAGTATAATTTTTTTTACTATATTATAACACAGTCTATTTCATTTAAGTGGATTAAAAATGTGGAAAGTTACTGTTAAAATATTATAGTCTATTCGATGAAATTGTTCCTAGGATATCCTATCTATTATGGAAAAAACTCAGGGTATAAAGTCTCTTATAATTAATTAAAATAGTACCCTAGTAGAAATCTGACAATAAATGTAACAATTTTAAGTCATAAAATGTCCAATTATCATAAAATACCCAATAAATGCCCAATTAATGGCAACATTAGAGTTTTTTTAACCTTAAATGTTACATTTTTACTAGGGTTATGCTACATATAAATTGGCTAAAAAAATTAAATTAAAAGTTAATAATAAGTAAATTGGTTTAAAAAATTAAGAAATGTTATTCTTTGTGAGGCTTGCGATGGCTCGGTTGGTAGGGCGTCGGGCTCGTAATCTGGAGGTCCCAGGTTCGATTCCCAGCCTCGGCCGATTGATGCAAACACCACTGGGAAATGTATTTTCAACAAGTGCTTTCGTAACAAAGACATCGTATAACCTCCGACGCTGATCAGCACCAATCTGGGAGCATAAAAAGAGCGACGTTAAAATAAAAAAAAGGTTATTCTTTGAAACAATAGCATATCAACAAAATTTGATTTAATATGGGATCTTGATTCAAACCAAAGATATAATAAAATAAAGATATTGTATAAATATTGTATAATTGAAAAAATTGAAAATAGACAGTTTTAGTACTTGAGTACCCATTTCATAGAACCAAGATTTTTATTAAAAAATTATTGTCCTGAATAAACTTTTTATTAAACCTAACTAATTGAGTTATACAATGTTTATCTAATGTCATTAATGAAATTTTACAAAACTATCATATACCTAACATAAATTAATTTTAAGAAAATTTAAGTAAATTATTAATTGAAGATAAGTTGAATGTAACTAATATAACTTGTTAATTGGGTTTTAATATCTTTTTCACTAAATTGTCTTTTTTAGTATTATTGATAAGTAATATTAATTATAATTAATTAAATTTAGATATTCTGAGATCTGTCCTAATTAATAAAATCCTAAAAAACACTATTTGGTGAAAAAATTATAAAAATCCAATTCACAAGTTTCATTGGCTACATATTCATATACATTTAATATAAGTTCAATAAGTTAATATTATTAAATAAACGTAGTAGAATCCAAATAATTAGACGAAAAAAGTGTTATCCAGGATAATAATTGTTGAATAGAACTGTTGGATAGTATGACATGGGTACCCAAGTGGTAAAACTGTCTATTTTCAAATTTTTCACTTATACAATATCTTTGATTTATTATATTTTTGGTTTGCATCAAAATCCCATATTAAAACAAATTTTGTTGAAAAGCTATTGTTTCAAAGAATAACCTGTTTTAATCAGAGCCATATTGATGATGTCGTACAGTCTAAAATAAAAACTACTTGATAGCCAATTTTATTACTGCAAATTAGGTATTTGTAAAAATGGTAAACAACTATATTGAGCGCTTTAAACTTTTTCCCATTTAATAAGGTAAAAGTACCAATTGCGAAACAGGGCCGTATTGTGGAACATATAGTATTAAATTATTATATTTTAACAAAACTTTGAGTCTTTTATAAATGGAAAAAATAAATCATATTTTAAATAAGTTAAGAAACGTAGATTTATAAATATAAGAACATGAAATATATGTAATCAAGAAAAAAAATATAAAAGGTTCAAAAGTCAAATGATTTGGAAGGTTATGATGACAAATAGTGCTGATTTCCGATGCCTCGTTCAAAAGCTATTTAAACATAATTCATTATGCTTTACAAACATAATATTATGTATAGCAGCTATACTTTCATATGATGTACACAAAATTCTAATTTATATCTAATTGCTTCATAAATTATACTGTTCCAAAATAAGTACATCATTCTCTCATGTCCATAAGTATTGGAACAGCAAGAAAAAATGTTTCATAATTGGTACATAATTCTATATTTCGTCCGTTTCATGGAACACTTTTAACGTTAAGATATTTAATATTTATTTACATTTTTGAAATGTCTAATTGTTAGCAATCGTTAACTAATAACTATTTTAATATATTATATCATCTTCGATAAGTCAACTATGTGTAGTAAATAAATTATTTGAAAAACACAATTCTAATCAACAAAATTATTTTGAATGTTCCAACTTATGTACAAATTCATATTGACAGTTTTTTATCTCATATTTAATAATTAGAGTCAACATAAGCATAAAAAATACAATTAATATGAAAAAATATTAATTATTAACTTCGAAAAAATATGAATTAAACGCTAATATTTTATCATAAGCTAACAAACAGTAATGATATAGCTCTTTATTTTGCTTAAAAATAATTACTTGCACTAATGTGTGTAATTCGCACATGCGCAATAGATAGATACGTAGTCGCTTAATAAATAAGAATATCGCAGGCAGCGTTTCAAAAAACAGTATATGATACGAGTACTCTAAGATAATTTGGCCCTCGTTTTTTTGGTACTGACTCGGTTTGCCCCAAGTTCCACTCTTAGGAGTCGGTAGAGCCTGAGAGGGGGGGGGGACTTACAAAGTCATGAGAGACTGGAATATGCGAGTGGCATCGGTACTGTAAAAAACACCTGGCACAGGACTGTACAAGAGATGCCGGTCAAATTATCCGGAAATATGGGCTATAGAAATATGAACAGGTTGAGGAATGTCGAATTCTAACTTATTGGAAGTCGAATAACTTTGCCCCTTACCAGTTATTCAAAGACGTTGCCACACTCTAGTACAAAAACGAAAGAGACACGTGGTCTTTGTGGTCTGAAGTCCAACGTGAAGCTGGTCACTGGTTCGAAATAAACAGGCGGTTCCAAAAGAGCATTCGTAAATACACAATCTGGTGTGTAGAACAGGTTGCGACTAGAGGTGAGGATCCTTCGAGTGAGAAAGAAACCCCGTTGGTGGGTGCAAGTGGGCATTGCTGGCTACCGCGTACGCGCCTTGTTCGACACGGGGACATCGCCCACGATAATGGACTCGATGTGTCTACTATTGGCCGCGGCCTGTAGCTGTACACTCATCTTGGGCATGATGGAATCAGACGGTAGCAGGGAATCAAACAGTGACGATCGCTGGTTACGTTGACTTGCCTTTCGAGTTTGCCGGGATAAAACGGGATATTCGCGTAGCCATACTTACAAATAATCCAATCGACAGTTACGTATGAGCGGACTTTATTCGAGGATTTAACGCAATTGTGGACCCAAATGAAACTAAACTTTGGATCAAAGTGGCCGATGAATCTGTAGACATAGAAGTTGCGAGCATATCGCAGACCGGTGCGATAAAATTGGCATTGATTGGGTTAACAACCTTATTGCTAGAGGAGCAAGAAAGGCTGCAAATACTGTCTGACCAATATCTGAGTACAACGAGGAGGATGTTTAGATGTACATCTTTGATGTGGAGACGACCCGGCCAATGCAACAAAAATACTATCCTATCTGTAAGCGAATAGAGAAATGCAGGCCTAAGTTAACGAGATGCTCGACGTAGGGGAGATGAAGTCATCAACCAGTGGGTAGTCAAGCTCCGTAGTAATGATCCGTCAACCTAACGGGAAATATCATTTCTGCATCGATTACCGTTAAGTCAATGCAGTATCGAAAACGGAAGCTCAAGTACGCGAAGTACATCAGTACACTCTATCGAAGCAGCACGTTCATAGTACCTGGGTTAGGCTTATTCCAATTTGAAAGGATGCCTTACGGTCTATCCCAGGCGGAAGCCATGTTGCAGAGGTTAGTGGACAAAATCATAGGGCCTAAGCTTGAATCCTACGCCTTTTCTTACCTCGATGATATAATCATCGCTAAAGGGACCTTCGAGGAACACGAGAAATGACTAAAGTTTATTCTGAAGTGTCTTAACCAGGCTAGTCTCACGGTAAATCAAGCCGGATCCCGATAAAATCAAGCCGAACATTATTTATCCGGCCGCTAAGTATCTAAAATAGCTTAAAAGATTCCGTGGTATGGGTTCGTGGTACCGGAAACTCTTACGAGACATCGCTACATTGGCCGAACCGTTAGCAAGGCTTATCAAGAAGGATCGTAAATTTGAATGGCTCGTTCGAATAAACAAGTTGATCGATGAAATACTGGGTGATGAGGACGCTTGGAAGCTAGTAATTCCAAAACAACACCGAAAAGCGGTCCTCGAGGAAGGACACGACTCTCCTACGCAATGAGAAGATATTCGCCAGTCTGGCTAAGTACTACTACTAAGTAGTAAGTAGTAGTAAGTATTACTACTGGTAAGGTTATTATGCCGATGTGAAAAGTTACGAGCGTCGTTGTTTCGCCTGTCAGCAATGCAAAGTAAATCAGCAATTGCCTGCAGGTCTGATGTGAAAACGCATGATCTAACGTCCTTCGCAAGTCGTGGCAGGGGATATCACCGGACTCTTTGTACGGAGCAAAGGTCGGTATGAATACATCTTCGTATTCTTGGATTTATTCGCCCGGTGAACGGAATGTGTACCGATTTACAAAGCCAACGTAAGAACTACACTCAAGGAATCCAATCAAAGAATAGTTTTATGATGTGGTACAACTGAAGTATCCCTCACAGATAACGGTACCGAATATAAAAATAAGGTCGTCGATGAATACATACAGGAGGTACCACCACTCCGCCATATTTTCTCCAGGCGAACCTGATTGAACCTGATTGAACCCACAATACTTGGGACGAAAAATTGCCGGAGCTCGTATTCTCGCTGAATAACACTCTGCACGAGTCTACAGGTACGACCCCAGCAATGCTCAATTATGGACGACAGTCTATGCTATCCAGCACCATCAAGAGAGGTCAAGATCGTGCTGGCATAGAAGAAGAGCAACACAGTAAAATAAAACCATGGCAAGGGCGACTTCAAAAAAAACTCAGGGTAGTGTATGAGTCTGCAGCCGCACGCTCAAACCAAAAACATGAGCGGTAAGTCAATTATTATAATGCTAATCGAAGAGACACAGCTTTCACCATAGGAAATCTGGTATGGAAAAAAAACAGAGTGCTATCCTCAGCAGCTCAAGGTATAATGGCTAAGCTGGCTCCGAAGGCGACAGATTCGCATATTATAATTGGCCAACCAAGATCCAACACATATACGTTGTTGGATAAAGAAGGTAAAGTGACCGATCTGGGACACGCCAAACACCTTAAATACTGCGTTCTGCCAGAACCCGATATAGATGACGAAGAAGTTCATCCGCCGAGGGATACTGTGGGAGAAGGGGCGACACGCGATCCGCTCCAAGCAAGCGTGCAATCATCAGATAGCATGCGGACTCCTGCGCGAATCACAGCGGGTGACACGTGTGTGAACAGACTCCTGCAAGAGTCAAAACGACGAGCGTACGAAAACGAGGCCGACTGGAAAAATCCGGGATAGCCGTCGCGAGACCCCACGATAATAGCAATGCGAATAGCAGTAAAGGAACTGATGACGTCGTACCCGTCAATGAAAAATTACAGTTATTAGTATCGCCAAGAAGAACGCGCGCGCAAACAGAACGACAATAAAAAAGGTATTAATAATAATGTCATGTACTTTGCTGGTGTGAATGAATACCAACACTGAACCCGATTCAATGACATCGCCGTCGAAAAGATAGAGATATACCAACGGTATTTTGTGTGTAGTTGGCAAGAGATACATAACCCGGGTACATGCCCTAATCGGCCGAACCACCACTATCTTAGTCAGAAATAATCAATAGTTCCTCACTAACCTAGATCCGGACCATACCACCAGGAAAATAATCCCCTGGCTACCTAAGCCATAAGTAGAAAATTAAAAATTTAGGAGCTTAGGAATAGATTTTGTACCTTTTCCATTATTTTGACCGTTTTTCTCTATTTATCTCTGAAAATATTATTCAGAACGTAAAGTGTAGTATAGCAAAAAGCGACGATGAAAATATAAGGCTCTCCCGTGTAGCGGTCGTATCTAAAAAACACGATTATGTTTATTTCCATAAATCTATCTTTTCCCCAGTTTTTAAAGAAGATCCTCATTTCCTTCTTTATATAACCTTTGTATTCTTGACATAAACTTAGAACTAAGAACTCAAAAAGTAGATAAATACTATATACATTTAACAGGATAAAATGTCTAAAAACAATATTAATGGTAGTCTTATAATATTTTTACTAACCAGTACTTGTAATTACTAATTTACTAATAAGTACTTGTAAGTACTTTTTTGTATAGTCATATGTAGAATTAAGTATTTTTTAAAATTAAAGTGATAAATCAGATACTTTACCAATTAATAATACGCGAAATATTCAGATATGTTGCAGCTTATAAATTCGATTATTACAGTGTTATTAATTTACTTTGTATCTGATGATAAATTCACTGTATAAGTATATATTATGTTATATAATAGCAATGACCTATATCGATTATTTGAATTCAGTTAGTAGCGGTAACTCAATAGTGAATGTTAATTCCGCCTTTGGGGAAGTAAGTTTACCAAGTTATGTGCGATCACAACGAAAAAGAATGATGGGAAGTCCGAAGAGTCAGCTTCACAAATCCACCACCCGAAAATTTTCGTACAGTATTGGTGCTGCCATCAGGTGGTCTGAGTTCATATTCGACAAGAATTAAAGAAAACAAGATTGTTTACCACACGTAATCGAAGTTAAGCTGAATAGCATCATTTTGCTGATCGAAAAGTCAGCATTTTTGACGAAAAGTGATAAGTACGAAATGTCTTCTAAGTGCGCTTTCAACATTAATTGGAAAGCACTTTTCACTTATCACTTTTCGTCGAATATAGTGACTTTTCAATGAGGAAAGTAATACGTAATTAATAATTACACCTATTTAGTACCTATTTATCTCAACTTCGATTTTTTGTGTTAAAAACTTTGTTTTCTTTAATTAATTAGTGTCAATATGGACACAGCTCACCTGACGGCAGCACCATTACTGCCCAAAATTTTTCGGGTGGTGGATATGTGCTGAGTGACCAGCTGGCGATTTTTTTTCCTTTTCTCTCTTACGTATGTTGATGTTTATTAAGCAAGAGCAACAAGGAGAAAAAATCGCCATCTGGCAACCCTGGATATGTGAAGCAAACTCTCCTGACTCCCCTTAAAATAGCTCCTTAATATAATATGAATACTCATTCAATCATTTACTGTTGTTTGTTGTAACACTCGTACATATCGTACGGACACTGTACATTTCTAAGATTGAAATTAAAAATAATATTTTTGCTCAATAACTCTAATACCAAAAAGGTCATTATTCTTATCTCAGTACAATAAAAGGTTCAAGAAATACGTTAATAGTTTGAAAGAAATAAGTAAGATGCAATCGAGAAATCCATTTAGAAGTTACTTTATATGACTACTTATCCCAATAATATTGCATAAACAAACTTGACTTCGCTATTATTTTTCAACATCTATATAATATATTTCCCCATTATTAACTTTAATTGAACTCTAAAGACAAAATAAAACATTACAAACAAATGTATACACGTTTCGAAATTTTAACAAAATATAAGACTCTAAAGTTTTTGACGCTCCTTAAAAGTGTTCGCTATTAATTGCTTATTGTAAATATATAATTGACTTATCTAAGTAATAATGTATTTGCTTACATCTAGATTACTATCATGGGCAGGAAAAAGTATTGAACCATATGGTATTGACTACATTTTACAAAAATTAGGCTTCTCCCACGCCAGAACAACGATACCTAAGTGGATTCAACGAGGATTTATGGACCCATTAGATAAAATACTTGCTGTTCTTATGTTACGAATGGTATTAGCGATACGTGAGGAAATCAACGAAGAAAAAGAAAACGAAAAGGAATACAAGAAGGAAAAGTAATTTTAATTACACTAATATAATAGTTATTGTACAGATAGTTGATAAACAGATAATGTGTTTCTATATTAAATTTCACCAGTCATGTAATTCACTAGTACTACAAGAAGATGGCCCAATAATAGCATGTGTATTTATAGAAACTTTTATATACTTGTATAATATTTGTATTATTAATATATTGTACAATATGAACAATAAATAACAACTTACCTAGGGTTTACTTTAAAAAATTAATATTTTCATTCTTATTATATTATGGAAAACAAATTTAGTTATAAATTTTATTAACCCTTAGAGGGTCAGTATGACATCATATGGCGTTTTTAAGTGACACTTCAAAGTTTGACGTTGATGTGTCTCCAATTTGGGAAAGCTAGAACACGTTTCTATAGAGATAATAAACTTCCAAATTTTTCAAAAGCACGGCCCTCGAAGGGGTAAATAAAAAATATTTACTCTAAGGAGAAATAAGTAAATGAAGCTGATTTGCATGTTCTAATAGTTGAAGTTAACGTGTTAAATAATATATTAATAATCAATTTATTGTCATCCACGTAGTTGATTTAAAGAAAAAATTTTTTAATATCGATTTTTAGTTAAATAACGACGTTCTGATGGAACCCTAGTGGAAATGATAAATGCTAATAACTGCAAATAACTGTAAATAACTGCAAATAATTGCAAATAACTAAAATATTTAGTTGGATTTGAGACGCTAATAACTATTATTTGTAGCTCTTTGCAGTTTCTTGCAGTTATTAACAGTTATTTGCAATTGTTAGCAGTTACTTGCAGTTATTTGCAGTTTCGTCAAATTCTAAGTAGGTTTATACAATTTTTAGAAATAATTATTAGCAATTATTTGCAGTTTTTAGTAATTACTTCAGAAAATTAAAGATAATCTGAGACAATTTACACAAATCTAGATTTTATCGAATTTATATAAATATTGACAAAAATTGTGAAATTAAAAAAATTTTTTTTTAATTTTATTGACTGAATTTTTAAATTTTATTTATTGGTTGTAAATAAAACACGAGAATTAGTATTCAAATTTTCTTGACATGTCTGTCATCTGTACTGTCATGGTAATATGATACAGATGTATAATGACGCGTCTCGAAAATTTGAATTATAAAGCTTTACAAAACCGTCGTCGATATGATTAGCAAATTTTGTTTTTATTAAGAATTTTTATTATTGGCTCCTTCTCGCTTAAGTACTGTTATATGTGTTGTATTAAATTATTTATTTATTTATATATTTATTACGAGTAAATTATAATGTTATATACGGAGGATGCAGAGAAGATAGGTATATTAATGAATATAACCTCAATCTTTGTGCAAATTTAACACGAAAATATTTGTTTTGCTACTGCTTTTGTTTTTAATTATAGAGCGACACAACAGAGATACTACGGAAATTATACCTAATGCCAAATACGTCCATTAAATGACCAAATATGTAAATCTATATGTATTCAAAATTGTATTCAAATAAAAAAGTGTAGAATGTTAAAAATAAATGATTGATTTAATAAAGATATAGCCCGATGAGGATGGAGGACTTCCATCGAAACGTTGCCAATTAATAATTACTTGGTTTGTTCATTAAAAATCGATATTAAGAAAAAAAAATGTTTTCCTTTGTTAAATAATATGTTGTATATATGTTTTTGTAGCATAGATATATTATACAATAAACAAAATATGTGTAATTAAATAATTATTTCTTTTTGTCAATTTTCTAGCATAGGATAGCAAATACTATGCGAAAAGAAGAGCAATATCTCGTTGCAAATAGTATTACCTGAATAAATATCTATTTTTTTTTTATTTTTACCTGGTTTACCTTTTAGAGATTTTAACGGGTTACCTCTACCACCTATATGTAGTGGTATATTTAATTTTCTTTTTTTCCTCTTGCCCCCCCCCCCTCCACGTCGAATTTACCCATGGTTCCTTCTCCGAAACGGCCGGTATGTAGAAACATCTGTTTTAGGTATTTAGGTAACATTGCGCAGGCTCAATCATTGAAACCAAATGTTCCGTATTTATCATTTACGTTGTAGAGTATTTGATAAATCTGACCGATTCCGAAAACCGCACGAAGATGGGTTATGCATTCAAGTACAAACCACAGAAAATATTAGGTAATTTGCGTCATCACTTGTGATGCGAATGAATAATTTATAAACGTATCACCTTTACACCTATACATGTAACATTCATTATGCACACACGCTAACACAGACGCATATCAAAAGGCGCGATAGCGCCTGACGCAAGTATAGCGCGAGAGCCATTATAGACAGCTAATTTAACTCCTCAGATTTTGTATTCATTATTTTGATTATTACATTAATAATATATGTATAATCGATCAATCCCCACATTCCCTATTTAATTATCTTCACTCAACATTAAATTTTGTGTAAATTCATCGACACATACTAGAGAAAAATCAAGTGAAAGAAATTGCTTGTTGATTTCCTTTAACTCGATTTTTGCTATTTCCGTGTTTTATTGTCTTTTCCCTTTTTATATATATATGTCTATAGAATTAGTTTCCAGCCCGGGACAGAGCGCGTACACATGAAAAAACTCGTGTCAGACTCTGAAAAATTCAGCGCGAGGGCGCTACTGTTACGCTCAGTTTACTTGCAGCAGTTGCAGTTGTCATGTTTTGTGGTTATATTTTTTTTATTAAGTACTGCTAAATTTTCAAATTCTAAAATTAATCGGGGGGCCTTTGGATATATATATATATATATATATATATAATATTATGACATTCCCGTATCTCCATCAAAAATGTCACGTAACACATAGGTGCAGGGGATCACATTTACTTACACGGGAGAGAAAGAGAGATAGAGTGAAGTGAGAGATAATCAAGTCAAACGTCAACCTGCGTGTACATTACAGCGTGCAAAAAGTGTTACAGATAAAACAAGTATTTCTGTGTAAAGAAAAATAGCATCTCACTAATAAGATGAGTAAATAAACGATAAAAAGGAAAAATTCCGAAGAGAGATAGAATATTTAATGAAATGGAACTTAATTACAATGAACAAATGGAACAAATAAAATTAGCGAACAAAACTCAGATGTTAAGAAACGTAATAATGGAATTCATTGCATTAAGTTTAAACAGGATGAATGTATTTTTCAGTTTGCAATATATGATGATGACGAACATATAAAAACATATACTGTTCAAATTTTTAATGAAAATAATAAGGGAACATTTGGAGTTTTGGATATTCCATTGGCCATAGATTTGCATCAAGTAGTTAAAGAAACACCTTTTTGGATAATATTGTAAATACTCCAATAACATTTGTAAGAAATCTTAAGTTACACTTAGACACGTATCACAAACAAAAAACCCCACATTCCCTATTAATTATCTTCACTCAACATAAATTTTGTGTAAATTCATCGACACATACTAGAGAAAATCAAGTGAAAGAAATTGCTTGTTGATTTCCTTTAACTCGATTTTTGCTATTTCCGTGTTTTATTGTCTTTTCCCTTTTTATATATATATGTCTATAGAATTAGTTTCCAGCCCGGGACAGAGCGCGTAACATGAAAAAACTCGTGTCAGACTCTGAAAAAATTCAGCGCGAGGGCGCTACTGTTACGCCTCAGTTTACTTGCAGCGTGCAGTTGTCATGTTTTGGGTTATATTTTTTTTATTAAGTACTGCTAAATTTTCAAATTCTAAAATTAATCGGGGGGCCCGCGCGACTTAGGCATATGAGAAGGAGTCGAGTGACAGATAAGAAGTGTAGGTCGTATCGTCGATGCTCTGTCCGGGTGGACGGTAGCTCGACGGTCAGAGCGCGCGATTCGCACGCTGAGGTCCCGGGGTCGAATCCCGCAGTCCACCTTTTTATTTCTCGCTTCTCTCCTTTTCATACGTAACAAAGTGGTGGCAGCGGTGGGATACGTTACCATGTCGTCTCCGAAGATAAAAAGCCTTAAACGCAGAAAGTCCCTACCTAATCGTCATAAGTGAATATGAAGTATAAAACCCTCCGACCCGTGAAGTCTGAAGTTCCACGAGGATCCGAGCGGTAAAAATAATTAATTAATCGAGTGTCGGTAATGAAGAGTACATAATGTTATAAAAAGGAAACTAATCCGAAGATTAACGACGAGGACGTCGTTCTCTTGGCCGCCGGAGGTGTCACGTACATCGCCGCGCGACTTAGGCATAAGAGAAGGAGTCGAGTGACATATATATATATAATATTATGACATTCCCGTATCTCCATCAAAAATGTCACGTAACACATAGGTGCAGGGGATCACATTTACTTACACGGGAGAGAAAGAGAGATAGAGTGAAGTGAGAGATAATCAAGTCAAACGTCAACCTGCGTGTACATTACAGCGTGCAAAAAGTGTTACAGATAAAACAAGTATTTCTGTGTAAAGAAAAATAGCATCTCACTAATAAGATGAGTAAATAAACGATAAAAAGGAAAAATTCCGAAGAGAGATAGAATATTTAATGAAATGGAACTTAATTACAATGAACAAATGGAACAAATAAAAATTAGCGAACAAAACTCAGATGTTAAGAAACGTAATAATGGAATTCATTGCATTAAGTTTAAACAGGATGAATGTATTTTTCAGTTTGCAATATATGATGATGACGAACATATAAAAACATATACTGTTCAAATTTTTAATGAAAATAATAAGGGAACATTTGGAGTTTTGGATATTCCATTGGCCATAGATTTGCATCAAGTAGTTAAAGAAACACCTTTTTGGATAATATTGTAAATACTCCAATAACATTTGTAAGAAATCTTAAGTTACACTTAGACACGTATCACAAACAAAAAAAACAATATGATGTTTTGAAATCTTATTTGGAAGATGTTTGTAATTGTTCTGTGGATGTGCATTATTCTTATACTTTTGTTTTATAACGTTTCTGAAATGCAAAGATTTTGAAACTAATATCTACTTTAACATAATTGTTTATGTATTTTATGACTTAACAAAAGAAAATCCTATTAAAGTAAAATTTGACTTAAATAGCTTTGATGATATTGACAATACTAATATGAAGCAGCATTTAGAATCTTTTTTCGAATGTTTTAAAACTTTAACATTAAAAGAAGCATTTATTCAAATAATTGAACAAGATAATGCACTTATGGAGTGGAAGTTGGAAAAATATGATACAATATTAAATTTAAGTGTAAGTATTTTTAAACTAAAGACTTTAAAACGGAAAAAAAATTATTTATTCATTTACTTCTCTTTTAGGATTTATCAGATTTTGAAAGCTCAGACGATGATATTAGCCAGATGAACACTCCCAAAAAGAAACAAACAAAACAAGCGGTGAAGAAACCTTCATATACTAAAATTAAAAAAGCAACTGTTAATAGATTACAAACTAACAGAAAGTCACAAGGTAAAAATGATGGCTCGACTGAACAGTATAGTCAAGGAAATTCTCAAACAAATATGAATGTTAAACAAACACAGAAAACTAACAAGAAAAAGAAAAAAAAACTTCAAGTTACAATGAGACAAACAAAACTAAACTTTACATTTGAGAAGAATGCAAATGAGAAAAATGTTACTGGTGATAATAGTGCAATAAGCGCTGCTATTCATATTGTGAATAAAAAAAGGGTAGAACAATTAAAGCAAGTCAACACATCCAAAGGAGAATCAAATAGTGAAATGGATAAAACAGATGAAATTAATAAAGTTAATTCAAAAGGTAAACCGCAAAAACAGCACTTAGCTAGCAAGCTATAGTTAATTTAAATAAGACTATTGACATGAAAAGGAAATCAATAACAAAAATAGATACCTTTAGAAGACCACATAGTATAATTAACAAACGAATCAAGCAACCTATCATAACAAGTACACCAATTCATGTGCAAACTAATAAATTATTTCAACCAACTACAAATGATAATTTGGACATCAGTGAAATAAGTAGAAGAGAATCTGTAAATACCAATAATCATAATAGCAGTAGTAGTAGTACCAGAAACCTAAGACTTTCTTGTAATTTAAAAAAATTGTATAAATTTAAAATTGTTAATATTATTTAATTATGGTTGCAAAACACCAATATATTAAGTATATGATGGAATGTGCATCCAATAATTAAACACGCACATTATTTTTGTACAATATACAATAACATTCTAATATTTTTCATCCAAAATAATTGAATAAACAATTATTTTATTCATAATAACATTGTAATATTTTTCATCCAAAATAATTAAATAAACAATTATTTATTAACTTCTAAGAAAGGAAATAAGGATATTTATTTACAAAATTATTCTTATTAAAAATAATAAATTATATTTTTTAATGTCTTTACACTTTCTTAACAAATATATTATACTAAAATTGTTCATCAACATTCTTCAATGAACTAATAATGCACAGTCTATTTTGTTTTTAACTTGTCGGAAGCACTTCATCTCTGAAAGCAAGAGCAGAAACTACTTTTTGGTGTCCTTGATATTCTCTCTTCACAGTTCCTGTTGCTATATTCCATAATCTTGCAACACCATCCGACGAAGCAGTAAAAATGTATTGCGAATCAGCACTGAAAGCTACATCCCAAATCCATCGTTTAGCTTCACGCTGTAGAACTTGCACCTCGGAAAAGTCTGTTGTTTTCCAAACTTTGGCAGTCTTATCTGCTGAAGTAGTAACAAGAAGTGTACTATCAGGACTAAACTTACATCTAAGTGCATATGCTCTATGTGCATTTAACTTAAGCCTAGGATTTAATTTTGTAGGTTCTTCACCGATACCACCGGTAAGTGTCCATATAAAACAATGACCTCTGTTGTTAACAGCAGCCATATAAGTCCCAACTGCATCAACTGCTATGTCTTGAATAGAAGCTTCTGCTTCAGGTATTAATTGCTCATTATGGTCTGACCTTAGATCCCACAAATGTATAACTCCACTTTTTGCTTGATACGTTTGATGACTGGGCTCCAGAATCTAAATTGTTAAATAAATAATTTTATTAACAAATAATTATATTATTTTTAACTTCTCTAAAATAATTTATTCAAATAATTAATAAACATTTCCTAAATTTTTTTTACTATTTTTATTTAAATCTTGATACTTACAAATGTAGTAAAAATAAAAAATTTAAATAATTATTATACTGTACCTGTGAAAACATGTGGTGCAAGTATTATTTTATTTAAAAGCAATAAAAGGAGATAAATAAATTTCTGTTTTATTAGTTTTGAAGAAGTTAATTTTATGTAAATAAATATATTATAAAATTGTTTACTTATTTCTCCAACTATGAAAATGGATGAAGATTTTGACATAATAAATATATTTCTTGGCAATAATGAGGATTTGATAAATAATCATCACGGTTCAAATGTGAACTCCTTGAAACAATTTAGAGAAGTTTCAACAAATTTAAACGACGAAAAATTTTTAAATCTCTTCCCAGACATTGATGCGTAGATACAATACTTGGCGATTCCATTTTGATTTCAGTACTTTCAATTGTAGAAACTTTTTGAGGAGTTTATGTAACACATAAAAATAAAAATGTTTAATTGAAATACAAATTTATGGTATGGTAAAAAATACTTGTCGATTATACCGCTTTGATTTCAATACTTTCTATTGCAAAAACTACTTATGGAAAAATATATATGGAAAAATATATAAAATGTCCAATTAAAATAACAATAGGTAGAAAATGATGAGTCTTTAATTTCTAGTTGTTTTTTATTACTGACCCTTTTGTTCCAAATTTTTTATTCGTCAAAAGGAACACACTTATGAAACTTTATAAGTGCATATAAGTTATAAGTTACGTAATTACTTTTAAATAAAAAAAAAGATATTTATTTAATACACGAAGAAAAGAGTTCTATGAAAAATTACGATATTTTTACTGTAAGCGAGAGACAAACAAGGTTCAGTTGAAAAAGTGCAATATTTATTTTGGTAATAAGTAAACACTTCCAAGAATAATTGCTATTTCAGTTCACTAAAAATCTCGAAAAATCTGGACTCAACAAAATATAAAACAACTGATATTAAATTTTAATGAAAGAAACAACAAATTTTACTGCAAGTCTTATGAAATAATATCACAACAGCTACTAAATTTTGTTAGACATTTCAGTAAAATTTGTGTACGGCGAATGTTAGTAGGCAGGGTAGTACAATTTTAGTGTCCAGTATAGTAAAATTTATTGAAATTTCTGCTATTCTCAAACGAAACTGTTAGGTTAGCTGGCTTATTATTCGAATTTATGCAATTAATTAACGCATTTGACTAATCTGAATCGACAGAATTTTAACCATATTAATTACAAACCGACTGGTTTAGCTTTTAATTGATATTAACCACGGGATAATGCAATAAATGTTAATAAAGTTCGCGCATTCTTTGAGCGACGTGTAGCTTATAACGACGATTCGAAGTTGAACAATGGAAAGGTTGATGGCGCAGCGGTAACGTGCTCGATTTTGACGCGGAGGGTCCCAGGTTCGAATCCCGGTGTCGGATGATCCAAAGTTTTTTTCATTAAAATAATTTATTATTCAATTTATATTTCAGTTTAAATGTATGTAAATAATAATATATCTAAATAATTCTATGTATAAAATAAAAAGAAGATGGCACGGGAGCCGTCCGAAAAATAAATTTTTCTTTCTTTCAGTCGCAATAAAAATTACTATACCGCTTTATAAAATTTAGTGAACTCGTTCTAAAAATTAGTGAACTGCAAGTTTGTCTCGATTTCAAGCAAGAATATCGTAATTTTTATATGAAAATTTTTCTCCGTGTAGATTGCAATTTAAAAAGTGTGATTGGAATAAAATACTTGCGAATATTGACACCTTCTTGGAAGGTGTTTTGATTTCAATACTTACTATTGCAGAAATTTCTTTTATCGGATATTTACTTAGTAAATTCTTAATAAAAAAAATTAAGCTATTGTGTAAGTAAAAAAAAGAAGGGAATAAGAATTAAAGATAACTTTTGTTCCAAATTTTTTTTATATATGTCTACTCGAAAAAGTTGAGACAGAGCTATAGGGGAAAACGAAAGAGTGAGTGAGACACGCGTGATCTAGTTATTTTTACATTAAATATTATCTTAAACGGTCATCTTTTATCTTACACGGTCGTCAATCATCTAATTTGCCGCGAAACGTGCGCGTAGCAGAACCTGTCAGTGACAATTATTGGTTATGTTTAATGTTGATAATTTAAAAGTTTGTCAAATTCTTGGTTTTGGACTACAGTTTTCACAGGTACAGTATAATAATTATTTAAATTTTTTATTTTTACTACATTTGTAAGTATCAAGATTTAAATAAAAATAGTAAAAAAAATTTAGGAAATGTTTATTAATTATTTGAATAAATTATTTTAGAGAAGTTAAAAATAATATAATTATTTGTTATTAAAATTATTTATTTAACAATTTAGATTCTGGAGCCCAGTCATCAAACGTATCAAGCAAAAAGTGGAGTTATACATTTGTGGGATCTAAGGTCAGACCATAATGAGCAATTAATACCTGAAGCAGAAGCTTCTATTCAAGACATAGCAGTTGATGCAGTTGCGACTTATATGGCTGCTGTTAACAACAGAGGTCATTGTTTTATATGGACACTTACCGGTGGTATCGGTGAGGAACCTACAAAATTAAATCCTAGGCTTAAGTTAAATGCACATAGAGCATATGCACTTAGATGTAAGTTTATTCCTGATAGTACACTTCTTGTTACTACTTCAGCAGATAAGACTGCCAAAGTTTGGAAAACAACAGACTTTTCCGAGGTGCAAGTTCTACAGCATGAAGCTAAACGATGGGTTTGGGATGTAGCTTTCAGTGCTGATTCGCAATACATTTTTACTGCTTCGTCGGATGGTGTTGCAAGATTATGGAATATAGCAACAGGAACTGTGAAGAGAGAATATCAAGGACACCAAAAAGTAGTTTCTGCTCTTGCCTTCAGAGATGAAGTGCTTCCGACAAGTTAAAAACAAAATAGACTGTGCATTATTAGTTCATTGAAGAATGTTGATGAACAATTTTAGTATAATATATTTGTTAAGAAAGTGTAAAGACATTAAAAAATATAATTTATTATTTTTAATAAGAATAATTTTGTAAATAAATATCCTTATTTCCTTTCTTAGAAGTTAATAAATAATTGTTTATTTAATTATTTTGGATGAAAAATATTACAATGTTATTATGAATAAAATTATTGTTTATTCAATTATTTTGGATGAAAAATATTAGAATGTTATTGTATATTGTACAAAAATAATGTGCGTGTTTAATTATTGGATGCACATTCCATCATATACTTAATATATTGGTGTTTTGCAACCATAATTAAATAATATTAACAATTTTAAATTTATACAATTTTTTTAATTACAAGAAAGTCTTAGGTTTCTGGTACTACTACTACTGCTATTATGATTATTGGTATTTACAGATTCTCTTCTACTTATTTCACTGATGTCCAAATTATCATTTGTAGTTGGTTGAAATAATTTATTAGTTTGCACATGAATTGGTGTACTTGTTATGATAGGTTGCTTGATTCGTTTGTTAATTATACTATGTGGTCTTCTAAAGGTATCTATTTTTGTTATTGATTTCCTTTTCATGTCAATAGTCTTATTTAAATTAACTATAGCTTGCTAGCTAAGTGCTGTTTTTGCGGTTTACCTTTTGAATTAACTTTATTAATTTCATCTGTTTTATCCATTTCACTATTTGATTCTCCTTTGGATGTGTTGACTTGCTTTAATTGTTCTACCCTTTTTTTATTCACAATATGAATAGCAGCGCTTATTGCACTATTATCACCAGTAACATTTTTCTCATTTGCATTCTTCTCAAATGTAAAGTTTAGTTTTGTTTGTCTCATTGTAACTTGAAGTTTTTTTTTCTTTTTCTTGTTAGTTTTCTGTGTTTGTTTAACATTCATATTTGTTTGAGAATTTCCTTGACTATACTGTTCAGTCGAGCCATCATTTTTACCTTGTGACTTTCTGTTAGTTTGTAATCTATTAACAGTTGCTTTTTTAATTTTAGTATATGAAGGTTTCTTCACCGCTTGTTTTGTTTGTTTCTTTTTGGGAGTGTTCATCTGGCTAATATCATCGTCTGAGCTTTCAAAATCTGATAAATCCTAAAAGAGAAGTAAATGAATAAATAATTTTTTTTCCGTTTTAAAGTCTTTAGTTTAAAAATACTTACACTTAAATTTAATATTGTATCATATTTTTCCAACTTCCACTCCATAAGTGCATTATCTTGTTCAATTATTTGAATAAATGCTTCTTTTAATGTTAAAGTTTTAAAACATTCGAAAAAAGATTCTAAATGCTGCTTCATATTAGTATTGTCAATATCATCAAAGCTATTTAAGTCAAATTTTACTTTAATAGGATTTTCTTTTGTTAAGTCATAAAATACATAAACAATTATGTTAAAGTAGATATTAGTTTCAAAATCTTTGCATTTCAGAAACGTTATAAAACAAAAGTATAAGAATAATGCACATCCACAGAACAATTACAAACATCTTCCAAATAAGATTTCAAAACATCATATTGTTTTTTTTGTTTGTGATACGTGTCTAAGTGTAACTTAAGATTTCTTACAAATGTTATTGGAGTATTTACAATATTATCCAAAAAGGTGTTTCTTTAACTACTTGATGCAAATCTATGGCCAATGGAATATCCAAAACTCCAAATGTTCCCTTATTATTTTCATTAAAAATTTGAACAGTATATGTTTTTATATGTTCGTCATCATCATATATTGCAAACTGAAAAATACATTCATCCTGTTTAAACTTAATGCAATGAATTCCATTATTACGTTTCTTAACATCTGAGTTTTGTTCGCTAATTTTTATTTGTTCCATTTGTTCATTGTAATTAAGTTCCATTTCATTAAATATTCTATCTCTCTTCGGAATTTTTCCTTTTTATCGTTTATTTACTCATCTTATTAGTGAGATGCTATTTTTCTTTACACAGAAATACTTGTTTTATCTGTAACACTTTTTGCACGCTGTAATGTACACGCAGGTTGACGTTTGACTTGATTATCTCTCACTTCACTCTATCTCTCTTTCTCTCCCGTGTAAGTAAATGTGATCCCCTGCACCTATGTGTTACGTGACATTTTTGATGGAGATACGGGAATGTCATAATATTATATATATATATATATATATATATATTGTTACGTATGAAAAGGAGAGAAGCGAGAAATAAAAAGGTGGACTGCGGGATTCGACCCCGGGACCTCAGCGTGCGAATCGCGCGCTCTGACCGTCGAGCTACCGTCCACCCGGACAGAGCATCGACGATACGACCTACACTTCTTATCTGTCACTCGACTCCTTCTCTTATGCCTAAGTCGCGCGGCGATGTACGTGACACCTCCGGCGGCCAAGAGAACGACGTCCTCGTCGTTAATCTTCGGATTAGTTTCCTTTTTATAACATTATGTACTCTTCATTACCGACACTCGATTAATTAATTATTTTTACCGCTCGGATCCTCGTGGAACTTCAGACTTCACGGGTCGGAGGGTTTTATACTTCATATTCACTTATGACGATTAGGTAGGGACTTTCTGCGTTTAAGGCTTTTTATCTTCGGAGACGACATGGTAACGTATCCCACCGCTGCCACCACTTTGTTACGTATGAAAAGGAGAGAAGCGAGAAATAAAAAGGTGGACTGCGGGATTCGACCCCGGGACCTCAGCGTGCGAATCGCGCGCTCTGACCGTCGAGCTACCGTCCACCCGGACAGAGCATCGACGATACGACCTACACTTCTTATCTGTCACTCGACTCCTTCTCATATGCCTAAGTCGCGCGGTGATGTACGTGACAATATATATATATATATATCCAAAGGCCCCCCGATTAATTTTAGAATTTGAAAATTTAGCAGTACTTAATAAAAAAAATATAACCACAAAACATGACAACTGCAACTGCTGCAAGTAAATTGAGCGTAACAGTAGCGCCCTCGCGCTGAATTTTTCAGAGTCTGACACGAGTTTTTTCATGTGTACGCGCTCTGTCCCGGGCTGGAAACTAATTCTATAGACATATATATACATATAAAAAGGGAAAAGACAATAAAACACGGAAATAGCAAAAATCGAGTTAAAGGAAATCAACAAGCAATTTCTTTCACTTGATTTTTCTCTAGTATGTGTCGATGAATTTACACAAAATTTAATGTTGAGTGAAGATAATTAAATAGGGAATGTGGGGTTTGATCGATTATACATATATTATTAATGTAATAATCAAAATAATGAATACAAAATCTGAGGAGTTAAATTAGCTGTCTATAATGGCTCTCGCGCTATACTTGCGTCAGGCGCTATCGCGCCTTTTGATATGCGTCTGTGTTAGCGTGTGTGCATAATGAATGTTACATGTATAGGTGTAAAGGTGATACGTTTATAAATTATTCATTCGCATCACAAGTGATGACGCAAATTACCTAATATTTTCTGTGGTTTGTACTTGAATGCATAACCCATCTTCGTGCGGTTTTCGGAATCGGTCAGATTTATCAAATACTCTACAACGTAAATGATAAATACGGAACATTTGGTTTCAATGATTGAGCCTGCGCAATGTTACCTAAATACCTAAAACAGATGTTTCTACATACCGGCCGTTTCGGAGAAGGAACCATGGGTAAATTCGACGTGGAGGGGGGGGGGGGGCAAGAGGAAAAAAAGAAAAGTAAATATACCACTACATATAGGTGGTAGAGGTAACCCGTTAAAATCTCTAAAAGGTAAACCAGGTAAAAATAAAAAAAAAATAGATATTTATTCAGGTAATACTATTTGCAACGAGATATTGCTCTTCTTTTCGCATAGTATTTGCTATCCTATGCTAGAAAATTGACAAAAAGAAATAATTATTTAATTACACATATTTTGTTTATTGTATAATATATCTATGCTACAAAAACATATATACAACATATTATTTAACAAAGGAAAAATTTTTTTTTTCTTAATATCGATTTTTAATGAACAAACCAAGTAATTATTAATTGGCAACGTTTCGATGGAAGTCCTCCATCCTCATCGGGCTATATCTTTATTAAATCAATCATTTATTTTTAACATTCTACACTTTTTTATTTGAATACAATTTTGAATACATATAGATTTACATATTTGGTCATTTAATGGACGTATTTGGCATTAGGTATAATTTAAAATTAATCAGTTTATATTTTTATATAAGAAAACACCCTGATTTTTGTCAGATTTTTAGATTAAAAATGCAACTTAGGAATAATATTTGGATTTTTTAATTTTTTTTTACGTTATGGTGGAAATTTTCGGCTACATTTAAATTATATGTATTTTTTCCGGTATTTCAAATAACAGTGTAAGAATTTGCATTATTTTGCAGAACATAATCAGAATTCGAATAAACCTAGTTTCTAGGCATTTTTCCCCTGTTTTTGACATACCGACAAAACTGATGACTAATGAAGGCTTACAATCATTTTTTTATCTACTACTTCTATATCTCCAACTTGCACTTTTAGATTTACTATTTTTCTGATAGATAACGCTCTAAAGTTAAATTAGAAACGTTTTTATTTCATATTTTTATCATTTTTTGTAACATAACCGAAAAGAAGATCATTCAAAAGGTGGCAGAACATTCCAAATACTTTTAAAGTTTTCTTTATTGTAAAAAAATTTTTTAAACCCAGTATTCTTGGTCGGCAGCTGCATAGGACCTGATATAGCCGTTTTTAAGGCGCATGAAAACTTTATTATTGACAAATCTTTATTTAATTATTTTTATACAATATCTTTTATAAATAAATATTTTAAATAGAAATTAATTATTTTGATAATTTTATGAATATTTTTGTATTTTTATTAAACCAATAAAATTATTATATACCATTTCATATTTGAGTTTTTGTATTAAGAGTATTTTATTTTTAGTAATACTGTTTGATAAAAAATTACTGTGTCTAGTATTTTTCGTCGGTTGTTCCAAAGGATTTGATTTAGCTATTTTAATACACAGGAAAGCTGCATATTATAGAATTATTTGTAAAACTATTAAAAATATTATGAATTTAATATTATTGAAATGACGACATCGGGATAACGGAATTACCACAAATATCCATATAGAATAAAGCGGAACACGGAGGAATACAAACCTCTGTTTTTAATAATGTACTTTCGAATGATCAATTACAAATAAATATGCAGGTCAGTACAATTTTGACTATCTTATCCCGCTATAGCCTTTACGTTCTGCAAGAAATACGCCAATTAAATAGCAAGAAAATTATTTTTGGTATTATAATCGCAAAATTCGCTTTTGCGGCCAAACATGGGGATGTAAAATATGTGTTTGCAAACCTTAATCCGCAAAAAAATTTTGTCGGTCTTAGATTTGTAAAGACGCATTTTGCGTTCCCAAATGAGGAGGCAAAAGCGAATTTTGCAGCTATGTAATCCCAAATAATAACGTTCGTTACTTAGCCGCACTATATGCGGCCTCGTATGATCGCTGTATCACGACTCGACCCGCAAAAACATTTTTGTAGCCTTGTGATGAAAAATACTATTAAATTTTACTGAAGCCTTATATACTATATAATAAAGGAACTCATTATTATTAGTGCTATATAATATAGGCATATAGTATACTATATAATATAGGAAGCATTATTATTAGTGCTATTACTTGTGAGATTCCAACTTGACTTTGAAGTTAGTATGAAATATATGTTATTAATATTAAAATATGTTTATTAATCTATTATAAGTGCGGCGTACTAGTAGAAGCTCGAGTATAATGATATACGGACTTGATATAGCTGATCGGCGCTATACATAGCTGGACATTATATACGGAGCTAGAAGGACTTTCAAGGAACTAGAAGGATTTTCAAGGAGCTAGAAAGATTTTACAGGAATCATATAGAGGAATCTTAGAGTCGTTAGACGATATATATATATATATATATATATATATATATAATAGCTCAGCAAGACCGACAAAATTCAATATTAATTTAAAAACTTTTGCCTGGGCGAGAAAAATTATATTTTTAAGGAATCATATAGAGTTAGAAAACTTTCTGTAACAGTGCTAAGAGGGCTCGACGTGGCTGTTTCGGCCCTCCCATATTGGGCATTATGCACGACAAAACTCTAGCTACTCCTACGGATTACGACCCTGCAATCTATAGGTGTTCCTTGAATGTTAGTTGCGCATTCAAGGTTACTCCTAGATATTTCACCGTGTCCGCCGATCTTATAGGCTTGCCATTTTCAGTCAAGATGGCGTACCTCCTTTACTTTGTTCGGGATACAAGTACAGCCTTCGTTTTTTTGGCCACCAGAAACAGCCCATGGATGCTTAATCCTACAGCTACTACCATGATAGAGACATGTCCAAGGTATTCTACCTCATCGATGCTACTTGCGACGTCGACCACAACCACATCGTCTGCAAAGGTCACCGTCGTCACCCCCTCTGGAAGCTGCTGTCTGAGCAGTCCATTGCACACAAAAAGCACACAAAAAGTAATACGATATGCTCTCACGCTTTACAGTCGGCAGGTGGAGCAAGATTAGAGGGTCGCTCCTCACTCCTAAGTATTAGTATTTGTGACACCTAATTGTCAACAGCAAGAGCAAGGCAGTCGGCTGGGTGCAGTGGCACGAGTGGAACACTCCCTCTCAACTTTAGTTCTACAGTGCGGATTTCTCTCAGATATTGAGACATGCGCGAGTCCTTACCGTGCTCTCGGTTTACCAGAACATACTCAGTCCCGACCTGACTTGGATTTCCCATCGGTTCACCGCAGGCAAAACAAGGAAGGTAGTTGGCTGCGACCGCATATGAGTCTCCGCAAAACTGTTACCGTAAAAGCCGTATGGGTGAATTTATTCGGCTCACCAGGATAATCGTCAATTTGGCTAACTCTGTCCACTTCAATATAAAGGAGAGCAAGGAGTCGATACCGCATTGAAACAACTAGCGAGTTTCGTTTTGGAACCGATGGATCAATGATCCTTTTGGTGCTCCGGAATGTTAGCGACACTATTGGGACTTTCTATCTTACTGGCGAACGAATCATTCTCGTCGCAGGGTAGCCACATATTTTATTTTGTAACTTAGTATTTCGAATTATTAATTATTAATTACTTGGCTAGCATATAACACCAATATTTATTGTATATACGACATCATTATACGTATGTGCCTAGATTTATATGACTAACAATACTTTGTTTCTCTTCTATGTTGTTGCAGAATATGGTTGTGTGTGTGTATATGTATATATATATATATATATATATATATATATATATATATATATGGGTGGTTCTCTGTGACATCGAAGATGAAAAAAATAAATATTGCTATAACTATGGAAATATGTTTTAGAGGTATCCAGTAGTCCTCCTGAATTTTTTCAGATTTTTTCTGGGCCATTATTTTAAGTTACAGAGAGTCAAAGTTGACATTTTAGCATTTTTTTGCATTTGTCACGTCCAGACTTGCACCAGTTACTATAAAAAAATATTACAAGAAGGCAAATGGTTAATAAACCATTCGCGTTCCTTTCGCTCTTGTTTGACTAGGACTAGCCTTACGTCTCCGGGAGTAGCGAGCGAAGTTATTTTGAGAGTAGAGATGCAGGATATAATGTGGGATAAATAAAATAATATGTTTTATTTCGTATTAATTATGCATTATTTATTTAAATATAATATGCTGTTTTTTTCTTTAAATGAACACGTGAAACTAAATTATTACAGCTTTTTAATGGGCAAAAACACATAAAATTACACTATTTTATTAACAATTGTATAAAATTATTTAAGTCGAATAACTATTAATTTTATTGAATAAACAAGTGTACGGCGAACACATTAACACATTATAGAATAAAAGATACACAAGGTTTTTTATTATAAACATTAATAATTGAAATAAGAATTGTTATAAATAAATGCAGATTTAATTAAAAATTATTGTCGTTTTAAACATGAATTATTGTTAATAAAGTGTATTTCAAACCGCGAATGTTGCAAATTAAATGCAATACAACGTATAATTATTATAAATAAATTGTAATATATAATAATAATTGTTATAAAAGAAAACGGTTGGTTCAGCAATCGAAACAACATAAAATATCAGGTTGCCTTTACGAATAATACAAGCGTATAGATAGCCGAAAAGAATATACCTTAAGTACCCAAATATATAGATATATATATATATATATATGTATATATGTGTGTATATTCGGTGAGGAACGAAGGTCCGCCTTGAACGTGGGTAGCGGTGTCAGATTGCCGTATAATGTCCTGCTAGACCTGCGGGCGTCGACGTTAGATGTGTATGCTGTTGGAGCTCGACGATTTCCAGATGTCGAAGTCGTAGTTCCTCGACTATGGCTTGTAGATGTCGATGATACGTCTCGATTCCTCTTGTGATTTTTAATACGTATTATTTCAAAGTTCAAGTAGCAGAGCCACGCCCTTGGGTAAAAATCAAAGAGTTGTCCAGCAGAGCTTCGCCTTGCGAAAGCTTTAGATGAAAATTTAGGAGTGGCTGTGTCTGTTCTGGGTCCTCTTTATATACCCTAAAATCTATGCATCTCTCCTTGTCTTACACTTCTTCCTTGTCTTACACTTTGCCTTATATGGAAATTGTGTAAGTAGTTCTCGATTTTTCTGTGCTTGCACCCGATTGGACCGTTAGATGTGCGTAGTTAAAAATTGTCGAATCCCATGCATTTTCTGTATCGCTTCGTAGTTAATTCGGAGAATTTGCTGTCCCCCTTTTATTACTGCGACGTTATCCAAAGAACGGCTTAATTTATTACTTCCTTCTAATGCTCGAATTTTCTAGTCGATGTTTCCCATTGCCGGTTCTTCTCCGAGCATTGATTTTATAGTGCAGTACAAAAAAACTCTTGCGTAACCCTTCGTTTCGATCTCACTATCGGCGATCCCGCTTATGTGCGTATTGGCTTTGAATAATATCTTCAACTCTACGTATCAGTCTCTGTTTCGTTTGAAACACTCGTAAAATAATCTGTTCCTTAGCTTTATAAATTATATTTTATATTACTGCATTTACTTAGAACCATTCTTTATCAACCTTATTTTGTTCGTCTTCTACGCCGTATTTTTATTCTAAACTACGCAGTACTTTTTACGAAAAATAATAATATAATTTTCGTCGGGACGCGACAACTCCCCCCCTTTTTAAAAACGACGCCCTCGTCGTTGATCAATATTATTATTATATTATTATTTCTCTTAACATAAGATATCATACTTAATTTTAAATTATAAACATTATTTCGGTTAATTTTTCTTTATTTCTTATGGTGAACTTTATAAACCATATTACAATTATTTCTTTCGTAGTTCAACTTCGTTTGTTATTATTTTTCATACATCTATTACATTATTTCAAACAGTTTAACAGTATTGGTATAGTTCATCTATAAAAATAGATACTTAATAAAAAAAAAATTTTATTATTACAATTTTTATTCTAGATATTCCGAAAAATTGTGTAATTATTATTAAATGTTTTTTTCTGTAGATAAAAAAATGTATTTATCTTTAGTTTGTACTCCTAATTTTTAGTATACATCAAGTCATGTTAAAAATATATGTTACTAATATTTTTTTTGTCTCGTAGCCACATTTTTTTTACAAAATTTTCAATTTTCTTCTATAATATTTGTATGCTTACATATATATTTTCTAAAAGGTCAAAGAAAAGAGTTAAAGATTAGTTTCCTTTTTTTTACATTTATTCAATTAATAATTCTACTATTACGAATTGTTGAAGAGAAGAAAAAAAAAATTTTCTTGTTCTTATGAAATATATAGATTCTCCCTTCAATGTGAACAATGTTAGTACATCCTATCTTAATAGTATATTTATATATTTTTTTTTATAAAAGGATTAGGAGTGAAGAAAATTTGATTTTCTTCGCTCCCCCTCCCCCCCAAAATAAATCAAACACATAATTTTTTTGACCCCTTTTTTTTTTAGAATTTTCTTTTCAGCCATTATAAACAAAGATTCACTTTTAATATAATAGAATATATAATTGAGAAATAGTTAATTTAGTTTCATAAGAAAAAGATACAATCGCTACAAATGAAAAAATAAAATGAGCAATACATAAGTGACAGTGCGAAAATTGAGTAGGCTAAGTAGGCCCATATAGAACCATCCTCCTATATCTTGGGAGAAAGAGTAGACTACACTCAATAAACGGTACGACGGAATAACCCAAACATTTACGGAACTGCCCGATGCTTGCGCATCATAGAATTGTGGTACCAACGTTCGTTTTTATTCACTTAATTCCATTGTTTCACGTTAAAATGACTAATTTACACTCTTTTTACTTTTATATTTTGAGGAATTGTTTAAATATTCACCATTTTCTTGATTTTATTTAACTAACAACTGTAGAAACTTATTTGTTATGTTCAAGTAATATAAAGAGAAATCGTTTGAATTTGTTTACTTTTTAGTTTCCAATTAAAGAATATTTATTTTGAATAATATTTAAATAAATTCATCACAATTTTACTACTAATTATATTATTTTTGTATTTTTTTTGCTACACATTGTATTATTAGTAATATAAACATGAGAAAAATATTATTTATCTGTATCAATTATCGTTGTATATCCTGAATCGGTTTAAAAAATTTTAAAATTTATTTATTATGTAGGTTTTTTTTTTATACCATTCGAAACAATTAGCAGACCTATTGTTTATAAATAGAAGGAACATCTTCTAATGTGCCTGTCTTAGGTTTTACATTACTAGTTCTATATAAAAATTGAATAATCGTATGGAATTAATCGTATGAAAATAAATGTTGTTTTTATTTTTTTTTTAAACCTTTTTCTTTTATATACATAGTTTGTTTAAATCAGTATTTATGAACAAAGTATTAGATTGAACACTAGTATGAACTACATTGGCATACATACTAAATTGTACAATTTTAATTATTATTGTTTTTATTAATAGTTGAATTTTGAACTTTATCCACAAAATTAACAAATTAATCGAATTTTCTGCATTTTTTTTTATTAAAATCAATATTAGAAATATTCTCAGACTTTGATTTTGAATCGATGATTTTATCCGACATGTGTATTGATACTATTTGTGAGTTTACTTTATTTAATTAATTTAATTAATGAAGTTTTCAACCTTTTTTTTTTAATTATTAATTTTAATAAAATCTATCTTTTCTCTCCTCTTCTCGTTTCTTTGCAATCAGTATTTTGTTGGTTTGTACAGATTCTCCTATGTCCATTGAGCCTAGTGTTAGATTATTTGTTTCTAGTATGCCAAACTCTCCTTATATATTTAGACCTGCGCGTTCTGTAAGAAAGTATGACTAATTAACAGAATTACTAGAGTCAAGGTGAGTTCAGTTGTAATTATTTATATAGGTTTACATTTTGAACGGTATGTAGGAAGGATAAGTGACCGTGTTGCTGGAGCATTTACCGCAACGAGGAGGAAAGGGTGCAACTAAGCACTCCTTAGGAAGGATAAGTGATGGTGTTGCTGGAGCATTTACCGCAACGAGGAGGAAAGGGTGCAATCAAGCACTCCTTAGGAAGGATAAGTGACAGTGTTGCTGGACCATTTACCGCAACGAGGAGGAAAGGGTGCAACCAAGCACTCCTTAGGAAGGATAAGTGACGGTGTTGCTGGATCATTTACCGCAACGAGGAGGAAAGGGTGCAGTCAAGCACTCCTTAGGAAGGATAAGTGACAGTGTTGCTGGACCATTTACCGCAACGAGGAGGAAAGGGTGCAATCAAGCACTCCTTAGGAAGGATAAGTGACAGTGTTGCTGGACCATTTACCGCAACGAGGAGGAAAGGGTGCAACCAAGCACTCCTTAGGAAGGATAAGTGACAGTGTTGCTGGATCATTTACCGCAACGAGGAGGAAAGGGTGCAATCAAGCACTCCTTAGGAAGGATAAGTGACGGTGTTGCTGGATCATTTACCGCAACGAGGAGGAAAGGGTGCAATCAAGCACTCCTTAGGAAGGATAAGTGACGGTGTTGCTGGACCATTTACCGCAACGAGGAGGAAAGGGTGCAACCAAGCACTCCTTAGGAAGGATAAGTGACGGTGCTGCTGGATAATTTACCGCAACGAGGAGGAAAGGGTGCAATCAAGCACTCCTTAGGAAGGATAAGTGACAGTGTTGCAGGACCATTTACCGCAACGAGGAGGAAAGGGTGCAATCAAGCACTCCTTAGGAAGGATAAGTGACGGTATTGCTGGATCATTTACCGCAACGAGGAGGAAAGGGTGCAATCAAGCACTCCTTAGGAAGGATAAGTGACAGTGTTGCTGGACCATTTACCGCAACGAGGAGGAAAGGGTGCAACCAAGCACTCCTTAGGAAGGATAAGTGACGGTGTTGCTGGATCATTTACCGCAACGAGGAGGAAAGGGTGCAGTCAAGCACTCCTTAGGAAGGATAAGTGACAGTGTTGCTGGACCATTTACCGCAACGAGGAGGAAAGGGTGCAATCAAGCACTCCTTAGGAAGGATAAGTGACAGTGTTGCTGGACCATTTACCGCAACGAGGAGGAAAGGGTGCAACCAAGCACTCCTTAGGAAGGATAAGTGACAGTGTTGCTGGATCATTTACCGCAACGAGGAGGAAAGGGTGCAATCAAGCACTCCTTAGGAAGGATAAGTGACGGTGTTGCTGGATCATTTACCGCAACGAGGAGGAAAGGGTGCAATCAAGCACTCCTTAGGAAGGATAAGTGACGGTGTTGCTGGACCATTTACCGCAACGAGGAGGAAAGGGTGCAACCAAGCACTCCTTAGGAAGGATAAGTGACGGTGTTGCTGGATAATTTACCGCAACGAGGAGGAAAGGGTGCAATCAAGCACTCCTTAGGAAGGATAAGTGACAGTGTTGCAGGACCATTTACCGCAACGAGGAGGAAAGGGTGCAATCAAGCACTCCTTAGGAAGGATAAGTGACGGTATTGCTGGATCATTTACCGCAACGAGGAGGAAAGGGTGCAATCAAGCACTCCTTAGGAAGGATAAGTGACAGTGTTGCTGGACCATTTACCGCAACGAGGAGGAAAGGGTGCAACCAAGCACTCCTTAGGAAGGATAAGTGACAGTGTTGCTGGACCATTTACCGCAACGAGGAGGAAAGGGTGCAACCAAGCACTCCTTAGGAAGGATAGGATATAGGTTTTAGGTTTAGTGATGTGTTAGACTCCAATGATTCTATTTTATTGTAAATCATTTTTTTTTATATATATAACAATTAAATTTAAATTTGACTAAGTTCAACTGACATTGAAAATTTAAACCATTTTCTTACTTTCCTTTGTACATTAACATCATTGTTATCTTTGGCGAGAAGAGTAAAGAGAAAAAGACCTTTTTTTTTGTTATTTGCTTTATTCGTTTCTAGTTTAATAATCGCGTATTTATTTAATTTAAGTGAGTGTATGCTTTTCTTGTAATGATCTTTCCGTATAATAAAAAATATTATTTCCTTGTAGTTTATTTTCGCCGTTAATTTAGATATATACATATTATTTTTATATCGTTTTTTTTTGTATAAAGTCAGATAAATTGAAATAATTTTATTTTAAGTTGAATGTATGCCAATTGTGATTACAAGATAATAAATATTATTCTATTGACAACTTTTAGAACTGTAAAATATACATATAAGTGCGTATACATATTTTCAAGCACATTGGGGCTATTATATATTATATACCTATGTTTAGGCACTACAAAGGTTCCATATATGAATATCTTAACCTATTAACATGCACTATTTTCGTTTTATTATGAGCTAGCTCTATTTTTACATTTCCCTTGTCATTAACTATTTCTAAAATCCGATGTCGTCCAGTATATTGATCGCCTAGTTTGTATTTCTTCCCTCCTTTTAATAACCAGACATTATCGCCTGTCTGAAATTCTTGATGATTGGCTTTCCTGTCGTAATAGAATTTTGACCTATGTTTAGAAGCTATTAATTTTTCTCGCGCGATTCCCTGTATTTCGTTTAAACGTTGTCGTAAATTTATAATGTAATCATCATACGTTGGAACTCGTTCTCGTGGGTCTAAAGGTTCGTTTGATGGTAGTCGCGCCTTTCGTGCGAAAACAATTTCAAAGGGCGTGTAGAGATGACCCTCATGTACCGACGTATTATACGAAAACGCGGCTAATTCGCATAACTCATCCCATGAGTCATTTCTTTCTATCATTGTTTTTAAATAATCTGCTAAGCTGCTATGAAAACGCTCAACGGAGTTGGACTGAGGGTGATAAGCCGTGGTTTTAACTTGTTTAATCTTAAAAATTTTCGCTACTTCTCTCATCAGACTACTTAAAAATGAGGTACCTTGGTCGGATATAATTAACAATGGGGCGCTAAAAATTGAAAAGTGTCGACGAACTAACGCTTCGGCGATCGTTGCCGCGGTCGCGTCTGGTATGGGTATCGCCATACAGTATTTTGAAAGGTTGCATTGAATGGTTAATATATTATTGTTATTATTTCGAGATCTGGGAAATGGTCCCACAAGATCGACCGATATGGATTCCATAGCCGAGTACGGAGTATCTGTTATTATCATACGTTGTTTAGTTTTAACACGAACCAATTTTTTTAGTTGGCAAGTTAAACAATGTCTAATGTAGTTTTGTACATCTTTCTTAATGTCTGGCCAATAAAAACGTTGTTTTATACGTTTATAGGTTTTTGTTACCCCTTTATGTCCTGCACAAGCAGACTCGTGCATTTCGCGAATAATATTTTCCCTATTACTCTCTTCCACACATTTTATGAATCCTAAACAAATAATTATTTTTACATTAATTTTTCGTAGAGTTATACTTATTTGTTTCAATATTTCGTTCCATGAAACGTTTTCAATAAATTCGCTCTTTGCGATACTTATTGAACGTAATTTTTCTTTTAATATAATATTTTGTAAATTTAATAGATTCGTTTTTAGATTATTAATAATTTCTGAAGTACTCAGTCGCTCTTCGTCACGTAACACCATAGCAAAATGCATTTTTCCGTTTTTGTTATTGATTCTTATTTCTCCTGGATTTAAATTGGAAAAATGAGGTAGTAATAATTTGGAAGCCAAATTTCTGGATCCTTCATCTAAAGGCATTCCAGTCGTAGTTATGAAATAAACGTAATTATCTTTTCTCATAAAGAGTTGTTCTTTAACTTCAATGAATTTCTTTTCATCATTTGGTTCTTCGTAAACATCCTTCTCTTCCCAGGACTCGTCAAATTTGTTGTTAAAATTATCTATCTCCATGGGTTGTAATCTTTTGTCTGAGTTGACTATCGTTTCAATTTCCTCGGGGGCTTCTTGTATTATAGGAAGGTTTTTGACTGTTTATTTTGATATATTTGACTTGTTGGGTCGTTTAGCTCTCTTTTCGTTGTAGTTTGGCCGTGTTATTTTTCCTGCACGACTGCGTGTTTCCATAGAATGATTTTTAATAACATAAACGGGTTCTTCTATTGGATTTCTTGATAACGCGTCAGCATTAACGTTACTTTTACCGGCTTTGTATACGATGTCAAAGTCGTATGCATTCAGTTTTATTCTCCATCTACTAACTCTGGATGTCGGATCTACTGAGTTTTTGAACCAAACAAGTGGTTTATGATCTGTTATAATGAGGAAACGACGGCCTCTTAGATAGCAATCGAACTGAGTAACGGCATACAGTATGGCTAATGCTTCCCTTGAATAAGTATCATATTTTTGCTCGGCTTTGTTTAATACCCGCGAAACATACGCAACTGGTAGGTCGGTTCCCACCTCTCCTTGTGATAATATTGCTCCTATTGCTGTACCGCTAGCGTCACAAGTCACTATAAATGGTTTATTAAAATCTGCAATTTGTAGTATTGGTTGTTTACACAATTTTTCTCTTAAATCATCGAATGCCTTTTGAACCTCGCTGGACCATAGGAAAGGTGCGTCTTTCTTTAATAAATTACTTAATGGTCTAGCAATCCCCGAAAAATTCGCAATGAATCGTCTATAATAACCTGCTAATCCTAAAAATTGACGTATGTTTTTCACTGTTTTTGGAATTGGAAATTTTTTTACTGCTTCTAATTTTTTTGGATCCGGCAAAACACCTTCTGGTGATAGTACGTGTCCCAGATACACTACTTCTCTCTTCAAAAATTCACATTTGTCTGGCTGTAATTTCAGATTTGCGGCGCGTACTCTTTGCAAAAATTTTTCAAACTTTTGGTTATGCTCCTGAATATTTTTAGCGTATATAACTGCGTCGTCAAGGAATAAAAATATTTCTTTGCCTTGCATGCCTTCGAAAACACGATCAATCATTCTTTGAAAAGTGGCTGGAGAATTGCATAATCCCATAGGCATTGTTTTAAATTGAAATAAACCGAATGAAGATGCGAAAGCTGTTTTGTGTCGATCTTCTTGTGCTAACGGAACTTGTAAAAATCCTTGACATAAATCCAAGACGGTGAATACACGATTCTCTGGTCCGATTTGATCGATAATATCTAGTATATTAGGTAATGGGTATCGATCTTTTACGGTTTTATCGTTTAATTGTCGAAAATCGACAACTAGTCGGTATCGTTTATTACCCTGACTATCAGGCTTTTTTGTTACTAGAATAACAGGTGATGTATAATTGGAACTTGATGGTTCAATTATGTCTCCTTCAATCATTTCTTTTAATTGTTTATCAAGTTCGCTTTTGAGAGCATGAGGAAATCTATATGGCTTAGCTGTGATTGGTATGTCGTCGACAGTCGGTATCTTATGTTCTATAGCATTTGTAACGCCTAATTTTTCTCCTTTTAGACAGAAACAATCCGAATATTTATCAATTAAATTCTCTATAGATTGTCTTTGTTCCTCGTCCATTTTATCAAAATGCAATGCTTCTTTTAATCGTTCATTACGATTAAGTGTACTCGTATCCTCCGTTATGTTAAGTATCCTCGCTTCAGATCGGTCGTCAGAAATGTCGTGTATGTCGACCTCTTCACTTTCATAACTATAAAAATTATTAATATAAGGTTTATTTGAATAAACCAAATAACTGTTATTCATTTCGTTTTCGTGTATGGCTTCAACAAATTCACTTCGTAAATTTTCGTTTATAACTCGTTCATTCAATAAAAAATCGCTAGGGTCCTCATATTGTTCATTTTCGTCTTGTATGTTTATTAAATTCTCATTATTTATCTCATTTTCAGTTTCTTCAGTTCCTTGTTTGTTTATCCATAATATTTCGGTTCTCGGGATAGTATCTAACTCTTCCCCCGACATAACCAATTCTTTGTTATCCAATTTACAAACATAACTAACATTTTTATCACGAGGTCCGCATTTATCGCCCTCCTCGATTTCGTAATCTATTCGTACTGGACAATTCATCTTTTTATCAACAAAATCTTCCTTATTTTCACGAGGTCCGCATTTATCGCCCTCCTCGATTTCATAATCCATTTGTACTCGACCATTCATCTTTTTATCAACAAAATTTTCCTTATTTTCACGAGGTCCGCATTTATCGCCCTCCTCGATTTCATAATCCATTTGTACTCGACAATTCATCTTTTTATCAACAAAATTTTCCTTATTTTCACGAGGTCCGCATTTATCGCCCTCCTCGATTTCATTAACCATTTGTACTCGACAATTATTGACTGTCTTATTCAATAAATTTTCTTCATTTTTTATTTCATTTTCAATATCATACTTCAGGTCAACTTCGTTTTCATAATTAGTACAGGAGGGACTCTCAGCCATCCTATCGAACAATGGTGCTTCAATAATACCATAATTTTCAGTAATTTCATCAAATTTCTCTTTAATACGTAGCTCAGTCACATCACATACCCGTGACTGCTTTTTTCCATTATTTATTTGTAATCGTTCTTTCTTCATTAATCCATAACAATTTTCACTTGCTTTACATGTATTATTCCTTAGATCCGACGCCTCGTCGATCTGATGTACTTGTATTTCGTCATCTTTATAATCGTCATATAACTCTTGTTCTTTTTCACTGTGATTGTATAGGTTTTTGTCGTTGCCATTTTGATTTCTTCCATTTTTTTGTTCTTGCTCGTAGATTTCATACGATTCGTTTGTGTCAAATTTTATAAACATTTCATCATTTTCGTGTAATTGAAAATCACTTGACGTTTCTGAGTCACTATCGGTATAATTATAAAATCTTGAATTTTTCATGTTCGTATAACCATTGTTTTCCCTTGGTTTTGGCATATATCGTATTGATTTTCGGTCATAATTTTCGATATTCTCCACTATATATATCGATTCATCCGTTTGCATATTATTTGCATTTTCAAAGGGGAGGATTAATCCGTTAAATTCTAAATATTGTTCCAAATAATTGATTTTTGCATCGTTTCTACGGAAAAAATCGGTGCCTAAGATTCCGTCTTGTTGTATAGGGAACGAATCATGTACTAAATTGAGTTCCACGGGAGATCCTTCGAAATCTACTCTGATTTTACCACGAGTAGTTAATGAGTGGTCAGTTATGCCTTTTAACAATATAATATCATTTTCGTCAATTTTTACGCGAGAGTCTACCTCTGACTCTTTAATTAGACTTACCGATGCTCCTGTATCTAGCAAGAATTTTAACGGACGTCTTAACTGACCGGTATCGAAGATTACGACCGGGGCTGAACTCTGTTGGCTTAAATTTATTTTCGCGGTGCGGAGGGGACGATTGAGCGGGTTTCCGCGCTCGAAGTAGAGGGAATTTGATTCGTAGCCTCTCTCTCGACCCTCCTCGGAGAGAGAGTATCGGTGTTTCCCTGATTTTGATTTCCTTCTCTTATCTCTCTTTGTAACTTATAACAATCGCGCTTTATGTGACCGGGTTTTCCGCAATGAAAACAAGTAACTGGTGATCTTATATTATTATTCGATTCGTTATTAATATATCGTGATTCTTGGGAAGTTGGATTAACCGGCTCGCGCACACCGCGAGTCCCGGAATTATTTCCCCGATCTTCTTTGTTAAATTGCTGCGACGAGTATTTATTATTATTATAACGAACAAAGGAATCATTTTTATCTCTGTCTCTATTTGGTAAAAATTCCGTCTGATTTTGATACTCATTCCAACCACCAAATTGTAAATTTGGTCTATTATAATTACGACTGTTATCCGAGCGATTTTGTGGGCTGTATGAACTGTTTATGGGATTACGTCGGTTGTTATTATCGGAAAATCTTTCCGCCAAACTTCGTGCTAATTTGAAACAATTTATGGCTCCATGACCAGTCTTAGAACAATATTGACATAAAATCGGAGAGTTATTAGAAATATAGTGTACTTTACGCGTTTCTCGAGTTGAACGAAAACGAGCCTCTTCTCGGCTCGGCGTCTCCTCGTCCAAGACGCTACAAGCGAACTCGCGCTCCACCTCGAGCGCTTGTTCACGAGCCTGTTTTATAGAACTTGGGGTCCCTAAACGCGCACGAATTTCCCAACGAAGCCCTTTTAAAAAGAATTTTAAACAATCTCGCCTTAGTTCAAGCATGAAATGATCTGCTATCGCGACTCGTCCCTCTCTGTCGGCCGCTTTGACTATTTCATTTTTTATTTCTTGTAGCCGATTAAAATAAGCAACGACTGTCTCATTGTTTTTTTGTTTTAATTTAGCTAGTTCTCCCGTCCACTCGTAATATGTTTTTATCGATCCGAAGGTGTTTTCGAAAAAATCGGATATTTCTTTGATAGAATTAAAATTTTCTCCGCGCGCACAAGTTAAAGCTTCCCCATATAAACGCATTCGAATAAGTTTTGTTAATTCTTTTTCATACTCCGACGGTAAAATTTCTTTTGCTTCGTTGCATCCGTCCAAAAATTGCGATAAATTTATATTATGACCGTTAAATCGAGGTATTAAATCTGGAGCGTCCTTTAGCGATAAATCTCGAATTTGAGACGTCATTGTTTTATTGTTAATTTGTTTTTTAACTTCACTCCTATCTAGTTTTTTTGGTTTTGTTCCGGTGCTTGTTCTTAATTCGTCTAAATTAATTTTATTAAATAATTCGTCTTTAATCTTAGAAGAGTTTGCTTGTTCGGGCGATTTTTTAATTAATTGATTATCGAAGGGAATTGTAAAATCTGTCGCGCCTTGAATTAGTTTTTCGTCGAGTACTTTCGCCGTGTCTGTCACTAGTGCCTTTGCTTCCTCAGTCTCTTTTTCGATCGGTGCGGAAAAAATATTTAACGCGCCTTTAATCTTATTTATGATACCTTGAAAAGTTGTCCCTTTTTTTACACTTTCTTGTAAACTTTCTATGATTTTAGGTTCCTCGAGATAAGAATCTAACAACTCTTTTTTTACTTCAGTCGCGAGCCGTTTTCTTACCGAGCTTATAACGTTATCCGGTGTTAAAATCAATGGTTCATATGGACGATAAATTGGGGCTGGCGTACTAAAATTTACAGGATTATTCGCGATAAGTTCTTTTTGTTCCTCGTAATTCAAAACTGCGGGTTTTAAACTAAAATGTTTTACACGCGTGGGAGTAATTATTGTGTCTTCCTGTTCGTCTTCACTAACTTCGGAAATAGAAAGATCAGTTGGAAAAAAAGGGTCTCTATATTCAAAATCGCGAGGTATTTTTATAGATAATGAAATATTTGCTGCACTTTTTTCTATTCTATCCTTTAAATAATTTATTTCTTTTGTCAAATTTTGCACTGTTTCCCTAGGAGTTTTAGTTAAATCGAGAGTATCGAGAGTCTGAACTTTTTCTTTGTATAAATTTAATAACGTATCATTCATAGAAAATTCTAAACTCGTGTTTCTTTGTTTATTTACATAACAATCAGTATTTTTAGGCGAACCTGACATTTTATATCTAAACACATTATTCCTTTAATCTCTTTTTTTCTCTCAAAAATGTGAGTTTCCCGGCCGATGCACCAAATTTATTATAATAATTAATACAATCTGTCACGTCCAGACTTGCACCAGTTACTATAAAAAAATATTACAAGAAGGCAAATGGTTAATAAACCATTCGCGTTCCTTTCGCTCTTGTTTGACTAGGACTAGCCTTACGTCTCCGGGAGTAGCGAGCGAAGTTATTTTGAGAGTAGAGATGCAGGATATAATGTGGGATAAATAAAATAATATGTTTTATTTCGTATTAATTATGCATTATTTATTTAAATATAATATGCTGTTTTTTTCTTTAAATGAACACGTGAAACTAAATTATTACAGCTTTTTAATGGGCAAAAACACATAAAATTACACTATTTTATTAACAATTGTATAAAATTATTTAAGTCGAATAACTATTAATTTTATTGAATAAACAAGTGTACGGCGAACACATTAACACATTATAGAATAAAAGATACACAAGGTTTTTTATTATAAACATTAATAATTGAAATAAGAATTGTTATAAATAAATGCAGATTTAATTAAAAATTATTGTCGTTTTAAACATGAATTATTGTTAATAAAGTGTATTTCAAACCGCGAATGTTGCAAATTAAATGCAATACAACGTATAATTATTATAAATAAATTGTAATATATAATAATAATTGTTATAAAAGAAAACGGTTGGTTCAGCAATCGAAACAACATAAAATATCAGGTTGCCTTTACGAATAATACAAGCGTATAGATAGCCGAAAAGAATATACCTTAAGTACCCAAATATATAGATATATATATATATATATGTATATATGTGTGTATATTCGGTGAGGAACGAAGGTCCGCCTTGAACGTGGGTAGCGGTGTCAGATTGCCGTATAATGTCCTGCTAGACCTGCGGGCGTCGACGTTAGATGTGTATGCTGTTGGAGCTCGACGATTTCCAGATGTCGAAGTCGTAGTTCCTCGACTATGGCTTGTAGATGTCGATGATACGTCTCGATTCCTCTTGTGATTTTTAATACGTATTATTTCAAAGTTCAAGTAGCAGAGCCACGCCCTTGGGTAAAAATCAAAGAGTTGTCCAGCAGAGCTTCGCCTTGCGAAAGCTTTAGATGAAAATTTAGGAGTGGCTGTGTCTGTTCTGGGTCCTCTTTATATACCCTAAAATCTATGCATCTCTCCTTGTCTTACACTTCTTCCTTGTCTTACACTTTGCCTTATATGGAAATTGTGTAAGTAGTTCTCGATTTTTCTGTGCTTGCACCCGATTGGACCGTTAGATGTGCGTAGTTAAGAATTGTCGAATCCCATGCATTTTCTGTATCGCTTCGTAGTTAATTCGGAGAATTTGCTGTCCCCCTTTTATTACTGCGACGTTATCCAAAGAACGGCTTAATTTATTACTTCCTTCTAATGCTCGAATTTTCTAGTCGATGTTTCCCATTGCCGGTTCTTCTCCGAGCATTGATTTTATAGTGCAGTACAAAAAAACTCTTGCGTAACCCTTCGTTTCGATCTCACTATCGGCGATCCCGCTTATGTGCGTATTGGCTTTGAATAATATCTTCAACTCTACGTATCAGTCTCTGTTTCGTTTGAAACACTCGTAAAATAATCTGTTCCTTAGCTTTATAAATTATATTTTATATTACTGCATTTACTTAGAACCATTCTTTATCAACCTTATTTTGTTCGTCTTCTACGCCGTATTTTTATTCTAAACTACGCAGTACTTTTTACGAAAAATAATAATATAATTTTCGTCGGGACGCGACACATTATATGCCCATTTTCATGAATTTTTAGCTTCCAGAGGATGCATTTTTCACTAAAAACATTACTATGACTTTTTTTGTAAAATTTTCCGAACTTTTCATTAAAAATACTTTTAAATACATAAATGTATGCTGTCACACTCTTGTAAGCCATTTAAACCTTAAATAGTGAAAATCAGCAATTCTGCTCCGGACTCTGGTAACCTAATACTGTCTAAAAGATGTCTTTTTATAGTCAAAAACTGCCTAAAAATTTCCAGAGTGGGTCTAAATCATTAAGATTACTTATGGTCAAAATATCCGGGAAAAGTGCCCAAAATATTATTAGAAATGTATATTTGTTGCCTTATAACGATAAATCTATTACCATGATCTTTGCAAAAAAATTTATGCACTTACCTTGGAATGGTAGAAAAGTATCACCACTTGTTTCAGTATCCATTTAATCCCCTGTAAGCAGCTAAAAATACAAATATTATACAATTATAAAAAATTATTTTTTAAACATTTATAATGCTGGATTTTGAGTTTTAAACCCTTACAAGAATTATAATACTAATCTGAAGGACCACTATAAAAGTATCAACATTATTATTATTATTATTCAGCAATACATTGTTTGAATTTCACAAACTTGTCACTGTCTCGTTATCATATTACTCATTATAATTTCAGATCCGATTTATTTATATATTTTTTGTATTAAATACGTATATTCAGTTATTGTAGTAATGATGTTTATATATTTATACTAATCCTTCAGATTAGTATTATAATTCTTGTAAGGGATGTAAAACTAAAAATCCAGCATTATAAATGTTTAAAAATTAATTTTTTACATTTGTATAATAACATTTGTATTTTTAGCAGCTTACAGGAGATTAGATGGATACTAAAACAAGTGAAGATACTTTTCTACCACCCCAAGGTAAGTGCATAAATTTTTTTGCAATGAACATGCTAATAGATTCATCGTTATAAGGCAACAAATATGCATTTATATTAATATTTCGGGCAGTTTTCCCAGATATTTTGACCATAAGTGATCTTAATGATTTAGACCCACTCTGGAAATTTTTAGGCAGTTTCTGACTATAAAAAGACATCTTTTAGACAGTATTAGGTTACCAAAGTCCGTAGGAGAATTGCTGATTTTCACTATTTAAGGTTTAAATGGCTTACAAGAGTGTGACAGCATACATTTATATTGTGTAAATGAATTTACCGTTCGTCCAAGTAATCTTTAGTATTATTTTTTATTATTTATTAATAAGTTTATTTCAGCCTTTTGGCCCAGAAATGGACTTGGTTTACATCAGTTCTTATCGCATTCATAACCCATACACATACTCTATATACATACAAAGCAATATATAATATATAAAATTTACAATATATACATATACATGCTAATATCTTTCTTTATTATTTAAATAAGTACCTATTATTGTCATATTCATTTTGTACTATTGTGTTAATATAATTCTTACAGCCTGTACTCACAGTCTTTACATTATCCTTAAATCACTACCTACAGTCTTATTCGCCTTTGATTCGCTATTTCCTACGCTATTTACACATACTTATATTATACTACATACTTCATTCATCGCTCAACGCGGCTCTGACCTATGAGCAACCTACCTATTTTCTTCCTAACATTATTTACCCTTATCCTTCTTTTCCTTTTTCGCTATTTCTATTTTCTTAAATACTTTTGTTAAGCCTATTTATTAATTCTAATCTATTATTGTCATCGCCCGGTAATTCCTTTGTGTATTCCCTAGTATAATCGCATTCTTCCAGTACATGTTTAAGAGTCCCTACCTCTTTCTCGCATAACTTACAAATCTTTTCTTCCGGTTTTAGCCAGTATTTGTTGGTTTCGTCCCAATTTCCGCATCTTATCCTAGCAATAATGTCTATTCCTATCTCTTTTGTACATTTCTTTAGATATAGGGGTAAACCTTCCCTCGCTATATTTATATACCTATCGTTGTATTTTGATTTTCTCATTTCCCCGAACGTCTTTTGCCATTCTATACAACTATCCCTATTTTTAACCTCTTCTATTACTGACCAATTCTTTTCTCTATACCTATCTATTTCGGTTAAGCTCAAACCTAAACTTTCATAATATTTCTTTCTCTCTTTACTATACCTATCCGTCAAGCTCTCCGTTTTCTCCTCCCAACAGATTTTTAATAACCTATCCTTTTCTAACATTCTTACTTTATCTTCAAATTTAACCGCCCTTCGTCCCCAGTCTACCTTCATTTTTAAAATTTCGGTTTCCTTCCTAATAATATACCTTGGGGTGTATCTGTCAAGTTTTAATACCCACCTGTAATATCTTAATTGTACCTTCTCTAATTCCTCTCTTTCATGCCAACCCCAAAGTTCTGCCCCATATGACATTACACTTTTAACTAAATAGCTAAATAGCATCTTTCTTTTCCTAAAATCATTCTTAAAACTTTGTTCCCCTAATCCCCATGTCGTTTTCGCTGCCGCTATCCCTTTTCTTTCTAATTCTTTTATATGACTTTTTAGACTTCCTTCCCTATCAAACACAAAACCTAAATATTTAAAAGTTGTTACCTCTTCTAGTTTCTTACCCTCCCATATCCAACTTTCTTTTTTACCATTCCTACCTCTATTGAAGACTAACATTTTAGTTTTTTCTATACTCAAGATAAGCTTCCTTTCCTTTAAAAATTTTCTCAGTGCCCCTAACATATCTACCATAGCCTCCCTATTCTTAGCTAAAATTACTAAGTCGTCCGCGTATGCTAGTGACCATATCCTAGTATTTCCAATTTTTACACCCCCGATATTTCTTTGTCTAAATTCCTCTTCTAAACCTGCGATATAAATACAGAATAAAATCGGACTTAACACGCATCCTTGCCTCAAACCTTTTACTGTCCAAAACTCCTCTGTTAAGCTATCTCCTATCTTAGCCCTAACTTTAGTTTCTTGATATAATTCCTTTATCCTATCTATTAAATACTCACTAATCCCTAACCTATGCATTATCTCCCATAACTTTTCTCGGTCCACGGTGTCAAAAGCTGCACTTAGATCCACAAACATAGCGTATACCTTTTCCTTTTTTTCTTTTGCCTTTTGAATTACATGGTCCAAAATAAAAACATTATCTATTGTAGATCTCTCCTTCCTAAAGCCAGCTTGCCCATCTGGTAGTATCTTTGACTTCTCTATCTCTACTTCCAGTCTTTTCCTTATAACTTCCGTATATATCTTATATGCTGTGGACAGCAGTGATATGCCTCTGTAGTTATTCGTTTTATTCTTATCGCCTTTCTTGTACAACGGTATAACCACCGCTGTTTTCCAGTCTTCTGGCATACCGCCGCCATCCCATACTTTACCTAATACACATATCAGGTTATTAATCAGAGATTCACCTGCGTATATCCATGCCTCATTTGGAATTTTATCCAGCCCTGCCGCTTTCTTTCGTTTTAAGGCCACTAATGATCTCTTTATCTCTATTGCAGTCATCTTTTCTACTTCACTATCTATAGTCCAACCTATCCTGCCTACTGCAATTTTCCTTTCCACCGTTCCTCCTAGTAAATTCATGAAGTGTTCCTTCCATTCTATTAGTCCTATGTTACATTCCGTTTTTTGCCTTTTCTTTCTAAATTTGCTTAAATATCTCCATACTTCACTTTCATTTTTCAGCTTGCTAATTCTATCTATTTCTTCATTTTTAACTTTTTCTTCTCTTTCTTGACAATATCTTCTCCATTCCTTCCTTGCATTCATGTAACCTTCTTTACCTTTAAATCCTTTTTTCCATTCCATATAAGCTTTTTTAACTAACCTTTTCATTTTCGCACAATTCCTATCCCACCACCTCTTGAAACCTAACTCTGCTCTTTTTACTTTTATCTGTTTCTTAACTACAGCTTTTTCCACTGTCTCTTTTAAGTCTCTCCATCTCATTTCTACCGTGTCCTCTTCTTTGTCTTTATTCTCTATAGATTCAGTTTGTGCTCTATATACAATCCTATCATCTTCACTCCATGAATAGATTTCTTTTGTTCCTAATACCACTTTTTCCTTTTCTCTCTTTCCTTTAGTTAAGCCTAATACTCTAATTTCTGTACTAATGGGTGCGTGGTCCGACTCAATTCTGTTTTCCACATAAAATTTATTTACTTTGCTATAAACCTTTTCATTTACTATAGTATAGTCTATGGTTGAGCTACCTCTTGCACCTATATATGTAAATTCCCCTTCCTCATCTCCCGTCATATTCCCATTTAATATGGTCCACCCCTTTTTGTAGACAAAATCTATCATATTTTTACTCCCATTACCTTTCGTTATATCTTTACATGCCCTTTCCCTATCCTTGTCTGTGTCTATTCTTTTACCTTCGTTTCCTATCCTAATATTAAAATCCCCCCCAATAATCGTATGACCTTCTTCTAAAAATTCCTCCTCCTCCCACGTTTTCCAAATTTCCTCTGTTTTTCCTAACATATACACTGACCAAATGTTCCAATCCTCCTCCCCCCTGATCTCTGTTTTTATTAGCCCTTCCTTAACCTCAATAGCTAATCTACTCTCCTCCCGTACCCAATCCTTTTTTATCCCTATTAAGAATCCCCCTTTCGCGCGACCTTTTCTTTTATTTTTCTTAGCCCCTATAAATTTCCACCAAAACTGCTTTGGCAATTTACTTTCAATACTTGTCGTGTTCTTTTCTTCCACCCAAGTTTCGCTCAAACTTATAAAGTCGCTTTGTTCTAAAAACCTCCAAAAATCCCTATCCTTATTATATAATCCAGCTACATTCCAAAAAGTCAGTTTTCTCTTACTTACTTTATCTATATTCAATAATTTATTCGAACCGATTCTATTGTTTACTTCCTTACCTACTACGCCGCTCCTCCATTTCTGGTTTACTCGAAAATCTTGTTAATTTCTTCCTTATCCTGCTTATCCGGCTCTCCTTCTTTGTTGATAATATCACCTTCTTTCTTACCTAACCTAGAACTCTTACCATCCGATCTATCCCTTTCTATTAAATTTTTATCCTCCCATTTTCGCCAAACACCATTATAAAAAACTTTTCCAAAGCCAGCTTTTAAATTCCAACCTAACTCGTTTTTTTCTTTGACCCATGCTCGAATACATTCCTGTCTTTTCCTATCCTCATACGATAAATCGTTTTCTATAAATATTCTAGAACCTGCTAGCTTACTTTTATTTTTCATTACTTCGCTTTTACTATTCTGTTCTAATCTTACTGCAATAACATTCCCAGTTTTCCTTGCACTAATTACTACTATATCTATACCTAATTTTTCTTTTATAAATTTTGTCACCCAATTCTTATAATCTGTGTTATCTACCACTACTCCTTTTATTATAATATTATTTTGCCTATCCTGCCTATCATGCTCGTACATCAATCGTTTCATTTTTGATACTTCCTTCTCTGTCAAACTAATCCTACTCGTTGTACTATACTCACTGAATCTAGAACCGGTAACGCCACCTGTGTCTCCGCTATGTACACTGCTCGGGCTTCGCGCGCCAACGGACCTTAGTGACCAGGATTCGAGATTTCTCGTTTCTCTTTCTTCAAGTTCTATTACTCTTTTTTCCAATGCTACTATTCTTTCTGTCATTTCTACTTGTTTCGTTATAAAATCTACTTTTAATTTCTCTATTTCGGCCTTCTCTAACCTTATTTTCTTTACTTCTTCTCGAATCCTGTTCATAAAGTCCTCACAACATTGATTGCTATGACATGCACTCCTTCCCCCTTTTTCGTCTTTCCTTGCTTCCGCGAACGACACCACCTTCACTATTTTGTTGTCCAGAGTCGTTTGATTTTTACCACTGCTTCGTAATGACACTTTGTTCGTACCTTCCTTTTGTTCACTCTTGTCCTTTTTCGCAATGTTCGTGATTTTATCAGCCATTTTCGTCAACCTACAATACCTAACCTTCGACTACCACGTTTTCAAAACCCGCTACCTAACCTCAAAGGCCAATGCCTTCACTTTTTGCTTTTTATTCAAATAATTCTACTAGGTCTTTAAAACTTAATATTTCAAACCACTATTAACCCTATCCGACGCTTTATTCTTTACAAACAAACTTTTATCCTATCCTAATACCTACGATATAACAGATTTTCGTCAGAGCCGCTCGCAGCACGTACGCACACATTCACTACCACTAACCAAGTCCGTAATCTTTAGTAAAAAAGTAGCTTTATTGATCATCACGAACACAGTTGTTAATAGAATTTTTTTGCCGACGTTTCGGACGTTTTATCGCCGTCCATTTTCAAGGCTAAAAAGTATATAAATTACAGTTTAAAAAAATATAAATAAATTCAAGCAACGAAACATTTAACTCGATGTCACAAGACAAATTCAGACACTCACCAAATTAAAAAAAAAATCAAAAAAACAACATGTCACTCGTGTGGTTACATATCGGCAAAAAAATACCCTCTCAAGCATATTACACATCAATCTATAAAAATTTAACAAATCAAATTTAATTCTTGCATTAAAACAATAATTTTTTTAATAAAACAATTTAAAAAAATATATCTTTTAACTACCTACGTTGTCGCTATCAGAACACTCGTTTAAAAAATATACATAGGACCTCCCCGAAGGAGTCCCAAATTACAATTAATATTCATAATGCCAACAGACTTGTGCCTAACCTCTTACCAATACATTCACAATATATATATATTCGTCCCGTACATCAATAAATCCATCCTCAAAAGAGAGGGGAACACTCTGTATTGCGAGGCTAAGTCGAGTCGTGTGCTCTCGCGTATCAGGCGAACATGCGCCGCGGAGTAGTGGCACGCAGCGTCAATCTTAATACAACCGGGATTCCCCGGAGAGCTCCGATACTTTATGCGAGTCGCCCAACCTCATCACCACATATAGTACGCTAATACGGAGAGGCAGTTATTCTCAAGCCAACAACGCAACAAAAGAGTATAAAACCAATTTTAACAAACAAACAATATTTATTACAATATAGTTTTACAATATTTAAAGTTTCTTTATACATATGTGACTTGGGACTCCCTTCGGGGAGGTCCTATGTATATTTTTTAAACGAGTGTTCTGATAGCGACAACGTAGGTAGTTAAAAAGATATATTTTTTTGAATTGTTTTATTAAAAAAATTATTGTTTTAATGCAAGAATTAAATTTGATTTGTTAAATTTTTATAGATTGATATGTAGTATGCTTGAGAGGGTTTTTTTGCCGAGATGTAACCACACGAGTGATATGTTGTTTTTTTGAGTTTTTTTTTAATTTGGTGAGTGTGTGAAGTTGTCTTGTGACATCGAGTTAAATGTTTCGTTGCTTGTATTTATTTATATTTTTTTAAACTGTAATTTATATACTTTTTAGCCTTGAAAAGGGACGGCTATAAAATGTCCGAAACGTCGGCAAAAAAATTCTATTAACAACTGTGTTCGTGATGATCAATAAAGCTACTTTTTTACTAAAGATTACTTAGACGTACGATAAATTCATTTAAACAATATACTTTGGCATTGGATCACTTATATGCTGCTTTTCATATTAGTACACGATTACAAAAAGCGGGAGACATGGACGAATGTACACAAACGAGGTCGATGACACTACGCAGAACAACATCCTCCGATGGTTCAACGAACTCGCTCGACGATTTGACTAAGTGTGACTATAAACAAACTCTTATTTTTGACTCTCAAAGAAAATTCAATTTATCTTATATTCTCAATTTGATTTACCGTAACTTTGACAATTTAATCTACAATCTTTTTATCAAATTGACTAAATTATTAAAAAATCAGACCATTTCTCGGAATCATTTAAAATTTCTTTTGGAATGCAGAATGCTTGAACTCACTCCGAATCATATAAAAAGGTTTGAGTTTTTTATGCAAAATATATCGTTTCACTCTAGATTAATTAGAAAGAAATCGAATCATCTATCAACTTTTATTACTAAAAAGATTCTTAATTTCGAGATTAGAGATTTTAATGTCCATCTTAAATATATAGATAAAGAAATAAAAAGTATGATTAACACTATAGAGAATAGAATAGGTAACGTACTTGTAAAAAAATTTGAGCGGTACTATTCGTACATTTTGGATATTTTTCATAAGAAACAAATGAACATCAAACTCCGAAAGATTAATAATCTAAAAAGCAGAGATGTGCGTTTTGAAGGAATGAGTTATAAAAATACTAATGTTGATGAGAATGTTGACAACAATGTGGATATTAGAAAAAAATGGGTGGTAAATACCACGGATAAAGAGATCCCTCTTGCGGTCTGCGATACATTGCGTCTCAGTGAAAAATTTAATTTTACTTCTGATATTAACAAAATCACTGCTTTTGAAATGCTTAAAGACATAGAATTTCACCTCCAGACTCAGAATGATAATAAAGAAAATAAACTCGATAATATGAACATTAAAGCAGTGTCTTCACGTAACGAAAAATTAAAAACTGAGCTAATTGAAAATATAAATAAATTTATAAAAAGAAAGAGACACATTGATTATACAGATAGAATTATTTTACAAAATTATAAAAATACATGTAAATTTTTAAAAAGTAACCGAGACGTGATGTTTACAAAAGCAGATATAGGTGCGGTTTGCGTTATCATGGAAAAAGAAAAATATAATGAAAAAATGGAGGCATCTTTAAATGATGAAAAATATTATAAAGTTATTGAAAAATGCCCGCTTAGACAATTACAAATTAAAATGCAATTTTTAATTAAAGATTGGGAAAATAAGGGGGTTTTTGAATAAGAAAACTGCTTCGACAACGTTAAACAAAAATTAGACAATACAAACATTCCGAAAGCGTATGGTTTAATTAAAATACACAAAGCGGATTTACCTGTACGGGTCATTGTCTCGGCTATTAATAGCCCTACGTATGCCTTTGATAAAGCAATTAGTAAATTATTTAATAAGTATGTTCCAAAACCAGCATCGAATATAAGAAATAGTATAGAACTAAAAAAGATCATTGACAAACTGATTGTACCTTCAAATTACAGATTAGTATCGTTTGACGTTGTCTTTCTTTTTTCAAATTTACCGAGGGATTTAATTATGCGAGCAGTGTCAAAAAAATGGAAATTTATAAAGAATAGTATTCGTACTGTTAAAGTTGATTTTTTGGAGCAGTTTTTGAACTCAACTTTTTTACAATTTAATAAAAAAATTTAGAAACAATGTATGGAAGCTCCTATGGGTTTTTGCACAAGCCTATGGTTTGCGGACATTGTATTAGAAGACTTAGAAAATTGTTGCATAAAAGAATTCAAAAACGATATTGTTTTGTACAAAAGATATGTAGACGACACGCTATTAATTGTCAATCATGAGAAGATCGATTTGATATAAACACTTTTAATAATTTTTGTGAACCTATAAAATTTACAGTGGAAACTGAAATAAATAAAGAATTACCGTTTCTTGATTTAAAAATACATAGATTTGACGATGCTCTTTGCAAGACAAATTGGTACCGTAAAAACTCAGCCTCTGGACGTTATCTTAATTATTTTTCACATCACCCACGTTCTCAAAAAATAGCAATGTTTTATAATTTAGTTGACAAGGCTGTTTTGTTATCGGATTCGATTTTTCATGATGACAATATAGAGTTAGTTAGAAACTTTTTACTTAATAACAATTATCCATTTGATTTCATTAATAAATTTATAAATAAACGATTGTCACATTTAGGTAACGCCAGTAATAGCTCGATTAATAATATTATTAAAAAAAGAAATTTAATTTTGAGACCAAAGGTTGTTTTGCCTTTTATTAAAGACTTAACTCCGAGCCTCAATGTATGCATAAAAAATTGTGATTTTCTACCAATAAATCGCACGATTAATAAATTTAGTAATATCATAAAATTAGGCAAGGATAAAAATGAAAAACACGAGATGTGCAATATTGTTTATAAAATACCTTGCAAAGACTGCACAGCGCAATACATTGGCACGAGCAAACGTAAATGAAAATCACGCATTAGAGAGCATAAGAATGATGTACGTAATGAGAGTGAAAAATCTGCATTAGCGGTCCATAAGAGAGATACAGGCCACAGCATTGATGTTAATAAGGTATCTATCATTGATATCGAGAGTAATACGAAAAAACGAATGTTTTCGGACATGCTGAATATCTATACACATGATAACACGTTTAACCGTATAGAGGATGTAAATTTTTTGAAGAATATGTATAAAGAAAATTTAAATATTGTAAAACTATATTGTAATAAATATTGTTTGTTTGTTAAAATTGGTTTTATACTCTTTTGTTGAGTTGTTGGCTTCAGAATTACTGCCTCTCGGTATTAGCGTACTATATGTGGTGAGGAGGTTGGGTGACTCGCATAAAGTATCGGAGCTCTCCGGAGAATCCCGGTTGTATTAAGACTGACGCTGCGTGCCACTTCTCCGCGGCGCATGTTCGCCTGATACGCGAGAGCACACGACTCGACTTAGCCTCGCAATACAGAGTGTTCCCCTCTCTTTTTTGAATGGATTTAATAATGTACGGGACGAATACATATATATATTGTGAATGTATTGGTAAGAAGTTAGGCACGAGTCTGTTGGCATTATGAATATTAATTGTAACTTGGGACTCCCTTCGGGGAGGTCCTATGTATATTTTTTAAACGAGTGTTCTGATAGCGACAACGTAGGTAGTTAAAAAGATATATTTTTTTTAATTGTTTAATTAAAAAAATTATTGTTTTAATGCAAGAATTAAATTTGATTTGTTAAATTTTTATAGATTGATATGTGATATGCTTGTAATATGTAACCACACGAGTGATATGTTGTTTTTTTGAGTTTTTTTTTTAATTTGGTGAGTGTCTGAAGTTGTCTTGTGATATCGAGTTAAATGTTTCGTTGCTTGTATTTATTTATATTTTTTTAAACTGTAATTTATATACTTTTTAGCCTTGAAAATGGACGGCGATAAAACGTCCGAAACGTCGGCAAAAAAATTCTATTAACAACTGTGTTCGTGATGATCAATAAAGCTACTTTTTTACTAAAGCATACATTTATGACTTTAAAAGTATTTTTAATGAAAAGTTCGGAAAATTTTACAAAAAAATCATAGTAATGTTTTTAGTGAAAAATGCATCCTCTTGGAGCTAAACATTCATGAAAATGGGCATATAATGCAAAAAAATGCTAAAATGTCAACTTTGACTCTCTGTAACTTAAAATAATGGCCCAGAAAAAATCTGAAAAAATTCAGGAGAACCACCCATATACATATATATGGGATATTCCACACGAAATGGTCCGATCAACATTTTAAAATGCTCCACATTTTAGGTACACATTGCAAATGCTTTTCAGAATACAGAAAAAAAATTTTAGGTACTGGAATCTATTTGCTCAAAGTTATTCTAACCTCAAAAAGTGGATTTTTCCAAGTTTTTTTCAACACCAGCTGGGTTTACCACTATTTAACTCAAGATCTAGCAACTTTTACTATAGAACATTATATGTAACATTCGTTGCTAATTGTGTCTGGAATTTATTCTTCGAGGTTAGAATTTCTAATTTTAAGGTGAATGTTATATAAACTACATGTCAATATTCAACTTGAAAAAAGTGCAAGTGTGCCACAATCGATTTTTTTATCCAAAAGTCTAAAAGAAAGCTTGGAGCAATACCTATCAATTGGTCTGTAGCATTTTTATGGCCATCAATTCTGTAAAAAGTTATAATAATTTAAAAAAACACGAAATTTTTTAAAAAATTTAAATGGGAATTACCACGTTAATTTTTGTGAATTTTTTCTCTTTCTTTAAATTATCATAACTTTTTACAGAATTGAAGGCCATAAAAATGCTACAGACCATTTGAAAGGTATTGCTCCAAGCTTTCTTTTAGACTTTTGGATAAAAAAATCAATTGTGGCGAACATGCACTTTTTTCAAGTTGAATATTGACATGTAGTTTATATAACATTCACCTTGAAATTAGAAATTCTAACCTCGAAGAATAAATTCCAGACACAATTAGCAACGAATGTTACATATAATATTCTATAGTAAAAGTTGATAGATTTTGAGTTAAATAGTGGTAAACCCAGCTGGTGTTGAAAAAAACTTGGAAAAATTCACTTTTTGAGGTTAGAATAACTTATGAGCAAATAAATTCTAGTATCTAAACTTTAAGGGAAATGACCTCTACAAAATTTCTAGGGTTTTTGACGAAGAACTTGATCGTGACTTTGAACTTGATCCTGAGGGTCATTTGAAGGTCATGTCGATTTTTTCAAATAGAATGCTTGACCTTTGATCATGAATCCTGAAAACTCGTGAAATTCTGCATACGACAGTATGTATTACGATGTGGATCAAAGATCAATCCGAGGTCATTCAGCGGTTAAGGACCATTGTGACCCGCTTTCTCGGATGTTTAAAAATTTATCATTATAAAGATTTTAAAAAAATGTATCGATTCATCATTTCCTCTGGCTATCCAATAGGAACCTTAATTTGATCCTAAGCTCAAAATTTAAGGTTTTTTGAGGTTAGGTTGACTTTTTAAAATCTATCCTTCCTCTACTTTATTGCAATTTTGGAAAGTATAGCAAATTCTGCTTTTAAATTTTTTTACGATGATCTGAATATGAGGTCTGCCAAGATCACTTAAAGTTCATTTGAAGGTCAAACCAGTAAAACTCGAAAAATGGTATTATTTTAAGTAGATAGCATCTGATACAACAGTGAGAGGTGATAGTTCGCGCGTAGAGAGTAACTATTTCATCATCTGTAAATAGTAATTTTTTTGCTAGCACGGTTATATCTAAAATAAAAGTGAATTATATACATAATTCAACAATTTCTCAAAATTATACTAGTAGTTATGTTGAATTATATAGAAGAAATTCTCCGACTTTTGCTCTTAGCGTGACCCAAGACCAACGACGTGGACATGACGAAAAATGATCTTTTCGGGGTGCTAGATTATCGTGAGTCCTCTCACCTCTCACGTACCAGGGTGCTAGATTATCGTGAGTCACTTTACCTCTCACGTATCGGTGTGCTAGATTATCATGAATCCCCTCGCCTTACGTATTGCAGTGTTTGACTTTATGGTAACGTTTGATGTGTGTGGTATTCTTCGAAGTATGTTGCTAAATCGCAGCAATGGGCATTGGCCGGTTGGAGAGGTGGCCGGCTGGTGTTAAGACGCAAACTCAGGATATACGTATCTGCGACACGAGAAGGCAGTGCGCCAAGCAAGGGACGTAGTGAAAACCTAAAGCTCGACGGGAAGTACTATGAATACCTGGATGTAAAGAGGGTACATCATATAAACCGGGAGGTCGGTGCTCGGATCGCCGATCGTGCACGCTTGGACCGCACGATAGTATCAGGGCCCGGGCTTTCTTCGCCAGGTAGTCGGGCTGCCCTGTAACAGTGTGTGTAAAAATTAAACTCGCTGAGGTTGCTCCAGGTGGCATTTGGAAGGGAAGCGGCACTCGGAGGTTTAAATTGTATTTGACGAGGCCACGATACGTTTTAGGTTCACGGTCAAACCCGTTAAACAACAACTGCGAATAGGTGATCACCGAATAACTTGCTAGAGTTTATAGCGTCGTGCAATCAAGAGGATCCACAAAGAGCACACTAATAAAATAAAATATGAGATGTCAACTCACAAGACGAGACCAATGGTGCACATACAAGAAATAGAAGGGGAACCCAACCCCAAAGCAACAACATCAGGAGCTGGCTTACTAAAGCGTAAACCAAAAGAAACAGAGAAGGAGAATAAAGGAAATAAGCGTGGCCTGTCGTCCTCCTCGGATGAGGAGCCAAAAGAGCAAAAAGGGCAAAGCCCGGAATGGCTAAGAAATCAAAATCGAAATCGGAGTCTGAGTCTTGAAGCTCGTCGGAGTCGGAGGGCACGGAAATAGAAAGCTGTAAACCGAATCGGAAAATAGAGGAAAGGAATCTTATTGAGGTTCCAATGTACATGTTGGACCAAAATAAGATAGTCAAGAAACATTTGACTAAGAGAGATAGCGAAAAGGCACACGAGGCTTTAGACAACATGCACAGCCTGGTCTCGACACAGCTGGCGAAAGCAGCATTCCTGGAAGGACAAGTAAAAGTCCTATCAGAACAAAGACAGAAGACAACGAATACGGGTAACTCTTCGTACGCAGACGTTACCAAAAGACTAGTAGCTTCACGAGAGACTACCAGAGCTGTCGCAATTAAAAATCCGGCTATGCACAAATTGATAATATAGCCGAAGAAAGCCGATAAATTCAGAAACAAGATGAAATAAAATCTAAGTTTCAAGCAGAATTCCGACCGAGAATAGAGAAGGCTCAGATCCGAAGCCTCAGGACAATAAGCAAAGGTATGATTATCGAAACGGAAAACGAAGAATTCTTACAAAACATTCTAAGTAAACCGTCTCTAAAAGAAGTTTTCGAGATATACAAACCAACTAAACAAAAGCCAAGGATGATCATTTACGATCTTCCCAAAAATATAACAGAAAAGGAGATAAAGGAATTGATAGTTGAGCAAAATGTTTGCTCGGCTAACGAGGCTGAAAAAGAAATAACGCCGAAATTTAAAACAGGGAAAAGGGATACGGGCAGGACAAACTGGGTTATTGAGGTAACTCCAAAAATTAGAAGTAGGTTGCTTCAAAGAAGGAGGATCTTTGTCGATTATTAATCTTGTAAGGTACAGGACTTTGTACTAGTCTCCAGGTGCTTTAAGTGCCAAGGATTTGGTTACATAAGTAAAGTGTGTCATAATGGGGTACACTGTTCGCACTGTGCCACAAAAGGCCACTCTTTCGACAAATGTCCGAAAAAACAGGAAAGCAAGAAATGTATAACCTGCGCCAAAGCCAAAAAGAAGTCGGATTATAATGTTCTCGACACGAAATATCCGTGCTATACCAAAGCACTTGAATGGCTAGTCAACAATACAGATTACGGGAAGTAACAAACCCTGTATTCTGATTACATAGCTTAATGCCAGACGAGCACAGCGGGTGGTACCCGAAATAAAGCAGAAAGCGTATGAAAAGGGAGTACACGTTATTATGCTACAGGAACCATATACAAGGAATAATAGAGTGACGGGATACGGTATGGGTGTAAGAATAGTCTCCTCCAAAGAAAATCCGTAGGCAGCCATAGCAATAACAGACCCGAATGTGATAGCGATACAAATCGCTAACTTATGTTCATCACACTTTGCAATAGCAGAAATATCAGTACCAAATAAAGTATACCTGATTAGTGGATATTTCCAACCAAAAGATGATATTGAGATACATCTAAGATTACTCCAAGTGATAGTGACGGCTTTACAAGGAAAGAGCTTTATAATTGGTATTGATTCGAACGCAAGATCTCCACTATGGGGCCTAATGGAAACGGATTCAAAAAGAGAGAAACTAGAAGAATTTATACTCCAGAGTAATCACAAAGAATACAAAACTGGAAAGTTCAAGAAAACTGGACATCAAGTGACCATAGAGCAATAACGTTTGAATTAGTGGAACAAGCTGAAGGAGGTAGATACAGGAAGCAAGAGTACATCAAAAGCTATATAACAAATAAAGCGGACTGGGGATTGTTTATTAACACACTGAGAGAGAATTGGAACGCCCAACTGCATCGACAGGATATTGGTTCAACAATCGCTGACATTAAAGACATAATAAATGGGATAAAAATAGTATGTGACAAAGTTATACCCACTAAGAACAAGACGAGTAGAAAAGTTCCATGGTGGAACCAGAAATTGACAAAGGCCAAAAAACATACAAACATGCTACGCAGACAATTTCAAAAGGAGATACCAATGTATGGTGGCCGGGAGTACCTAAGAATCTGAGAGGCATGAACTGCCCCTGGAGACTGTACAACATCATTAGAGATTACCTCTGTAATAGCAAAGTTATTATAACCGAAGGTAGCAATTTTGCAAGCAAAAATGTGACGAAGGGATGCCCGCAGGGATCTCTACTAGGACCAATTGTATGGAATGTCGTATTTGATGAAGTGATTCACAAGCTAGACAGAGAAGGACACGAGACGATATCCTATGCAGACGACCAAGTCATTATAATCGAAGGAGACTCCCGTAAAGAACTGGAACGGAATGGACAAATGGCCATAAATATAATAGAAGAATGGAGTGAAAATGTCAAAATGAAACATGCCCCAGATAAGTGCGCAATGCTACTAACAAAGGGAACATTTCATCAAAAATGTTACCCACTAATCAGGATAAACGGACAAAGAATCAAAAGGCAGGAACCGTTTAAATATCTGGGTGTTTCTTTCAAAAAAGGCCTCAGCGTACAAACGCATGTTACGGAGATCTCAAAGAAAACCAGAGGAATTTTCGAATGGCTGGCCGTCCTGGCAAGAGAGGAATGGGGCTTACGCTATCGATCTCTACATATAATATACAAGGGAGTGTTCATACCCATAACTACATACGCAGCAGCAGACTGGTACGGGCTCACAAATAATGTCCTGAAAAACAAACTCATAATGTCGCAAAGATATACCCTGATGAAAACCACAGGAGCATACAGAACCATCTCGGCCGAATCTATTACGACAATCACGGGTCACCTACCGATTGACTTAGAATGTGAGAGAAGGATCGGATTATATTGCATAAGGAAAGGAAAAGAATACCGATATAAAAATTTTACAGTCCACTCAGAGGAAAGACTAGCAGAAAGAGGCACACGAAGAGAAAGAAAATTGTCGATAGAAAAGCTAAACCAGGGAATAAGGAAGGAATGGCAGCTGAGATGGGACAATACGATAAAAGGAAGACGCATATATGAGGTTTTACCCAGCATAGAAGAAAGACTAGCAATGTTTTGGTTTAGACCGAGTAAATGGCTAATCCAAATACTCAGTGGACATGGAAATTTCCAATCTTTTAGGAAAAGATTCAATTTCGTCGAGACCGACCTATGCAGCTGCGGAGAGGCAGATACCCTTGAATATGCTCTATGGGCATGTGTGAAGTACGAAACGATACGGCATAAATATGTACAAGATATGAAAGAAGCAGCTAGAAACACAAAAAGGATGATGACGACCAAAGAGGGAATAGACAAACTAACCATGATGTCGAACCGATGATGAACTAACCTTTAACCGCGACTATAGCAGAAATAGCAGTTCCAGATGAAGACGAAGTATGAATGATAGACGTAGACTCAGTTAATCTTCCAGAACTAGAAATAGGGTAGAGAGAAAGGAAAATCATAAGTGAGCAGAGGGAGAAACTGAATGAGTGAAAGACGGAAGATAGTAGATAGGTTAAAAATCGAAAGTCGCACTAATAAATGTCGCACTAACAGTTGTAGTAGAACAGAGGTAATCAAGGTAGATAGAAACGTTGTACTAACAAAAGTAATGACTAACATTCCGGATAGGGAAACAAGGGTTCTGTGGCATGAAAGTTGAGCGAAAGGAAAGGATGAATGTAAAAGCTCAGAATTAAGGGGGTATCCTGCTTTGGAAGGCCTAAAAAAACTGTTTTTAGGGAATTTTTTTAAGATAGAAAAAAATAACCAACTCCATAGAACTTTCAGGAATATTTTATTAGATAATTGAACATTATAAAAAAAATTTTTAAAGAAAAATATCAAAATGCAGCCGATTATTAGGCACAATTGTTGGGCAATCCGTAATCCGAGTCTTCTATTGGCGGGAGTGATAGAGCTCTTAATCTTGATCTGAAACAGAAAGCCAAAAAAAATTTCATTTTCACACATGTATTTTTTATTTGAACCAAGAAAAAACCGATGAAATTGTGAAATTTGAAATTTTTTCCGAATTTGAAGCAAAAGTGCTTTTTACGAGAAAAAAAAATCTCTTCAATGTGCTGAAAAAGTCTTATAAAAATTTATTTCCAGAAACCTTTACAGTTCATATTGAAGAGTAGATAAAATTGAAGCTAAAAAACTTCGGATCGTTACGATAGCTTATTTATTTTTTTTGCAAACACGCCCGCCAGTTTAGAAAAAGTGGAAAAACGAAAACTCGAGAAAAAACGCTTTAATGTTTATGAACTGGAAAAATGTTAATTTTCGACTACTTACCGAAATAATTCGCTAATCAGCTATTCCTGCGCCATACAATAGACCTTCAGCTTCCTCATGGAACTCATTTTGTTGAAGTTGTTTAAGTCTACGGGCCGTACGAGCTTCCTTACTGGAAAGAGACGAACGTCGTCTTTCTCGTTCAATCCGTTGTATGTCGACATTATCCGCAAACATTTTACATTGCTGGCCAATTTTCAAATTGAGTAATTGCATAGTATGCAGAACTGCTGAATATCCTTCATTGAACATTCCTGCAGCCATATACGCAGCAATTTCTACGATTTTTTGACCAGAATTGAGATGTATCGGAGTTATGCGCCAGACAGTGGAGTTGAACGATTCGTTCGAATTTTGCGTGTGTACGTGTCCCACGCACTCATTTTTTGTCACATCACCATATGGATTCATTTTTACAGTACCATTGAAAGTTTTCGAATCACCGTCGTCGATGTAATTCGTATAGTTTACTCCAAAATTTTCAACAGATCTCAAAAACATCTCCACGATTGAATCTATCTCCATCTTCCCTGCTGAACCATCATGATTTGAAGAGCATGATTCTTTATGATCATTATACCATTCTTCAAATTCTTCTTCATCTAATATATTCTTTTGTAAAGCACATGAATGACAATATGCACTTTTTACAATAAGGTCGACTACTTTGCCAGAGTAATATGCAATGAGCGTTATAACACCAAACAATGAAGTAAAACTTCGTTTTTTCCAGGATCCATCGCCAGAAACTTTCAAACAGTCAGCAGATCTATCACGTTCTATATTTTTTTCTTTCTCTTTTTTGACAGCTTTTTCACAAACGCTTTTGAACATTGACTTTGACGCTGTATATAAATGCTGCACAATTTGATCATACGTTGATTTTGCTAAACCTTGACATATCCATAAGTCCACGAAACATATTGATACCTTCTCGTCCAACACCGAAAAGCTTCATAACAAAAACAATTCGTCTATTTATTTCGAATCCAGTGTTTATAAACGGTCCTGAATTTATTTATCTATGACCACACATACACGATAATACAATTTTGAAACCTAAGCCTCGATGTCCGCTCTCTGAAAATTGTATATTTTGTTTGCAAGATCTGCAAATTACGATATCAAAAATTGCAAAAAATACTGTGGCAAACTCGATTATTCGATAGCAGTCAGTTGGATGCACAATGATGTTCTCGGTGCTAACGGTGGCTAATTTTCTCTCAGTAATACTTGTGTTGCACTCAGTATCGTCTGATTCTTTTGTGAATTGATTACCACATAATTTTCGTTTCCGTGGTTTTGCAGCACGATTACTACTCGATTTGTCACTGTTCGGATAACTAGACATGATTATATTGAAGCGCACTCGTCAATAGTCAGAGCAGAACTAAACGTTACGCCACAAACACCTCTATAGGAAGCAGGTACACACAGATTATATACCGATGACACATACTAAGGTTAAAAGACGCTTCTATGAAAGCAAAATATTATTTCGAACAGCTGCTGAACCTTTTCAGGTATATAGTTTCGAGTTTAGAGACGAGGGGAGGAGCGCGCGCGTTTCAGTCTGACCGAGCACTGGCACTTGCTCGATGCCCCGTTACGTTGAGTGCAGTATCTTCGGAAATACTACGAATCCGACTCTATAACTTCAGATATATGTTCTTATACATATGAGGAATAGATTTAAGTAATAAAAAAAATCGATTTTTTGAACGTTCTAAATTAGGATACCCCCTTAAACGAATGGTGAGTGAGAGAGTAGATAGGAACTCCTTCCTTTAGTGTAGGCAAAAGACAAGGAAGAGAGAAGGGAAGAAAAAAGAGAAAGGAAGAGAAGAGGAAAAACCTCAAGAACGGTTGGTCTTGCTCCCTTGAAAAAAGTAAAGAAATAAAGGAATAAAAACAAAAATAAAAAATAAAACCCTAGCAATAAATAAGAACAAATGAGTAATGCATAATCGCAAGAGCAGAGAAAGGCTAAAGTGAACTTCTTATGTTCTGTAGTCCAAATAACCGTCACAGTCGAAGGTGTGAAACAGAAGTAAGAATGCAACAGACGACGTGACATGGACGACCGCCGGTATTTTAGAGACGAGGTACGGCGGTAATGATCGATGCGTTAGGCATCGAGCTAGCTCGGTTTTTTTTTTATATTGCTACACATAGACATCTCAAGTGGAACACATATACATTGTTCGAGACTTATCGTTACGCAAAGTGCATACGTGGCACTTTTAACTTGTACCACGCTTCGGAAAATGTCGTCTAAGTAATCGAGTGGGAGAGTCATTGCTGTAAGTACACTTATCAGTAGGATCAAGTTATTTCTCATTTTACATAAAGAATGAGGATTAGATAAACATAGACAAAGAAGGTGAAATTGTCTATCGATATAATCAGTACCACCCATATTTTTATTGTAGTCCTGAACACACGTTGGTTTTATAATCTCTTCTTTTGTTCGATAATTTGTTTTCCAGTTGCGCAGAATTCAAGTTCATGCACACTTGTAAGCATACGAAAACTACGTTTATCTTCCCATTTGAGTGCCATCCAAATATAATTATGAGCGACTTGTAAAGTACCTGGTTCTAATTTGTCTTCTAGCTTTGGCATTCCTTTTCTATTTGCTTTCACTGTACCGCAAATTTCTATATCGCGTTCCTGTATCGCATAAAATGTGAGCTACAGTATTGCCAGTAATGCCCGAATCAAACTTTTGATAATCAGTATCTGCAGTAGTATAAACAACAAACCCTAATATGAATCCAGTCTCACACTTTACAATCATGCAAAGTTCGATGTCAAGACGATTTCTTTTCAAAGGAATACATTGTTTGAATCGAAGCCTACCTTCCCATAGTAACAGACTTTCATGTATACATAAATTTTTCTTTAGAGTATTAGCTGCGGAAAATTTACTTTGCAGGTAATCAATTACTGACTTTACTTTCGCTAAAGGATGATTTACAATTTTTTCGATATCTTGAAAATGTAAATTACGCAGAATCTGAAGATATCTATCGCGAGACATTATTTGAGAAAAAATTAAAGTATGCAGTAAGGTGTCTGTAGACCAACAATCTTTCAAATTACGTTTTCGTATATAATCCATTAGAATCGGCAAAGAAATTATTCAAGTTCATCTTCTGTAACAGCATTCCAAGATTTTGTATGTGTATATCGTTTTCCATTATCTTGAGTTTCATTACGATTCGTCTCGTCTACAATCATTTGAAGTAATGATGAATCAAAAAAATAATTTAGATTATCGATTGGATTAGTTCCTGATATACAAATATTTGGATTTATTTTTGAACTACTTCGAAGTCATTGATTGATGGATAAAAATACGCGTCGTGAAAAATTTCACTTTTATCATAATTATCTTCAAAATTAATGTTATCAATTCTTCATTTTCTACGTTTTCTTTTACCTCTGGTTCGGATTCACCACTCTAACCACCAATTTCTATTTTATCAAAGATAAGATAATCTGATGAAATATTTATATAACAACGTCAAAAAACTTATAATAATACAACAAGTAAATGTGTACGTGCCTATAAGAATTCTAATCGTAATAGATTATGAATCGATTGTATCGATCTACTACGCATTTAGTACAATCCAACTGTAATAAATGTTAAACCTCTAAAAGAAAAAAAGGACTTACTTTATTGTAAATAATGTAACGGTGTGCTTGCGCGGGGAAAAATTATCGAGTTGCCCGTCTCATAGATGCGTAGTTCGTGGTGAAGAAACCTGTCTAGTATCGCCGACTAGATATCACGTACTCGATTACTAAACAAAATATGCAACTATATATGTAATGATTACAAATATTTCCCGCGCAGCGGCTGCGGTTACCTGTCCGCACACTTGCCGTTAAAGTTGTTTGGAAATCGTATTTCGATTTCCAACAATGACAGGTAAAATAATAATAATCTTTCCTGAAATGGACCGCGGAAAGAAAATTAATTGTGAGTTCGCGAGAGTCCGTATATTTATATACGACTCGTAGGACAACGGAGGAACAAATATATGCGTCGGTTCGGAATCTATAAATCAACACGATTTGATAAGCGATTAACTGAAGTATAATAATAATTAAATACAACAACAATTATGGTCTGAGGTCGTTACACGCACGAAGGTTGAGTCGTAAACGTCGGCTCAACGCAAGAGGGGAAAAGGGTACGCAAACTAACTCTCTTAAAAATTAAACGAACGATCGCGTCAAATAATCTAATTAATATGCGATAATTATCGCTCGCGCGAGAAGTGGTACCACTTACTTTTCTTTTCTTCGAATCCCGAATAAGCTCACAAGAAGGAACAGATCACTTCTTCTCTCTCGCTATCTCTTTGTCGCTTGATTGAAATGTCGGTGGGAGAACTCCTCGACCACCGATCAATCTGCGTAGTGCGTATGTTCAAAATAAATTCACTAAAAAAACACAAGGAAAAACTCTTGGATACAGTGGTCAAATAATACCGGTACGTTTAGACACACGTGTTGTCGCGATGACTCTCCTGTACCCGTCGTTATGCGTGCGCAAACGCTCTCTCCCGAATTGCCGATTTTCGTTGCGCGGGTATCAGCCGTTCGAGTCGTTGGCTATATCTATATCTATATATAGCGCTCGTGTTTACCTACCTAATTCGTATAATGGTGAGTGAATATCACCTACCATTACAATACTTATAATTATTTATATTTTGGACTTTGCATCTACATAGATGATAAAATGAATTTTCCGATACGCAATATTACTTCGAACATATAATTAGCGCATCAGACAATGTGGACATAACCAACTTCAGGGACAAAATATCGAAAAAAATTTATTGACTTCAAAGTAGCAATATCCAAGGTCAAGAATACTTTAAGGAAAGTTTTCATTATTTTTTTCAAATTCAGAGCATCAAAAAACGTATATATATATACTAGGGGGGCCTCGCTTCGCGCGCCAACCCCCTGTTTTTAATTTCGAAAAAGGTTTTTCGTAATAAATTTATTTTAAATAATGTTTTAAATTGTATTTTTCATTACCATTGACACCTTAGAAATTAAACCGATTCACACAACACCTTGGAGGTACTGTTATAATACATTGGGTTTTATACCAAAAATTTAATTTTTTTTTAAATACGATTATAATTTATAAATAAAAGTTTTTACCAAAATTTAGTATAATGAAATCAGAATAATAGTAATAAAAAAATAAAGACATTAAATGTTAACTGTAAATTTTAAACTATATGAATTCCTATAAAGCTTAAATTTATATTTTAATAATTATAAATGTTAATGAAAAATTAACTTACCAAAAATAGTAAAGTGCATATACTTACTAAATTGTAGTATTTAGTAACTACTTATGAAAATTTTGGAATATTTTAAACGGATCTAAATAGAACTTCACCTCCTAAAATTAATTTATTTAATGACGAAGGATCATCGCCAAAAGTTCTATGGCATTAATATTTTGTACTTTTAGAGTAATAAAACTTTCTTCTTAAATAAATAAATTTTTTTATTAATTTTTATTAATTTTATAGAACTATTTATACAATTTTAGTGGCATATAAATAAAAACCTGTTTCTTCCATTTCTCCCGTAATTCGTAATTTGCACCCTCTTTCAAAATTTGCGTTTTAATCCATAATTATACCCAATTTATTTTTTCCTTTAGTTACAGAGCCCATATATTTATCTTGATTGTTATAATCAAATTCATTCCTTAGAAAACCTTCTGTTTCTAATAAATACATACTTGTTTATTTAAAATATTGTGTTATATAAATATAAATTATCTACACACTTATATATCCAGATAATTTTGAAATATTAATTTAAAAAATATTTAAATTAAATGCTCCTAAATTAATAGTTTTTGAAAATCTATTCAAATGTAATTCGTATTTTATATTGCCACTGTTAAAATTTGAATTTTCTTTTGCCTATACGGTTTATAATAGAGTTATCTTAAAAATGCAATAATTAATATATTTAATTTTTAACCCATTGTATATATCATTTGGATATTTGGAAAAGTGTATATTATACTTGATTAATATGTATTTCATCTTCAAACAATTTTGCATCTGTATTTAAAGCATTACATTGAATTTTAGATCCGTTATTATTATTGAGTATACGTTTAAAAATTTTATGAGTTTTATCAAGAATAAGTAAACGAATACACATTCTTTCAAGTTATGTTCACAACTTTTTTTTGCGCGCGGAAAAAATACATATATTATGTATTCTTGAAAAAACAATTTTAAAATATATATATATTATATAAATATTCCGCCGCACGCACAAACACCCACATACATACATACATATATATACATATATATGGTCTATTTCACATCAAGTGGTACGATGAAAATTTTAAATCCCTCCAAAATTTGAGAACAGGCTGGAAACATCTTCAAGAACATACAAAAAAAATTTAAGTGTTAAAAATAATTTGCTTAAGAGTTATTCGACCATGAAAAGTGGAAATTTTTCTTTTTTTTAGAAAAATTTCTATTTTTAAAGCCAGTTACCTCAAAATTTGTTGTTTTTTTTAAAAAACATTACAAACAACTTTTGTTTAAATTAATCTTTAGAACTTATCTACCCTGGTTACATTTCTTAATTTTAAAATTTCGAAGAGATAGAACACCCGGACATATTGAATATCAAAAAAAAGGCTACCACACCATAATCGATTTTAATCTAACACCCCTCAAAGTTCACATTTCTCGCGAGCTTTCGAATGGCTTGGATTAGCTTATTGGCCAAGACCGCTGTTGTAAGCTATGCCTCATAAACCTCATAAAATCACTAATTTTCACGTGTTTTAGGACATAACTTACACCAAAGGTGTAATATATATAGGGTAATGAACAATTAACTTACCAAAAATAGTAAAGTGCATATACTTAATTGTAGTATTTAGTAAAAACCTATTAAAATTTTAGATTATTTTAAACGGATCTAAATAGAACTTTACCTCCTAAAATTAATTTATTCAAGTCATCGCCAAGAGTTCTATATGTCATTAATATTTTGTACTTTTAGAGTAATGAAACTTTCTTCTTAATTAAATTAATTTTTGTATTAGTTTTAAAGAATTATTTATAACATTTTAGCGGTATATAAAAAAAAACCTGTTTCTTCCATTTCTCCCGTAATTCGTAATTTGCACGCTCTTTCAAAATTTGCATTTAAATCCATAATTATATCCAATTTATTTTTCCCTTTAGTTACAGAGCCCATATAATTATTTTGATTATTATAAACGAAGGCATTCCTTAATAACCTTTTGTTTCTAATAAATACATACTTGTTTATTTAAAATATTGTTTTATATAAATATACGTAATCTACTCACTTATATATCCATACAATTTTTAAATTTTGATTTGAATAATATTTAAATTAAATACTACTAAAATAATAATTTTCGAAAAACTTTTGAAATGTAATTCGTATTTTATATTGCCACTGTTAAATTTGAATTTTCTTTTGCCTATACGGTTTATAATAGAATTATCTTAAAAATGCAATAATTAATGGATTTAATTTTTAATTTACTGTATATTTCACATATAGATATTTGGAAAAGTGTATGTTATACTTGATTAATATTTATTTTATCTTCGAAAAATTGTGCATATTTTTAAAAACATTACATTAAATTTTAGGTCCGTTTTTATTTTATGAGTTTTATCAGGAATAAGTAAACTACTACGCATCCTATCAAGTTATATTCACAACTTTTTTTTGAGCCCGGAAAAAATACATATATTATCTATTCTTGAAAAAACAAATAACACTTACACACACACACGCACGCACACACACACACACACACACACACACACACACACACACACACACACACACACACACACACACACACACATGAGTGCAAGAGTGGAAGACGCAGAGGCTGGTACTCCTACCGAAGGGAAACAAACCCCCGGAGGAGCCATCATCTTACCGCCTGCTCTGTGTACTGGATATAGTCGGGAAGCTCCTGGAGCGGGTGATCTGCGCCAGGCTCCCAGCGGCCATCGGTCGGGCCGGAGACCTCTCCGACAACCAGTTCGGCTTCCGAAAGGGTCGATCGACCATGGACGCTGTAGACAGAGTTGTTGGTATAGCCACAAACGCCATCAATGCTGGTCGGAGTGCAAGGCGGATGTGTGCCATCATCACCTTGGACATCCGGAATGCCTTCAACTCTGCCAGATGGGACGACATCATGCTGTCTTTGCAGCACTTCCAAGTGCCACTCTATCTCAGGGATGTCACCTCGAGTTACCTGACTGACCGTACTCTGCTCTACGACACCGACGACGGTGTGCACTCCCACAACATCACGGGAGGCGTGCCGCAGGGTTCGGTCATTGGGCCCCTACTCTGGAACGTTGTCTATGACGGCCTGCTTAGGCAGCAACTTCCGGAGGGTGTCTCGATGGTGGCTTTCGCGGACGACGTGGCGCTAGTGGTGGTCGCAAAGAGTGTTGAAGAGATCGAATATCTCGGAGACGTCTCTATAGAAGTGGTCGCCACTTGGTTGAGAGACCACAGACTTAGTCTGGCGGCGGAAAAAACAGAGGCGGTGCTCATCTCTCGCACAAAAAAGGAGAGGACCGCCACCTTCACGGTAGGTAAAGAACGGATACGGTCGGTGAAAACGTTGAAGTATTTAGGGGTCACACTAGACGCGCGGCTGTCGTTCAAACACCATCTCGCGAACGCAGGCTCAAAGGCGGCAAAGGTGGCCCGTGCACTGGCGGGCATCATGCCCAACATCGGGGGACCCCAGCAACCGCGAAGGTCTCTCCTTGCCTCGGTGGTGAACTCCGTAATTTTATACGGAGCTCCTATCTGGGCTGATGCCCTGAACAGGCACAAGAGCTTTGGTGCTCCGTGCCAGAGAGCCTGCAGGATAGCCGCGGTAAGGGTGGCCTGGGCGTACCGAACCGTATCTGACATTGCGCTCTCGGTGGTCGCGGGGACCGCCCATTCGATCTCCTGGCAGCCGAGAGAGCTGAAAGCATTTCGGACCGTAGAGGAGTGGCAGCGGAGATGGGTCTCAGCCAGGGACGGCCGCTGGACCTACCGCATCATCCCACGGATTCGGGAGTGGGCAAGCAGGAAACACGGCTTCGTCAGTTTCCAGCTTACCCAGGTGTGGACCGGGCACGGATGCTTCCGTAGCTACCTATTTCGTATAGGGGTCTACGGCAGCGCAGAGTGCCCGGTTTGTCCAGGGGTGGACGAAGACGTGGAACACGTCCTCTTATGGTGTCCTCGTTTCAGGGAGGAACGGGACCAGTTTCAAGTCAGTTGGAGCGGTCCCCTCACCCCTGAGGGCATCGGGGCGTGCCTGCTTGACTCCCAGGAGGGATGGAACGCGGTAGTGACCCTCTGTACGTCCGTAGTGGACAGGCTGGGTCTCATCAGAAGAGAAGAGGAGACAGGAGTTGCGATAGCAGCAGGTAGTGGGCTATTAGCCGTGCCTCGCCCCGCGAAGTAATGCCTTGCGGCGGTTCCGCGGGGGAATAAAGGTAAGAAAAGAGGTGGAGTTTTAGTGGGTATGCCTATCGACATCCTTCGGTAGGAGAATCCCACACACGGGGAAGTCTCGCATGGCTCCTAGTCATGGTGCATTAAGCATTTCTCCACCTCTTCGGAAAAAAAAAAAAAAAAAACACACACAACACATGCACAAACACGCACACACACACACACACACACACACACACACACTCACACGCACACGCACACGCGCCACACACACACACACTCACACACACACACACACACACACACCACACACACACACACACACACACACGCACACCACACATGCACACACCCGTGCCGGGTTTGCTGGTCCCGCATCGTGGCGCCTCCCCAGGTGGTGGATAGGGGAATGCTTTCCAGATATGGATGGGTACCGAAAAAATCAAATATTCGGGGCGAACCAAAACCAGATAGGGGAAGGCACCCCGAAATAAAACCAAGTATGGATAGTGAGCTGAAAACAACACTACCCCAAGCGGGCATGGCAATCCTGTCAAATCCCGCCACTGATTCCGATCGGGTGAAAGCCCCGGTGGTCAGTGCTGGTCCCAAGGACTTTGGGGGGGACCAAACTCACACCGTCAAAATGGTAAATGCTGCGGAGGTTGGTCACTCGGCCTCTGTAGCATCTAATGCTACGTGTGACCTGCCCTCGACTGGGATGTCGAGTGACGCTGACAGAGCTTTTCTCCGTCTGCGTGAGAAGGTAGATACCCTGGTGGAGTTTGTTCTTAATAAGAACAACATCCACAAAGAGCTGAAGAGTATGGCGAGAGCAACCAGCAGAGCTCTCAATGAAAACGCGCGGGTGAACAGTGCTGTGTGTTCGACAGCGCCGAAAATTAAAATGGTGGATGCGCGTAGGGATGGAACGTGCCAAACGTCGCCCATCTTCCGCGCTGAAGAGCGTCAAAAGAGGCCGGTGGAAAGGGAAAAGCCCTCACCACCTCAGCAACCCCCGGAGAAAAGGAAGAAGGGGTCGAAGCAGCCCAATAACAAAATGGGCCAGCAGATGCTTCGCCATCCGTTCCTAAGAGGAGTAGGAAACCAGTCAAAAGTCCCTGACTGGGTCACAGTAGTGAAGAAGGGCAAGAAAGAAGAAGATGAAGAACAGCCAGCCGAAGCAGCATGAGCAGCAGAAACGTGCCAGCAAAACCGGCCAAAGGCACGGCAGAGCCTAAGGCCGGAGTAAGACCCCCACGCCCAGATGCCATCAAGATCAAGGCACCTAGCGGGGCCTCTTCCTACGCTGACATTCTCCGGAAGGTCAAGGCTGCACCGGAGCTAAAGGCACTAGGAGAACGGGTCACGCGTATCAGGCGCACCAGGGCTGGAGAGCTCCTCCTCGAACTGGGGCGACCCGGAACGGAAACGGCGGAGCTGAGGACAGTGGTCTCGTCCACACTGAGTGGGTCAGCAGAGGTCCAGCTGCTGACTCACAAAGTGTCCATCACCATCAGGGACATGGACGAGTCCACGACAACAACGGAGGTGGCCGCAGCGATTGCGGCAAAGATCGGGCCAAATGTGGTATCCCCGGATAATATTAAAATCAGGGGATCCTACAGTGGCACCCTAGCTGCGACCATCCAGCTTCCGGCAGTAGCAGCCAAAAAACTGCTGCAAGACGGGAAGCTCCGGATCGGATGGGTCAATTGCAGAGTTCGACTGCGAGAGGTATCCTCGCGCTGCTACCGATGCCACGAATCGGGACACATCGCGAGGGAGTGCAAGAGCGCAGTCGACCGGTCAGCGCAATGCTATCGGTGCGGCCAAGAGGGCCACAAAGCAGTGGACTGCGAGGCCAATGCCAAGACCTCGCATGAGGAAGGAGCACACATCAAAAATGATTAAGGTGCTCCAAATAAACCTCAACCACTGCGCTGTGGCCCAGGACCTGCTGTCCCAGCTGGTCAGAGAGGAGAGAGCGGACGTAGCGATCATCAGCGAGGAGTTCCGGGATCTCGAGAAGTCGAACTGGGTAAGGGATGCCACGGGCAAGGCGGCCATCTGGGTATGTGGAAATATACACATCTCCAGAAAGATGGTCGCCCCCCTTCCCAGCTTCACCTGGGTGGAGGTGGCGGGGGTACGCATGTACAGCTGCTACTTCCCGCCCAGCGATTCCACCGAGGACTTTGCGAGATCTCTGGATGCAGTCGTCACCAGTGCTCGGTCCTCACGGCTACCGGTCGCAATCGGTGGGGACTTTAATGCTTGGGCGACGGACTGGGGCAGCGCCAAGACCAACGCGCGTGGTCGCGCACTTCTCGAGGCGTTCGCTCTACTGGGGCTGGAGATCGCTAACACAGGGACAACCCCGACTTTCACCAAAGCCGGCAAGTCGTCCATAGTCGACCTCACCTTCGTCGATCCAAGATTGATGGGGGGAGGGGGACTCGGCTGGAAAGTTAGCGATCGTTACACGGGTAGTGACCACCAAGCACTCGTGTACCAGCTCCAGCTGACCAGCGGGAGGACAAAGAGAGCAGGAAGAGGAGCAAGAGAGAGATGGGCACCAGCCACGTTTGATCGTGAGACGTTCCTCTGCTCCCTTGAGGGGGAAAAAGTGGAGGGAACCGCCGAAGAAAAAGCACGAGGCCTCACGAATGCCCTAACAGCGGCTTGCGATGCCTCTATGGCCGTGAAGTTTAACCCTCGCGGCCGCCCACCGATAATCTGGTGGAGTGAGGACATCGCAGAAAAGAGACGTGAGTGCCTGCGTGCCAGAAGGCTGCACCAAAGAGCGAGGGGAACACCGCGGTTCCAAGATCGTTCCGCAGAATACGAACAAAAGCGGAGGGATCTCAAGGGGGCCATCAAGACTGCCAAGAGAAGGTGTTGGCGGGAGCTCTGTGAGGAGGTGGACCACGACCCCTGGGGCAGACCGTATAAAACGGTTATGAATAAGATCAACCCCGGGGGAGCTGTTGCACCCACCGACCCAGTTTTTCTGGACGGAGTCGTCCGCCACCTGTTTCCAGAACATCGGAAAAGGGCAGTAGAGACGGGCCTGATGGCCACCATTGGTGCAGCCGAGTCGCCAGACATTAGTGAAGCCGAACTGAGGATGGCCGCTAAGGGTATTTCCGTACGTAAAGCTCCAGGGCCTTGACGGAATACCTGGCCTGGCCGTCAAGACAGCGGCGATGAGTGCTCCGGGCTTGTTCCTGGACGCATTCAACGCATGCCTAAGAGAAGGTTGCTTCCCGGCCCAGTGGAAGACGCAGAGGCTGGTACTCCTACCAAAGGGAAACAAACCCCCGGAGGAGCCATCATCTTACCGCCCGCTCTGTCTACTGGATATAGTTGGGAAGCTCCTGGAGCGGGTGATCTGCGCCAGGCTTGCAGAGGCCATCGGTCGGGCCGGAGACCTCTCCGACAACCAGTTCGGCTTCCGAAAGGGTCGATCGACCATGGATGCTGTAGGCAGAGTTGTTGGCATAGCCACAAACGCCATCAATGCTGGTCGGAGTGCAAGGCGGATGTGTGCCATCATCACCTTGGACATCCGGAATGCCTTCAACTCGGCCAGATGGGACGACATCATGCTGTCCCTGCAGCACTTCCAAGTGCCACTCTATCTCAGGGAGGTCACCTCGAGTTACCTGACTGACCGTACTCTGCTCTACGACACCGACGACGGTGTGCACTCCCACGACATCACGGGAGGCGTGCCGCAGGGTTCGGTCATTGGGCCCCTACTCTGGAACGTTGTCTATGACGGCCTGCTTAGGCAGCAACTTCCGGAGGGTGTCTCGATGGTGGCTTTCGCGGACGACGTGGCGCTAGTGGTGGTCGCAAAGAGTGTCGAAGAGATCGAATATCTCGGAGACGTCTCTATAGAAGTGGTCGCCACTTGGTTGAGAGACCACGGACTTAGTCTGGCGGCGGAAAAAAACGGAGGCGGTGCTCATCTCTCGCACAAAAAAGGAGAGGACCGCCACCTTCACGGTAGGTAAAGAACGGATACGGTCGGTGAAACCTTGAAGTATTTAGGGGTCACACTAGACGCGCGGCTGTCGTTCAACACCATCTCGCGAACGCAGGCTCAAAGGCGGCAAGGGTGGCCCGTGCGCTGGCGGGCATCATGCCAACATCGGGGGACCCCAGCAACCGCGAAGGTCTCTCCTTGCCTCGGTGGTGAGCTCCGTAATTTTATACGGTGCTCCTATCTGGGCTGATGCCCTGAACAGGCACAAGAGCTTTGGTGCTCCGTGTCAGAGAGCCTGCAGGATAGCTGCGCTAAGGGTGGCCCGGGCGTACCGAACCGTATCTGACATTGCGCTCTCGGTGATCGCGGGGACCGCCCCCTTCGACCTCCTGGCAGCCAAGAGAGCTGAAAGCATTTCGGACCGTAGAGGAGTGGCAGCGGAGATGGGTCTCAGCCAGGGACGGCCGCTGGACCTACCGCATCATCCCCGGATTCGGGAGTGGGCAAGCAGGAAACACGGCTTCGTCAGTTTCCAGCTTACCCAGGTGTGGACCGGGCACGGATGCTTCCGTAGCTACCTATTTCGTATAGGGGTCTACGGCAGCGCAGAGTGCTCGGCTTTGTCCAGGGGTGGACGAAGACGTGGAACACGTCCTCCTATGGTGTCCTCGTTTCAGGGAGGAACGGGACCAGTTTCAAGTCACTTGGAGCGGTCCCCTCACCCCTGAGGGCATCGGGGCGTGCCTGCTTGACTCCCAGGAGGGATGGAACGCGGTAGTGACCCTCTGTACGTCCGTAGTGGACAGGCTGGGTCTTATCAGAAGAGAAGAGGAGAGAAGAGTTGCGATGGCAGCGGTAGTGGGCTAGTGTAGCCGTTGCCTCGCCCCGCGAAGTAATGCCTTGCGGCGGCTCCCGCGGGGGAATAAAGGTAAGAAAAGAGGTGGAGTTTTAGTGGGTATGCCTACCGACATCCTTCGGTAGGAGAATCCCACACACGGGAAGTCTCGCATGGCTCTAGTCATGGTGCATTAAGCATTTCTCCACCTCTTCGGAAAAAAAAAAAAAAAACACACACACACATGCACAAACACGCACACACACACACACACACACACACACACACACTCACACGCACACGCACACGCGCACACACACACACACACTCACACACACACACACACACACACACACACACACACACACACACACACACACGCACACACACATGCACACACCCGTGCCGGGTTTGCTGGTCCCGCATCGTGGCGCCTCCCCAGGTGGTGGATAGGGGAATGCTTTCCAGATATGGATGGTACCGAAAAAATCAAATATTCGGGGCGAACCAAAACCAGATAGGGGAAGGCACCCCGAAATAAAACCAAGTATGGATAGTGAGCTGAAAACAACACTACCCCAAGCGGGCATGGCAATCCTGTCAAATCCCGCCACTGATTCCGATCGGGTGAAAGCCCCGGTGGTCAGTGCTGGTCCCAAGGACTTTGGGGGGGACCAAACTCACACCGTCAAAATGGTAAATGCTGCGGAGGTTGGTCACTCGGCCTCTGTAGCATCTAATGCTACGTGTGACCTGCCCTCGACTGGGATGTCGAGTGACGCTGACAGAGCTTTTCTCCGTCTGCGTGAGAAGGTAGATACCCTGGTGGAGTTTGTTCTTAATAAGAACAACATCCACAAAGAGCTGAAGAGTATGGCGAGAGCAACCAGCAGAGCTCTCAATGAAAACGCGCGGGTGAACAGTGCTGTGTGTTCGACAGCGCCGAAAATTAAAATGGTGGATGCGCGTAGGGATGGAACGTGCCAAACGTCGCCCATCTTCCGCGCTGAAGAGCGTCAAAAGAGGCCGGTGGAAAGGGAAAAGCCCTCACCACCTCAGCAACCCCCGGAGAAAAGGAAGAAGGGGTCGAAGCAGCCCAATAACAAAAATGGGCCAGCAGATGCTTCGCCATCCGTTCCTAAGAGGAGTAGGAACCAGTCAAAAGTCCCTGACTGGGTCACAGTAGTGAAGAAGAGCAAGAAGAAGAAGATGAAGAACAGCCAGCCGAAGCAGCATGAGCAGCAGAAACGTGCCAGCAAACCGGCCAAAGGCACGGCAGAGCCTAAGGCCGGAGTAAGACCCCCACGCCCAGATGCCATCAAGATCAAGGCACCTAGCGGGGCCTCTTCCTACGCTGACATTCTCCGGAAGGTCAAGGCTGCACCGGAGCTAAAGGCACTAGGAGAACGGGTCACGCGTATCAGGCGCACCAGGGCTGGAGAGCTCCTCCTCGAACTGGGGCGACCCGGAACGGAAACGGCGGAGCTGAGGACAGTGGTCTCGTCCACACTGAGTGGGTCAGCAGAGGTCCAGCTGCTGACTCACAAAGTGTCCATCACCATCAGGGACATGGACGAGTCCACGACAACAACGGAGGTGGCCGCAGCGATTGCGGCAAAGATCGGGCCAAATGTGGTATCCCCGGATAATATTAAAATCAGGGGATCCTACAGTGGCACCCTAGCTGCGACCATCCAGCTTCCGGCAGTAGCAGCCAAAAAACTGCTGCAAGACGGGAAGCTCCGGATCGGATGGGTCAATTGCAGAGTTCGACTGCGAGAGGTATCCTCGCGCTGCTACCGATGCCACGAATCGGGACACATCGCGAGGGAGTGCAAGAGCGCAGTCGACCGGTCAGCGCAATGCTATCGGTGCGGCCAAGAGGGCCACAAACCAGTGGACTGCGAGGCCAATGCCAAGACCTCGCATGAGGAAGGAGCACACATCAAAAATGATTAAGGTGCTCCAAATAAACCTCAACCACTGCGCTGTGGCCCAGGACCTGCTGTCCCAGCTGGTCAGAGAGGAGAGAGCGGACGTAGCGATCATCAGCGAGGAGTTCCGGGATCTCGAGAAGTCGAACTGGGTAAGGGATGCCACGGGCAAGGCGGCCATCTGGGTATGTGGAAATATACACATCTCCAGAAAGATGGTCGCCCCCCTTCCCAGCTTCACCTGGGTAGAGGTGGCGGGGGTACGCATGTACAGCTGCTACTTCCCGCCCAGCGATTCCACCGAGGACTTTGCGAGATCTCTGGATGCAGTCGTCACCAGTGCTCGGTCCTCACGGCTACCGGTCGCAATCGGTGGGGACTTTAATGCTTGGGCGACGGACTGGGGCAGCGCCAAGACCAACGCGCGTGGTCGCGCACTTCTCGAGGCGTTCGCTCTACTGGGGCTGGAGATCGCTAACACAGGGACAACCCCGACTTTCACCAAAGCCGGCAAGTCGTCCATAGTCGACCTCACCTTCGTCGATCCAAGATTGATGGGGGGAGGGGGACTCGGCTGGAAAGTTAGCGATCGTTACACGGGTAGTGACCACCAAGCACTCGTGTACCAGCTCCAGCTGACCAGCGGGAGGACAAAGAGAGCAGGAAGAGGAGCAAGAGAGAGATGGGCACCAGCCACGTTTGATCGTGAGACGTTCCTCTGCTCCCTTGAGGGGGAAAAAGTGGAGGGAACCGCCGAAGAAAAAGCACGAGGCCTCACGAATGCCCTAACAGCGGCTTGCGATGCCTCTATGGCCGTGAAGTTTAACCCTCGCGGCCGCCCACCGATAATCTGGTGGAGTGAGGACATCGCAGAAAACAGACGTGAGTGCCTGCGTGCCAGAAGGCTGCACCAAAGAGCGAGGGGAACACCGCGGTTCCAAGATCGTTCCGCAGAATACGAACAAAAGCGGAGGGATCTCAAGGGGGCCATCAAGACTGCCAAGAGAAGGTGTTGGCGGGAGCTCTGTGAGGAGGTGGACCACGACCCCTGGGGCAGACCGTACAAACGGTTATGAATAAGATCAACCCCGGGGGAGCTGTTGCACCCACCGACCCAGTTTTTCTGGACGGAGTCGTCCGCCACCTGTTTCCAGAACATCGGAAAAGGGCAGTAGAGACGGGCCTGATGGCCACCATTGGTGCAGCCGAGTCGCCAGACATTAGTGAAGCCGAACTGAGGATGGCCGCTAAGGGTATTTCCGTACGTAAAGCTCCAGGGCTTGACGGAATACCTGGCCTGGCCGTCAAGACAGCGGCGATGAGTGCTCCGGGCTTGTTCCTGGACGCATTCAACGCATGCCTAAGAGAAGGTTGCTTCCCGGCCCAGTGGAAGACGCAGAGGCTGGTACTCCTACCAAAGGGAAACAAACCCCCGGAGGAGCCATCATCTTACCGCCCGCTCTGTCTACTGGATATAGTCGGGAAGCTCCTGGAGCGGGTGATCTGCGCCAGGCTTGCAGAGGCCATCGGTCGGGCCGGAGACCTCTCCGACAACCAGTTCGGCTTCCGAAAGGGTCGATCGACCATGGACTGCTGTAGGCAGAGTTGTTGGTATAGCCACAAACGCCATCAATGCTGGTCGGAGTGCAAGGCGGATGTGTGCCATCATCACCTTGGACATCCGGAATGCCTTCAACTCTGCCAGATGGGACGACATCATGCTGTCCCTGCAGCACTTCCAAGTGCCACTCTATCTCAGGGAGGTCACCTCGAGTTACCTGACTGACCGTACTCTGCTCTACGACACCGACGACGGTGTGCACTCCCACAACATCACGGGAGGCGTGCCGCAGGGTTCGGTCATTGGGCCCCTACTCTGGAACGTTGTCTATGACGGCCTGCTTAGGCAGCAACTTCCGGAGGGTGTCTCGATGGTGGCTTTCGCGGACGACGTGGCGCTAGTGGTGGTCGCAAAGAGTGTCGAAGAGATCGAATATCTCGGAGACGTCTCTATAGAAGTGGTCGCCACTTGGTTGAGAGACCACAGACTTAGTCTGGCGGCGGAAAAAACAGAGGCGGTGCTCATCTCTCGCACAAAAAAGGAGAGGACCGCCACCTTCACGGTAGGTAAAGAACGGATACGGTCGGTGAAAACGTTGAAGTATTTAGGGGTCACACTAGACGCGCGGCTGTCGTTCAAACACCATCTCGCGAACGCAGGCTCAAAGGCGGCAAAGGTGGCCCGTGCGACTGGCGGGCATCATGCCCAACATCGGGGGACCCCAGCAACCGCGAAGGTCTCTCCTTGCCTCGGTGGTGAGCTCCGTAATTTTATACGGTGCTCCTATCTGGGCTGATGCCCTGAACAGGCACAAGAGCTTTGGTGCTCCGTGTCAGAGAGCCTGCAGGATAGCTGCGCTAAGGGTGGCCCGGGCGTACCGAACCGTATCTGACATTGCGCTCTCGGTGATCGCGGGGACCGCCCCCTTCGACCTCCTGGCAGCCGAGAGAGCTGAAAGACACCGTGAGGGTGGGCGACGCGTAGAAGAGAATCGCTGCCATAACCGATGGTCATTGCGGACCGTAGAGGAGTGGCAGCGGAGATGGGTCTCAGCCAGGGACGGCCGCTGGACCTACCGCATCATCCCACGGATTCGGGAGTGGGCAAGCAGGAAACACGGCTTCGTCAGTTTCCAGCTTACCCAGGTGTGGACCGGGCACGGATGCTTCCGTAGCTACCTATTTCGTATAGGGGTCTACGGCAGCGCAGAGTGCCCGGTTTGTCCAGGGGTGGACGAAGACGTGGAACACGTCCTCTTATGGTGTCCTCGTTTCAGGGAGGAACGGGACCAGTTTCAAGTCAGTTGGAGCGGTCCCCTCACCCCTGAGGGCATCGGGGCGTGCCTGCTTGACTCCCAGGAGGGATGGAACGCGGTAGTGACCCTCTGTACGTCCGTAGTGGACAGGCTGGGTCTCATCAGAAGAGAAGAGGAGACAGGAGTTGCGATAGCAACAGTAGTGGGCTAATCTAGCCGTGCCTCCCCCCGCGAAGTAATGCCTTGCGGCGGTTTCCGCGGGGGAATAAAGGTAAGAAAAGAGGTGGAGTTTTAGTGGGTATGCCTATCGACATCCTTCGGTAGGAGAGTCCCACACACGGGGAGTCTCGCATGGCTCCAGTCATGGTGCATTAAGCATTTCTCCACCTCTTCGGAAAAAAAAAAAAAAAAAAAAAAAAAAAAAAAAAAAAAAAAAACACACATGCACACACACACACACACACGCACGCACGCACGCACGCTCGCGCACACACATACACACTTATATATATGACATATATATATAACATATATATAACACATATATAACATATGTATATATGACATATATATATATAAACCATATATATATGTTGAATTCTGAATTCTTAGACACGGCGAAGGCGGCGGCTGCGGCGAAATATTTATGTATTATAGAGAGATATAACATATATATATGACATATATATTGTAACGGGGTGGGTACTGGGGATATGTAAGGCCCACGGTTAGGCCCAATCTGTCCCAACTTACCAACCTTAAGTGTGCAGTCCCACGATGCGGCCGGGAATCCCTTTGATTCCCGTGCAATGCCGTTAACAACGTCAAACACCTCGTTTGACTTAAATACCGTGTGTTGGGCCCTATGCCTAAAATTGCCAACTAGGATAAACACTGGAGAGGGCCGTATTCGTAGGACAGGACGGTAACCGGTACAACACTATCAACAATCGATATTACTGTTAATCGGCGAGAAAGATTGTCTCGCCGAGTCAATTTATTAACTAAACAATTAAATATTAACAAATTAACTATAAATTAACTTTAACAATTTACGGGGAGTCGTACCGATGACTACCCCCGAGGTCAGCGCGAAAAGGTTCAGTTAAAATCTATTTAACTGTCGATTACGAGCAACCGATCCGGATATGATCGGCTGCTTAACCTGATGGCATACGTCAAACCGTGTGACGTATGTATCTCTGACGTAGAGAGCTTTGACATAGAAGCTTCCTACGTCGCGAGCGCCTTCTCTCGTGAAGTGGCTCCCGCGAACCACCGACCTGTCTATCCGTGCGGGTATTGTCACGAGAGGGGGAAAAGGAGGAACGCTTCCTCACCTGGACCGTACCAGGTAAATCGGGACGCGAAACATTAAGTAGACACGCGGGCCTAAACGTGGTGTACCACTTACCGCTTGTCTAAATATCGCGCCTCGGCGGGAAACGACTGGGCAAAGGAGAGATAGCTTGTCCTCGTGCGTATCTCTCTCTCACTCCAACGGTCGGGAAGGCGGTCGACTCTTGGGTTCCTTTTCTCACTGCCCGTGAGACGTGCTGCTCTGCACGCCGACGTGGAGGTTGGTGGGGAGATACCCTCACACCCACACACTAAATTCACCAGTCTTTTATCTCTTATTTCCCGTAAAAAATCTCTCGGTAGTTGTCAACACGATGTTGTTGCCGATCGCGCGCGAACTCTCTCTCGGTACTCTCTTGCGCACGAATCTCACGCGCGTTCGTGCGCGCGCCGCGCTGTATATCCTCTTTCGCGTTGCTTACCTGATCGGTAACTCGCTTACCGTTACAATATATAACATATATATGACATATATATATAAAACATATATATATGTATAATAATATCGGTCTCTCCGAACCAAATGCTTTACTTTTAGAATAAAGCGGGCCTATCGTACTCTTTGTCCACTATGGTTGGTGGAATTTCCCAGAGCACGGCCTTTTAAAATAATTAAAGGCGTTTCGTCCTCGATCTCCAGCTTGGACTCCTCAGTAAGGAACTGGAGATCTCACCTTAGACGCCTGTCGCAAGATGATATGCGACGCCAGCAAGATGTTCTGCGGCTATATATATAGAAATTAGACGACGATCTCTCCAACGAGTGTAGAGAGATAGTCGTCTCCCTCTGGTGGTGGGAAAAGCCACCAGCCAGAGCGCGAATTTTTAGACCGTATCGCGAGTTATTTGTTACAAAATTTTAACGTGCGGTAATATGTATATGTATAATAATATCGGTCTCTCCGAACCAAATGCTTTACTTTTAGAATAAAGCAGGCCTATCGTACTCTTTGTCCACTATGGTTGGTGGAATTTCCCAGAGCACGGCCTTTTAAAATAATTAAAGGCGTTTCGTCCTCGATCTCCAGCTTGGATATATATATGGATATATTTATATGGATATATGTATATATATTCTATATATATAGCCGCAGAACATCTTGCTGGCGTCGCATATCATCTTGCGACAGGCGTCTAAGGTAAGATCTCCAGTTCCTTACTGAGGAGTCCAAGCTGGAGATCGAGGACGAAACGCCTTTAATTATTTTAAAAGGCCGTGCTCTGGGAAATTCCACCAACCATAGTGGACAAAGAGTACGATAGGCCTGCTTTATTCTAAAAGTAAAGCATTTGGTTCGGAGAGACCGATATTATTATACATATACATATTACCGAACGTTAAAATTTTGTAACATAAAACATATATATATATGTTGATTTCTGAATTCTTAGACACAGCGAAGGCGGCGGCGGCGGCGAAATATTTATATATTATAGAGAGATATAACATATATATATGACATATATATATAACATATATATGACATATATATATAACATATATATGACATATATATATAACATATATGACATATATATAACATATATATAACATATGGGTGGTTCCCTGTGACACCGAAGATGAAAAAAATAAATATTGCTATAACTGTGGGAATATGTTTTAGAGGTATCCAGTAGTTCTCCTGAATTTTTTCAGATTTTTTCTGGGCCATTATTTTAAGTTACAGAGAGTCAAAGTTGATATTTTAGCACTTTTTTGCATTATATGCCCATTTTTATGAATTTTTAGCTCCCAGGGATTTCCCCAAAATTTCCGAACTTTTCATTAAAAATACTTTTAAAGACATAATTGTATACTGTCACACTCTTGTAAGCCATTTAAACCTTAAATAGTGAAAATCAGCAATTCTGCTCCGGACTCTGGTAACCTAATACTGTCTAAAAGATGCCTTTTTATAGTCAGAAACTGCCTAAAAATTTCTAGAGTGGGTCTAAATCAGTAAGATCACTTATGGTCAAAATATCCGGGAAAAGTGCCCGAAATATTAATAGAAATGTATATTTGTTGCCTTATAACGATGAATCTAGTAGCATGATCATTGCAAAAAAATTTATGCACTTACCTTGGAATGGAAGAAAAGTATCTCCACTTGTTTCAGTATCCATCTAATCCCCTGTAAGCTGCTAAAAATACAAATAATATTATAAATTTATAAAAAATTATTTTTTAATCATTTATAATGCTGGATTTTTAGTTTAACATCCCTTACAAGAATTATAATACTAATCTGAAGGATTACTATAAAAGTATCAACATTATTATTATTAATATTCAGCAATACATTGTTTAGATTTCACAAACTTGTCACTGTCACGTTATCATATTATTCATTATAATTATATATCCGATTTATTTATATATCTTTTGTATTAAATCCTTCAGATTAGTATTATAATTCTTGTAAGGGATGTAAAACTAAAAATTCAGCATTATAAATATTTAAAAATTAATTTTTTACATTTGTATAATAATATTTGTATTTTTTTGTATAAAAATAATATTTGTATTTTTAGCAGCTTACAGGGGATTAGATGGATACTGAAACAAGTGAATATACTTTTCTACCACTCCAAGGTTAGTGCACAAATTTTTTTGCAATGCTCATGCTAATAGATTCATCGGTATAAGGCAACAAATATACATTTCTATTAATATTTCGGGCACTTTTCCCGGATATTTTGACCATAAGTGATCTTAATGATTTAGACCCACTCTGGAAATTTTTAGGAAGTTTCTGACTATAAAAATACATCTTTTAGACAGTATTAGGTTACCAGAGTCCGGAGCAGAATTGCTGATTTTCACTATTTAAGGTTTAAATGGCTTACAAGAGTGTGACAGCATACATTTATGTCTTTAAAAGTACTTTTAATGAAAAGTTCGGAAAATTTTACCAAAAAATCATAGGAATGTTTTTAGTGAAAAATGCATCCTCTGGGAGCTAAAAATTCATGAAAATGGGCATATAATGCAAAAAAGTGCTAAAATGTCAACTTTGACTCTCTGTAACTTAAAATAATGGCCCAGAAAAAATCTGAAAAAATTCAGGAGAACTACTGGATACCTCTAAAACATATTCCCACAGTTATAGCAATATTTATTTTTTTCATCTTCGATGTCACAGAGAACCACCCATATATATATGACATATGTATATATAACATATATATAACATATATATGACATATATATATATGACATATATATATAAAACATATATATATGTTGAATTCTGAATTCTTAGACACGGCGGCGGCGGCGGCGGCGAAATATTTATATATTATATAGAGATATATATATACACAGGGGGGCCACGCCCCCCTGTGCGCTTCGCGCGCCAACCCCCTATTTTTAATTTCGAAAAAGGTTTTTCGTAATTAATTTATTTAAAATAATATTTTAAATTGTATTATTTTTTCACTACCATGGACACCTTAAAAATTAAAAAGATTCACACAACACCTTGGAGGTATTGCTATAGTTATTATAATTTATAAATAAAAGTTTACCAAAATTTATTGTAATGAAATTAGAATAAAAATAATAAAAAAAATAGAGACATATTAAATGTTAACTGTAAATTTTAAACTATATGAATTCTTACAAAGCTTAAATTTATATTTTAATAATTATAAATGTTAATGAAAAATTAACTTACCAAAAATAGTAAAGTACATATACTTACTAAATTGTAGTATTTTAGTTAACAACTTATTAAAATTTAGGATTATTTTAAACGGTTATAAATAGAACTTCACCTCCTAAAATTAATTTATTTAATGACGAACGATAATCGCCAAAAGTTCTATGTCATTAATATTTTGTACTTGTGGGGAAGATGGCGGCGGTTTGTCCGAGCATCACGTGTTCGATTTAACTGTGCCGATACGTAACGATATTGGAAGTACCTGATTCGTTAATATTAGTAAAAGTTGATAAAGTTATGTAAAATAGTGTGATTGACATGGTGAGTGATAAGTATTAAAAGTAAAAGGAGGACTGTTAAGTAAATTAGTGAATAAGTGTACCTGTAGTAAGATATAGGTTAGCTTGGCATGCCGCCGCTCGTCATCGGCTAACCTACAAAAACTGACTACCAGGATGGCAAAGGATAAATGCGAAATCGCATTGGAAAAAATCATGAAGTCGATGGATAATTGCAAAGCTGATATCAAGAAATTAGTGGAGAATAGTGATAAAAGAAACGAAGAACGGTGGACGGAAATAATGACTGAAATTAAATTAATGAGAGAGAAACATGAAATAGAGAGAGAAGAATGGAAAAAAGAAAGAGATGAACTGCACACAAGAATAAATAGACTCGAACTTGAGAGAGAAAAGAAAGTACGAGAAGAAAAAAGGAAGAATATTGTAATTAAAGGTGTGGAATTGGATCCCGTAAATTTAAAAAATGAAGTTAAGACATTTCTTAGAGAGAAAATTAATGTAGATACAAATATTGCAAAGGCATTTCACGTAAACACGAAAGGGCACAGGAAAATTATAATAGCAGAAATTGAAAGTGTCGAGAAGAAAAAAGAAGTGATGATCAACAAGAGAAGGTTAGGTCACGAAAAAATTTATATTGACGACGATCTCACGTGGAAAGAGAGAGAGAGATTCAAAACAAAGTGAGGGAATATGCTAAAAGAAAAAGACAAGAAGGAAGTACTGTAAAAGTAGGTTATATGAAGCTATGTGTAAACAACAAATGGCTAAAATGGAACGAAGAAAGAAACATGTTTGAAGAGAAAGAAGACCATGGAGAAAGATTACAAAATTTAAATGAAAATTTTCATTAAGCGTCGACTTAGGAACTACGAACATACGAGTGTGTTTTTGGAATATAGCTGGTGTAAAAAATAAATGTAGTGAAGTGTGGAATTTTATATGTGATTGTTATTTTGTAGGACTAGTTGAAACTTGGGTAGATGAAAAGGAATGGAACAGGTTAAAAAATAAAATGCCTAAAGACTATAATTGGAGATGCGAACCAGCGATAAAAGAGAAGAAAAGACTATGGGTGGAATTATAACAGGAATAAGGAAGCAATTGAAAGAGGTATGTGATCCTGTAAACGACAGAAATTTCGTCATTAGGAAAATCGAAGTAAATAAAGAAATATGGCAAATATGTACGGTATATAACAAAGATATTGAAACGCTAATTCAGAAATTAAACGTAACAATAGATGAAAAGGAAGAAAATAATTTATTAATAGGTGGAGACTTTAATGCGAAAACTGGAAGTGAAGGAGGAATATTAAATAATAAGGATAAAATAAGATATGTAAGACAGTCGAAAGATAATAACATAAATAAAGAAGGTAAGGTGTTATTAAAAGAAATAACTAAAAGAGGATGGATGATTTTGAATGGTTGTAAAGAAGTGCAAGAGACTGGAGAGTGGACGTACATAGGTGAACGGGGTAGCTCAGTAATAGATTACGCGATTGTAAATACTGATGCGTACAGAAAAGTGTTTAGTTTAAGCGTAGTGAACAGAACGGAATCAGACCATTTGCCATTATTAGTTAAAATTGAAGGTGAGGTGGATAGAAAGGAACTAAGTCAAAATGATATTATTTTAAAGAGAGCAGAATGGACTGAAGACGGAATTAAGTATTATGTAAACAACTTGAAAGATTGGAACTGCGACAAATCAGAAGTGAATGAGATATGGAGAGAAATCAAAAATAAAATAAATAGTTCAAAAAAGGTAGTGTCAAGAAATATAAAATTCTGGAAATTAGGAGAAAGGATTTGGCATAATAATGACTGGAAAATTAAAAAAAGATTTGTAAGATCGAAATTAAGAGAATTTAAAAACGGACACATAACAAGAGCACAATATTTAACTGAAAAAAAGAAGTATAAAGAATGGTGCAGGTTGAAAAAGAAGGAACATGAAAAAGACGAAGAAGAAGAATTAAGACAGGTAAAAGCGGAAGCTGACGTTTGGAAATACATTAATAAACGAAGAAATAAGAAAGATGGAATAGAAGATGGTATAAAATTTGAGGATTGGAAAAATCATTTTATGACTAGTCTAGAAGGAGTTGGTGCCAAGATTGTTCAAAAACTAACTAAAGAAGTTAGTGTATCAAATCAAGAAGAAAATGATGTACAGGATCAAGAGTTTTACAACCAAATAATAAATTTAAAGAAGAAAAAAGCAGTAGGAGAAGATGGAATTGAAAATGAGGCTTGGATATTCGCAACAGCAGCAGTAGCAGAAGCGTATAAAAATTGGTTAAGTTAATATGGAATAAGGGGGTGATGGTAGATGATTGGAAAGTAGGCATAATAAGTCCAGTGTTTAAAAGAGGAGATAAAACTGATGTAAAGAATTATAGGGGAATTACTATAATGGACACGGCTTATAAGATTTATGTAGGTATTTTGAATGATAGGTTAGATAAAATGATGGAAGGAAAATTAAGTGAAACTCAGTTTGGATTTAGGAAAGGAAGGGGGACTATTGATTGTATATATATTTTGAATTTTTTAATTAATAGGGAGGTACAGAAAAAAGGAGGGAAACTTTTTGTATTTTTTGAGGATTTAAAAGGAGCTTTCGACAAAGTAAATAGAGAAAAGTTAGGAAGTTGTATGGAGCAGTTAAATGTAGAAAATAGATTAAAAAATAGGATTTTGCAAACTTATGAAGAAACAGTAAATAAAGTTAGAGTAAATGGTAACGTAACTTCCGAATTTTGGACTACAATGGGGGTTAGGCAAGGGTGTCCACTTAGTCCAAGTCTATTTAATATTTATTTACACGATCTAGAAAACGAACTGAGTAAAGGTCAGTTGGGGGGTATAGTTGTAGGAAAAACTAAAATATGGTCTATTACTTATGCAGACGACATTGCTTTAATTGCAACAAGTAAGTGCGAATTGGACAATATGTTAAAAAAACTTAAGGTATATTTAAAGAAAAAGGAACTAGATTTAAGTCCAGAAAAATCAAAGATAGTTGTATTTGAATAAGGCAGAGGAAAGAAAAAATTAAGAAATTGGAAATGGGGTGAAAATGACATAGAGGAAGTAAATGAGATAAAATATTTAGGGTATGTATTGCAAAAAAATGGAAGTAATGAAAGTCAAATTAAAGAATTAAAACGAAAAGCTGAGGTAGTAATGAGGAATACATGGAGTATAGGCGAACGATTATTTAAAAATTCATATAGTAGGAGAATTAAACTGTACACAGCTTTAGTTGAATCTGTAGGACTTTATGGGGCGGAGATTTGGGGCTGGAGGAAAGAGACTGATTTAGATATAGTACAGAGAAAGTATTTAAAGTGGGTGTTAGGTTTAAGTAAACATACAGCTGACTATTTATTGTTGGAAGAAACGAAACAAATAGCTACGAACATAAAGGCTGTGAAAAGAGCGGTGTCGTATGAAGGAAAAGCGAGAATCTCAAATAAATTATTAGTTAAAGAATGTATACAGGAAATAGAAAAAGATAAGAATAAAAGTATAAGAGGAAAATGGGAATTACAAAGGGATAAATGCTGGGAAAAAGTAAATTTAGATAAAACTGAAAGAAATCGACTAAGGTCAGAGAATGAAAGTTTGATAAATGTTGTTTGTATGAAGTTGCTACAAAGAGACAGAGAGCATAGACTTCAGAGAATATATTTATCGAAAAGCTGTAATAGATATAAGTATTTAATAAGTGAAAATGTACCTGAATACTTAATCAAAGGGTTAAATAACAAGGAAGTAAGTTTAATGGCTAGGTTTAGGTTAGGGAATGAGGAGAAGGCTAATATGTATTGGATAAATGACAGTGAAAAGTTATGTAGAGTATGTAAAAGTGAGAATGAAACGTTGGAACATATATTGACGAAATGTGATAGTAAAGTAAAGGTTGATGGTGAGGTCAACTCTGTATTAAATCAGAATGCGAGTGGAATAGCAGTGTTAAAATGTATAATTCAATTAAGAAAAGAATGTGCTGATATTAATATAGTATAATTAGTGATATAATTATAAATGTTAATGTATTTGTATGCGTATGTAAAATGAAGTCCTAAGCCGACAGGTAAAGGATTATAATAAATAAAAAATAAAAAAAAAAAATATTTTGTACTTTTAGAGTAATAAAACTTTCTTCTTAATTAAATTAATTTTTGTATTAGTTTTAAAGAATTATTTATAAAATTTTAGCGCTATATAAATAAAAACCTGTTTCTTCCATTTCTCCCGTGATTCGTAATTTGCACCCTCTTTCAAAATTTGCGTTTTAATCCATAATTATATTCAATTTATTTTTACTATGCAGAGCCCAAATATTTATTTTGATTATTATAAACAAATTAATTTCTTAAATATCCTTCTGTTTCTAATAAATACATACTTGTTTATTTCAAATATTGTGTTATATAAATATAAATTATCTACACACTTATATATCCATACAATTTTGAAATATTAATTTAAAAATATTTAAATTAAATGCTCCTAAATTAATAGTTTTTGAAAATCTATTCAAATATAATTCGTATTTTATATTGCCACTGTTAAAATTTGAATTTTCTTTTGCCTATACTATTTATAATAGAATTATCTTAAAAATACAATAATTAATATATTTAATTGTTTATAATAGAATTATCTTAAAAATGCAATAATTAATATATTTAATTTTTAACCCATTGCATATATCATATGGATATTTGGAAAAGTGTATCTTATACTTGATTAATATTTATTTCATCTTCAAACAATTTTGCATCTGTATTTAAAGCATTACATTGAATTTTAGATCCGTTATTATTATTGAGTATACGTTTAAAACTTTTATGAGTTTTATCAAGAATGAGTAAACAAATACACATTCTTGCAAGTTATGTTCACAACTTTTTTTTTGCGCACGGAAAAAATACATATATTATGTATTCTTGAAAAAACAATTTAAAAATATATATATATATTATATAAATATTCCGCCGCACGCACACACACCCACATACATACATACATATATATACACTACCGGTCAATTGCTTTTGCCCACTTCGACTCAATTTTACCCGTTACAAAAAGTATCATAACTTGGGTAAAAATTGAGATAAATAATCGTTCGACAGCTCATTTAAAAGCTTGAAGCAAGGGCTTTTTAATGGTTTACCGTGCCTATTTAAATTTTTTGTTTTTTAATGTTTTTATTATAAAAATCAAAATGTATAAAATTCGGATTTTCTTGTTCGTCTTCATTTTAAAACTGCACTTCAACCAAACATCGGAAAATAATTTTATAAAAAAAATTGAAAAGCTTGAATCAAGAGCTTTCGAACGCACTATATTAACATTGTTTTAAAGTCCTTTTTACGTTTTGACTGGTGGTTTTCTTTTAAAACACGTCTTTTCTTCAACTTTATGTATCTCGGAAGGATTAAATTTAAAAAAAAAATGTCTAGGAGAAAAAATGTTTGATTTTATCTTAAGATTATGTACAAATTTTTTCAGATTGTTTAGAATTTTTTTTTTTAATTTGATAAATGAATTGATTATAAAGAATTTTCTAAACTATATATAACTATATAAATTAAAAAAAAAAAAATTATAAACAATCTGAAAAAATTTGTACATAATCTTAAGATAAAATCAAACATTTTTTCTCCTAGACATTTTTTTTTTAAATTTAATCCTTCCGAGATACATAAAGTTGAAGAAAAGACGTGTTTTAAAAGAAAACCACCAGTCAAAACGTAAAAAGGACTTTAAAACAATGTTAATATAGTGCGTTCGAAAGCTCTTGATTCAAGCTTTTCAATTTTTTTTATAAAATTATTTTCCGATGTTTGGTTGAAGTGCAGTTTTAAAATGAAGACGAACAAGAAAATCCGAATTTTATACATTTTGATTTTTATAATAAAAACATTAAAAAACAAAAAATTTAAATAGGCACGGTAAACCATTAAAAAGCCCTTGCTTCAAGCTTTTAAATGAGCTGTCGAACGATTATTTATCTCAATTTTTACCCAAGTTATGATACTTTTTGTAACGGGTAAAATTGAGTCGAAGTGGGCAAAAGCAATTGACCGGTAGTGTACATATGGGCCATATATATATATATATGGGCTATTTCACGTCAAGTGGTACGATGAAAATTTTAAATCACTCCAAATTTTGTGAACAGACTGGAAATATCTTCCAGAAGATAGAAAAAAAATTTTAGGTGTTAAAAATAATTTGCCTAAGAGTTATTCCACCATGAAAAATGGAAATTTTTCAATTTTTTAGAGAATTTACTATTTTCAAAGCCATTTATCTCAAAATCTATTGATTTTGTTTAAAATACATAATAAACAACTTTTGTTCAAAATAATCTTTAGAACTTATCTACTTGAGTTACAATTCTTAATTTTAAAATCTCGAAGAGATAGGGCACTCGAAAATATTTAATATAAAAAAAGGCGACCACGCCACAATCAATTTTGATCTAACACCGCTCAAAAGATCACATTTTTGGAGAGCTTTCGAATGGCTGTGGTTAGATTATTGGCCAAGACTGCTGGTGTAAGTTATACGCCATAAACCTCATAAAATCACTAATTTTCATGTATTTTAGTCGCTTAAAGTTGCTTTACGTCGATGTAAATTAAATGTGACATTACTAAATTCGATCAACATAAGTATATTAAAGAATAATACAAGTTGTTAATGATTAATTTTGTACTTTAGAGAACAATCAGTATATTTTATAACGTAGTATAAAGAGTAAGATAATGATGCACCGCAGTAATACCTTCATGCTACGGAATATCATGATGATCATACTGCGTTCGTTTTTAAAAGATCGAAATAAAGTATTTTTTTCTCTGGATACAGTTATTCTTAGTTAAATCATTATTAATTTCACAAAAACTAATGTGGAATAAGAATTTAATACTTAGGGACGTAAAAAATACGTTTGATATTTCACCAGTAATTTCAGCGCTGTAATAACAACACGTCACTGGTAACACCAGCATTTCAACTGTTTGCTAATACCATAGTTTAATTAAATTATATTGTTTTTTCAACAAATATAAATGTTCATAAATGTGCATGTATGCATGTATGTATGTACGTATGTGTATGTATGCTCACGCACAAGCACGTACAGAAATTTACGTAATAAAATGCGTAAAGACGTGAATATTTTGATACAACCATTAACGTTATTCGATTAAAAGAGATGCTTTGCAGTATTTAATTTTGACTTGTAGAGAGTCAATCGATAGCTTTTTTAATTATCTATCCATTCAGCTGGGTTCCAATTGGGCAACACACCCTTGAAAGCTTCTATGTAAGGGAAGCGTGTATATTTTGAAACAACCATTAACGTTATCCGACTAAAAGAGGTACTTTGCGTTATTTTATTTTGACTTATAGGCAGTCGATCGATAGCTTTTTTAATTATCTAACAATTCAGATAAAGGAGAGTTTAAAACAAGATAAATAACCCTTAAGATTTAATTAAAAAACAGATTTAAAAAGCTATCGATTGACTGCCTATAAGTGAAAATTAAATTATAAAATAATATTAAATTTAAATAAAAAATTTAAATTATTAAAATAATATATAAAATTAAATAATATTAATAATCTCTATATTATATAATATAACGTTAAGGGTTGTTTCAAAACATACACGTTTCTCTGTCGTCCAAAGCAAATCTATCTGAATGGATAGATAATTAAAAGAGCTATCGATTAACTGACTATAAGTCAAAATTAAATGCCGCAAAGTACCTCTTAGATAGGCATATGTTTGAATTTATGAAATTAAATCCACATTTTGAAATGCAAGATACAATTTTTTTTATCCGCTTTGAACAATATTAAAGAGCGTTCTTATGATGAAGAATTTATACAAATATTGTTTAGTGGTGCAAGTGATATGGGACACTAGATTTGCATTTGGTATGATAAAAAATGTATTTATGTATTTGATAATTTAAATTCAGGTATTCGAAATGATCACTTGAAATACATAAACAGATTATTTCTCAATAAAAAATGAATTACAATTGTACAGGAATACGTTCAAAATCAATCAAAAACTTACAATTGTGGTTTATTTGCTGTAGCTTTCGCAATATCAATTTCTAATGGTGTTTGTCCTTGTAATATAATATTCGATGAATCAATGATGAGAAGCCATTTAGAAATGATTTATAAAAATCAATCAGTTAAAATGTTTCCTATTTTGAGAAGTCGTATTCCAAATAATCAGAGTCATAAAAACAGAATTGTAATTCATAATTAAAACAAGTTTTTAAAAACTATAATATATTAGAGTATTCGGCTACTTATCATAATTCATTGCTAAATGTTCCATTGATTAATGAGTCAATCGATTTAATTAAACAAGATAACCAATTTCATAAAGAATTAAAAGAAAAAAGGACTATTAATGATAGTAAAACAGAAATAACAAAACAAAAAACAAAACTTACTTTTGCTGACACACTAAAACTATAAATTAAAGATGTAGATATGAAGAAATCACACGAAGAAGTATAAAAAAATATATGAAATTAAAGATTTAACAGTATCACTATCAAAAAAAATTTTAACCAACAGAATAAAGAGCTACACGTTACCAAAACAAACCCTTTCAAATAAAACAACAAAGCAAAATTAATAAATCAGAATGTAAAAAAAATTACGACCATCTAAATCTGAAGATGGAGAAACAGAATCAGCAACAATTAAAGACAAAAAAATAAAACAAATGACTCAAGAACAAAAAATAGCCGAAGCAGAACGACAACGTAAGTTTAAGCATCACAATCTGCAGATAAAAAAAATCTCAATAATAAAAAGCTGGCAAAGAGAACAAATTACTGAAGAATACAAATTAGCTGAGGCAAAGCGAGTGCGTGAGTTTAGAGCATCTCAATCTGCAGATAAAAAAAAAGAAATCTCAATAATAAAAAGCAAGAAAAGAATACAAATGACTGAAGAATACAAATTAGCTGAGGCAAAGCGAGTGCGTGAGTTTAGAGCATCTCAATCTGCAGATAAAAAAAAAGAAATCTCAGTAATAAAAACTAAAACAGGAATACAAATGACTGAAGAACAAAAATTAGCCGAAGCAGAACGACAACGTAAGTTTAGAGCATCACAATCTGCAGATAAAAAAAAGAAATCTCTAGAATAAAGAGTGAGAAAAGAAAACAAATGATTAAGACACACAAAATAGCTGAACCAGAACAAATACAAAAATTTGGGGTTTCACAATTTGAAGTTGAAAAAAATGAAACCTTTAAAATGAAGAGTGAAACAGACCGAAAGCGAAAATGTAGTGTATCTCATTCTAGAAAAAAGTAAATTCTAATACCTAAAAGTAAAAATGAAAACAAATGACCAAAGTACATAAGTTGGCAGAATTTTATGAATCTACAATTGAGTGCAATTACCTTGGAAAACTTATTTACGAATGTCAATTTTGCGAAGCAATACATTTCAGAGACAAAATAAAAAAAGATAATAAGTATGCCGATTGTTTTCATAGAAACAAAGTAAAACTCGAAAGTATCACTCCGTATCCTGAAATTTTTAAAACTTATTTATTAGGACAATCTATTAAAGATGAAAATTTTAAACAAAATATAAGAATTTACAACAAATTATTAGCATTTGCAAGTTTTGGTGCAAAATTAGCTCATTTTACTACTGCTGGACTGCAAGTATTATAAATTTGTGATCAAATTTACCACAATACGTATGCTTTACATCCAAATGAATCTGAAAGTCTAAAATTTGGCCAATTATATATACTAGACAATAAAATAGCAAATGAATATAGATTATCTCAATGTCATCAGAACAATTTAGACAACGAATTAATACAAGAATTAGATAGTGTACTACGTGAAATAAATCCATTTGCAAATGCATATAAAATGATGCATGAAATCGAAAAAGAAGAACATGCACGTTCAACTGAATTAAATCGTCCAGTTCCCGAAATTAAAATGTATTTAACTAGAGATAAAACATTAAAAAATAAATCACAAATAGCGGTTTGTAATGAAGTTGCTATCGTATATGTTGGAGAAAATGGAGAACCACCTTCCAATAGAGATATATGTATTTTTCAAAAAAGGAAAAAACCTCAAACAATTGCAATTATTAACAAAGATATTGATCCAATGGTATATCCATTAATATTTCCATACGGTGATTCAGGTTGGGAACCATTTATGAAAAGTTCAGGTGAACGAAAATATGATAATATAACTGCTTTACAATATTATTCATACAGATTTAGTATACGAAAAGAATTTAATCCATGTTTAAATCTCAAAAGTTTATCCAACCAATTTATTCTCAATTCGTGGACGAAAGTTGAAAATAATCGTTTATATTTTATAAGAAAAGATCAACATAATATACGAACAGAACAATATAAAGGTTTAATGGATCAACTTAACAATAGATATAGTAATGAAAATATTTCTATTAGTAAAATGGTAATTTTTCCATCTAGTTTTATAGGCAGCCCAAGAGCAATGCAACAGAACTTTTTAGATGCAACAACCATAATGCAAAATAATGGAAAACCGGACATTTTTGTAACAATGACATGTAATCCAAAATGGAAAGAAATTACAGAAAACTTATTAGAATACGAAGATACACTCGATAGACCAGATCTAATAGTACAAGTATTTGATCAGAAAGTAAAGGTATTAATGAAAGAGTTACTGCAGGAAGAAATTCTTGGTAAATTGAATTCATACATTTATGTAATCGAATTTCAAAAACGCGGATTGCCTCATATTAATATGTTATTATGGTTAGATGAAAAAGATAAAATTCAAAACACAGATCAAATTAATAATATCATATGTGCTGAAATTCCTAATAGAAACAAATTTCCAAGATTATATGAGTTAGTAAAATAAAATATGATTCATGGCCCTTGTGGAGTTCAGAATAAAAATAGTGTCTCCATGCATGAAACTAAAACGTATTGCACAAAAAATTTTCCAAAATGTTTTACTTCACAAACAGAATTATCTCATAATGGTTATCCTATCTATCGCAGACGGAATGATGGAACACTAATTATATACTCCAAAAACTAAACTGCGGATAATACTTTTGTTGTTCCATATAATCCACATTAACTTCTAAAACTTGAATGTCATATAAATGTAGAAATATGTAGAACAATAAAATCTGTAAAATACTTATTTAAGTATCTTTACAAATGTCCAGACACAGCTTTAATAAAATTTAGTAATATGGAAACTAACATATATTCTATGACTGTATTAGAGCCTTTCCATTGGGCAACATTGCACTGTCTAGCTGACAGTATTTGATTGCCCTGGTTCTTCCGTCATTCGACTTTGGCAACCCCTCGGGATCCAAGTAGCTTTGTTCTGAATGGTCCCAAGCGCTTCGAATTCGATTCGGCATTTCGATAACTTTTTTGAGTTACGAAAGTCGTCAAGAGTCGCCTTTGGGATCGGTTTACCGCGATCGGAGGCCACTTGAACAGTGTACCGAAACTCCTTACGAAGGCCCACCGCCTAGCGACGGCTAGCCTAGAGTCGTAATTCTCGGTGAGAATGCGGCGGTGTTTAGCTCCCCGTCGTTCCCTTTCGAACATAAGCGGCATCCGGGTCGACGTTTCACTTTGACACAGAGGTACGTCAACGTGGGGCTCGTACCCAGTCCCCGTGTACCCGAGTAAAGTCGCCCTGGTCCAACTGACAACATGCCGAGACACATCTTCCTATTACTCCCCAGATCCCCGGGGAGGTTTTGCGGTAGGTGGCTTAACGTTCGAATGAATGCAATTTGTAGGAGAAATTCCTTTGCATCCTTTGATGTGTCTGAACCCTCTGTTTTCGTCGTTCACACGAGGCCGTTCAAAGTCGAGGGTTCTGACAATTCCCTTTATCGGTTTCGAACAGGCGATCCCGGCTTTGGGGATGCCTTTCAAGCTCGATGTACAGACTGGAGATCCTGGTGAGACAGTCTAACCAGCATCACTGTACACGGCTTCACACTGGATTGCCAGGGAAGTGGCCTCTTTCTAGAAACACTTATACTTTCTCTTTCATTCCAATTTGGTGTTAGTGGAGTAACGTCGCAATCATCGCTGTCACCGTCCTCGGAGTTCCGATCTGAGCTATGCGGTCAGCCAACACCGAAGGGTCGCATGACCACGAGTGGCCATACCTGTGAACCACATCGATGAGTGGTTGTCTGCTCTTAGCTACACGGGGACAGTCAAAGAGTATATGATCAGAAGTTTACTCGAGACCACAGTTACATCTCGGGTCTTCGCTTTTCTCGAAACGGTATAGGTAAGACTTAAAAGACCCGTGTCCTGTGAGGAACTGCGATGTGTAATGGTTTGGCCGTAACCAGCTCTTTCTAGTCCTGTCATGTACAGAGCGGATGAACTTGCGCGTGGTCGACCACTTTTCTGTAGAATCCTATCTCTTCTGCCACTCGTTCAAAAGTTCATTATGGACTTTTCTTTTGGCTTCAGAGATGTCGCTTTTCAAAGTTCTACACTCGGGGTCTATTTCGATACGCACGTCGTTCACGAGGACGGATCTGCTCCGCCTGATGTGGTAATGTGCTACTCTTTCCTTCAACACTAGGTCGATGGGCAGGTCAGCAGAGATCACCTGAAGTGCCTCATGGGATACGGTGTTGTACGCTTTCGAAAGCCAGATCAGAGTCCGTCTTTGCAAAGATGCAAGCTTCTTCTTACCGGCAGTATCCACACCGTTCCACCACCCAGCAGCTGCATACGCAACTATGGGGGTAAATAGGCACTTATACACCAGGCTGAGGGATCTATTTTTCATCCCCCAATTCGCGCCAGAGATCTGTGATAGGCGACCAAGAAGGTCGTACCACTTAGATTCGATGATTTGGATGTGCTTCGTCACTCCGAACCTTTCCTGAAAGGTTACACCAAGGTACTTCATATCCTTCAGCATTTTGATCGTTTGCCCCTTCAGCTGAACCTTTGGGGGTTTACCAGTATCGAGTCGTCCTTTCAATAGTATCATTCCCGATTTCGGGATCGATATGTCCAGTTTATGTTGTTCGCACCAGGTTTCGACAATATCCATCATTCTTTGTCCATGTTCTTGGAGCTTTGTTCGGGTTTCGCCTTCGACTAAGGTGATTATGTCGTCGGCGTACGCTATTGCGTTAAACCCGTTACTATGAAGCTCCCTGAGTAAGGTGTCATAATCGAGATTCCATCCGATTGGGCCGAAAATCGATCCCTGGGGGCATCTTTGGTCACTTTCTTCCTGGACCCTTCGAAGTTTGCTTTGATGCAAACCTCCCTGTCCTGAAGATAGTTCGACAACAAATTAAACAAACTTGCTGGGCACTTTCGACTCTTGAGCTCACTAAGGAGGCTCGGCCACCACAAGTTGTGGAATACCCCTGAGATGTCTAGGGGGAACGCCATCACATAAGAACTTTCGCTGCATTGGACTAGTTGCCTGAGCCTTATGACGGCATCCTCCGTCGACAATCCGGATGTTTGGATATCTATAGGCCCTGGCTCGTCCTGTTGCTGTTCTTTAAGCCTTTTTATAATGAGGCGTTCAAGGGATTTACCCATGACGCTGAGCAGGCAAATCGGTCTATAAGACTTCATCTACTGCTCATCTCTGTTAGGCGATTAAAGTATAGTGATCAGCATTTCTTCCTTCCATCTCTTGGGAAAGACACCATACCTCAAACAGGCATTGAATAGTTTGTTGATCTCGTCTAGCAATGGAGTTGACTTCTTGAGCACTTCTACTTCCACTCTGTCCGTTCCTGGACTCTTCCCGTTCTTGTTCTCAAAGATTGCTTGAACTATTTCAAGCCGGGTGAAGGGAGGTGTCTCCTGGGAGTCTAGCCCTCCGAGACGGGCTCTACGTTTTTCAACGTGAAAGTCCGTCTCCTTCGATATGTCATCGTCTGGCACTAGAGTGTTTAGTAGAGCGTCACAGGTCTCTTTCTAAGTTATTGTGGATCCTTTAGCTCCTGTTACAGTGTTGAGAGCCTTCATCATTCGTACTTTGTCTGAAGCGAGCCTGTATGGAAGACTCCATACGTCCTTCTCGCTTTCCCGGCTGACGAACTGTTTCCAGCTCTCCTTTTTGGATCTCGTAATTTCGGACTTGTATTTTGTCTTTGCTTTCCGCATGAGGGAAAGCGTGTTCTTGAGCCTTCGTTGTTTCCTGGTCTCAGTCGTCCCGCTTCCTATGCTCTGGGTAAGCCATTTGCGTTCTAAATGCTTGACTTTACCTCTGAGATGGAGGACCATGGGGACGATTTGGAAAATCTCCTCTTCATGAGGATCGCCTTCTTACATGCTTTGATGATCGCCTCTTCTAACGCATTGACGTATTTGCCAACGTCGTCTTCAGAGTTGATCGGCATGTCCGAGAGGCGCGACTTTTCGACCTTAAGTGCTTCTTGAAAGGCTTCCCAATCTGCCTTTCGGGTATTGAATCGTGGTTCAAGTACCCTTAGTCGGCGTACGGGCTGCCTTTCGAAGTCGACAACGATATGGATTGGTCTATGATCGCTCGTTGACCAATCTTTGAGTGACCATCCTGTGACGAAAGGTTTGAGGCTCTTGGCCGCCAGCGTTACGTCAATGAAGGTTTTACCTCTCGAACTTACGCAGGTGACCGGTTGCCCCTTCCGATTCATCACAGTCAGATCGTACTGAAGAATAAAGTCCTCCAGAACTCGACCCCTGCCATCATTTACTGGCGAGCCCGACCAGGACGACTTAGCATTCGCGTCCATCGCTATTAGGATCTTTTGATCCTTTAGCGACGACAGAATGTGTCGTAACTGCACCAGGTGTCTCTCTATGGAGTCCCTGAATTGGCAGTATAAGCTGACCACGTAGAAATGTCCAAATGCGCCGCTCACCATGGAGCAGACGCAATGGGTAGAACAGAACTGGGAGACCCTTGTGTACGTTAAGGTGCCAGAGCTGTGGATCACAGCTGCCGCTGTTGTTTGACCGGGCCTGGCACCTGTAATTGTACCAAAGCTAAGTCCCATCCCTGTTAGTGTGCCTTTCGGCGCATAGGGTTCCTGGACTAGAGCGAGGTCAATCCCTGTTCTGGCCATTCGAATTCGAGTTTCGTCTGTGACGGCCCTCGATCTATCCATGTTCAGTTGGAGTACTCTCACCTTCAGCCTCGCCTTCGAGTTTACTGGCTCTTGGGCGCTTCCGTCAGTTTTGAATACTCCATCGGTACCGTGAGAGAGCTGGCTGGCCGGTTCCGCGTTAGCGCGTTCGATGCGTGAACCTTCGGCTGTGCCTCGTCTCTTTCGATTCATGGCCCTCGCCTTCTTCACCTTAGTGGAAGGGGGCATTGTCTTGTTTGAGAAGTGCTTTTGGCAATTTCAACCTAGAGCAAGTTTATGTATATGAAAGTGTAAAAATTTTTATCGCCAAAAACGCAAAACAGATGAAGTTGAATAAACGGAGCAACTTAGAGAGAGAACCTTCGAGAGAGATATACACGACGACTATTACGACGAGACAAGACTTACTTATGGACTAAGACTTTTCCGTTTCCTACTTTTTACAATATTCACAATATTTACATGCATGGTTATCCTCATGCTTTACGTGATTAATTCAATTTGTAGTAATCTTAATCTTGTATGTGCGGTTTATATCATTGGCGTGGTCTCCGGCTGTTTTGCCTTTGTTGATTGATATGAGCTCCACGCCTCAAACAGTGCAGTTTCGAATCATTTTGGATTTATACAGATTAATTTAATTTAATTTGTATATTTACAAGGCATATGGCCAATCTCTCTACGCATCCAGGTCTCAACTTGATTAGTTGGACTCCGGCTCTAGATATTTACATGGCATCTGGCCAATCTGTTTGCGCACCTGGGACACTTGCTTGATTAGCCGTGCCCCGGCTCTGATTATATACAAGATTTCGAGCTCTTAGGTCTATCTGTCCGAGGACAGTTTTATTATTTACAAGACTAAGGCTAGGTATAGTTGCCAGCCTTTGTCGTCATGATCGGTAAATTTTGGACGTGGTCAGTTGTGGGGAGCCAAGGCATACTGCATAGGCTATTGGATCACACTTCAAGACCGTCGTTGGGTTCCTCTTATCATTGGAGCTCCCTTCATCAGTCCATCCATGCTATTCGAGTTTCCGGTTTATTTTTAAGGTTAAGCCACTATACGCTTCAAGTGTCTTTAGGACTCTCTACTTGTACATGACTAAACTGGGTCAGTATGCGGGACTTCTACTCATCTCCGATCTCGCCTTCCTAGTATCGCTCTCTCTCCGCCACTTTCAAATTTCCTCAAATAGAAAAACCCAGCCATCCGGCCGGGTGTAATAGGTACTTTTTATACCCGAAGGTACAAGTCCTGTTCGGAGAAGACAATGCTTCGAGACGTTCTCTAGATGAATAGACTAACTCACAACTGAAAATCGAAAGGATCAATTCGACGAGATACTTCAGCGAACCTACTAATTCTCGGCTTTAAGGATACTTTTGGAAGTACGTTGTTCAACCCTACATTGTGCTATGGAGGTTTCTTGCTTTTGGGAGCTGCTATGACTCCGGCCGAGGCCCTTTACCCACAGTGGTGGACCCATCACTTACTAGGCGATAGGCGGAAATTTATTATCTACCCGAGTAAACCCGAGTTACCTGGACCATTTTCACGAAACAACTTTCTGCACAATGCTGGTTTTGCCCCTTTCGAGGCGTGTGGAATGTATTCCTAAGGAATTTCCCTCAGTTGATCTCCTGCTTTGACTTGCCAGAGACTGAGTTGAGTCCTTAAGGTACGCTGAACTCCACAATGATTTTCGAAGGCATTTTTAGGCTGTTCCCACCCCGGTATACACCGAGCCGGAACAATGTAAAAGAGTCCGGCCAAAAGGGTTTTCGACTTCACTCACTTGCGAAAATAGTGTAGTCGGCATGATCGGGCTCGGAGCTTGACGCTCTTAATGCCTTCTCGTGTGAGTTTTTGGTACATCGAACCTACGTAAGGAAACGTCGGGAGAAATACTTTTAAAAGCCTGGAGGGCTTCCCGTCATTCGATAACACGCCTCTGTGAGACATCTCGGCGGTTGCGGTCTGGGGTAAGGTATTCCATGACCGCGGTTGCTCTGATGAATTGTATAGCCGCCAACGGCATGTGTTCAATAACTAAGCGTGTTAGTGTATCAATCATATAGCATGTTGGGCAGTTGATCGCCAACACAGGCTCAGCGTAACAACACGACTTCGAGGCGCACTAGTGGCAATCCTCTTCCTCCACTGCCGCAGAGGTGAAAATCGAACTCTTGGAAATGGGGGCCGAGTCACTCACCCTCACCCAACTCAGGGAAATCTGAGAACGGGTTTCCGCCATTTTATGGAAACTAACAATGTAGAAGTTGAAAAGGTGCAAAAACAAAATATAACAAATTATGATGAAATCTCAGAATATATTTCTACGAGGTATGTTTGTCCGCCCGAGGCTATTTATCGTTTGAAGGAATTCAAATTGCACTCTCAGTCACATGCAATATATATATTAGATGTACATCCTGAAGATCAACAATATGTTTATTTTCAAGAAGGATCTGAACATAAATTAATTAACAAAAATTATGAAACAACATTGACAAGTTGGTTTTTATTAAATAAATCTGATGCAAAAGCAAAGCAATTTTTGTATTCTGAAATGAGCGACAATATCTCCAGTAACACCCAAATCAAACTTCTATAATCAGTATCAGCGCCAGTGTAGACAATAAAACCCAAAATGAATCTAGTCTCACAGTCTACTAATTCAAAAGGTTTGATACCAAACCGATTTCTGTTCAAAGGAATATACTGCTTGAATCGAAGCCTACCTTTCCATAATACAAGTCTTTCATCTATGCACAAATTTTTGCCTGGAATAAGAGCTGCTGAGAATTTACTTTGTAGATAGTCTATTATTGGTTTTATTTTTACAAAGGATGGTGAACGATTTCCGAGGTATCTTCATTATCATGATAATGTAAATGGCGTAAGATTGCAAGAAACCTATCACGAGACATTAAAGTGGAGGATCTTTAGACCAATAGCCTTTCAAGTCACCTTTTCGAATATGGCCCATTAGAATTGAAAGGCCTAGAAAACCTTCAAATTCATCTTTTGTAAGAGTAGACCAAGTTTTCTGATACGTTTGCCGATCTTCATGATTCTGACTTTCAATCAGAGGGGAATCAAAATTAATTGATTGCTTTATTCCCCAAAATAGAGATGTTTCTGTTTATTTTAGAAGTATCTTGAAAATCTTTGATTAATGGATAAAAATATGCGTTTTCAAAAATTTAATTCTCATCGTAATCATTTTCTACCAAATCAACTTCATGAATTTCCTCATTCTCCAAATTTTGTATTTCAGGTTCAGATTCGTCGCTACTCTAAATTTCAATATCAGCCATTTTACCAAAAATAATTGCTTGTATTTTTTGACAACTTACAAGGGAAGTACATGATCTCCGGGAAACGGATCTCATCCTAACTTTGGTATGTTTTTTATAATATAAAAATATGAAGAAAGCCAAGTTATCTCTTGCCAATGGCCACTTTTACGGAAGTTATTCGACATTCAATAATAATAACAGTAAAAATTACTTCCAATTCGGTCGCTTATAACTCGGAAACAAATAAAGATAAACAATCAAATCAAAACCAGAAAAAAGTTGAGTTCAAGTAGATATGGTTTGAAAAAAAAGAAGCTCAAATTGCTTAATTTGAAGGAAAGTTATGAAGAAAATAATAAATTGAAGAAATTTTAACCAAAATTTAATATGAAAAATTTATTGTTTCTTTTGGCCTAATAATCTTCAATTTCTTATTTTCTTCATAACTTTGCTTCAAATTAAGCAATTTGAGCTTCTTTTTTTTTAAACCATATTTACTTGAACTCAACTTTCTTCTGGTTTTTGGTTCGATTGTTTATCTTTATTTGTTTCCGAGTTATAAGCGATCGAATTGGAAGTACACTCACCACTACATGCTTTTGCCCACCCTACGCAAAAATCACTAAAGATTAAAAGTTTTATTACTCAGGAGCAAAACATCGTAGCTCAAAAAATCCAACGCCATTCGAAAGAGCAGGTGAAAACCTTTAAAAAATGCTACTGTACAAGTAAAAAAGTTTAAATTTGAGTTTTTTATAAGTATTAAAAAGAGATGAAAAATTGTTAAAAATCATGCCTCTTTTTGATCCGCTGCAGATTTAGTTCCCTTATTCGTAGCTTAAAAAAACCAACGGGGTTTGAAAGGTAATTGTTTTAGCTTTAAAATGAGGGGTCGGACGTTTTTTTAACCCACTTTTTACCGATGTTAGCGCATTTTTTGTGAAAAAACACGCTTTTTTTGGAAATGGGAATATTTCAAAGAAAAAGAGAGATAGAGAAAAACTTCAAAGAGAAAAAAGATGCTATTTTACTCACAGAATATAGATCTGCAGGTTAAAACGAGATTTGGACAAAAAATTTTTTTTCAATTTCTTAGCATATCAAAAACTAAAAAAACCTTTAATTAAGTTGTAGACAATGTAGCATTCTTTAACTTAATGTTATTCTATTATTTTTAAATTAAATTTTCTAAATTTAAAAAAATAAAAAAGTGATTTTTTATATTTAATAAATTTAAGTAATATTAAATTTTAAGTTATCTAAATTTATACTTTGTATTAGTTCATGTACATAATAAATAAATTGTAATCAACGATAATATAAGGTTGCGTAAATTAAATTTGAGTAGATCCATGTACCGTCACATACCCAATTGTTGATCAATTAAGGTAAATCTGTACGTTCATAGAATAATTTTATGTTAAAAAAGCTAATAATTGTATATATTTAGACGGATACAGAATGTATAAGTATTAAACTTCCTTTTAGCCATCTCAGAAAAATAAAATAAGTGCTATTTTTAAAGTAAGCAACAACCTAAGAAAAAAAAGCGGGAAGTACCAATTTCTGATCAGTAAATTTTCGGTACATATACCACTTTCTATTTAAGTCTACTAAACAATTATTGGTTGTTTAACCTTCAAATTGTGCGTAGCAACGTGTAGATTTATGTAAATCTTATTATTTTATTGAAATAATACACTGATCAGAAATTGGTTCATGATCAACAATTGGGTATGTGACGGTATAGTTATTTTTTTAAAATTGGTCTTGAAAAAATGCATAGTTTAAGCGTAAATTTAATTTAAAAATAATAGAATAACATTAAATTTAAGAATGCTACATTGTCTACAACTTAATTAAAGGTTTTTTTAGTTTTTGATATGCTAAAAAATTGAAAAAAAATTTTTTGTCCAAATCTCGTTTTAACCTGCAGATCTATATTCTGTGAGTAAAATAGCATCTTTTTTCTCTTTGAAGTTTTTCTCTATCTCTCTTTTTCTTTGAAATATTCCCATTTCCAAAAAAAGCGTGTTTTTTCACAAAAAATGCGCTAACATCGGTAAAAAGTGGGTTAAAAAAACGTCCGACCCCTCATTTTAAAGCTAAAACAATTACCTTTCAAACCCCGTTGGTTTTTTTAAGCTACGAATAAGGGAACTAAATCTGCAGCGGATCAAAAAGAGGCATGATTTTTAACAATTTTTCATCTCTTTTTAATACTTATAAAAAACTCAAATTTAAACTTTTTTACTTGTACAGTAGCATTTTTTAAAGGTTTTCACCTGCTCTTTCGAATGGCGTTGGATTTTTTGAGCTACGATGTTTTGCTCCTGAGTAATAAAACTTTTAATCTTTAGTGATTTTTGCGTAGGGTGGGCAAAAGCATGTGGTGGTGAGTGTAATTTTTACTACTATTATTATTGGATGTCGAATAACTTCCGTAAAAGTGGCCATTGGCAAGAGATAACTTGGCTTTCTTCATATTTTTATATTATAAAAAACATACCAAAGTTAGGATGAGATCCGTTTCCCGGAGGTCATGTACTTCCCTTGTTAGTAAATAAAGAGAATGATGAAATAATAAGAATATTATCAATAAAAAATCTTCCGCAAGAAAAAATAACTATGTGTTGATCTACCAAGAAATTAATAGTAATAAATAGTTCGAAAATGTGTTTCATCACATGCAACACTATTTGTTTCGTATTCAAAGCATTAAAATAATTAGTATACCAATTTTCAAGTCGAAATACCGAATAAAAAATTTGACCTTGAAATCACTATTTCAAGATCAAATATACTTTTTAATATGATAACACTATGTTACCTTTACTCAACATATAATATTACCCCCGAAACAATTCCAAAATAATATGATACCAAAGTGGTCGATATATCGACCAGTCTCGTCCTTAAAAGGTTACCACTTTTACTTACCGCGACTATCAAATTATTACTACCGTAGAACTTCAAAGTATAGTTTCTCAATGTGACTGGTCGCCTTATGATACTACTGAAATCGATATCGAGCATGCTCTGAGGTGTCTGCGAAAATATAACAGCGGCTATTAATTTACTTGCTCCTCTCTCTTGGCCTTATATGGACGCTCAGCTATCTCAATTGCGGCATCAATGTACAGCTCTCTATAAACAATTCAACCGTACGAGAAACCCGGACTTACTTGACAAATTTTTCCAACTAAGAAAACTTCTAAACGAAAAAACAGAGATTGCTAAAACAGAGTATTATCGTGACAGTATATATCATGCTCTTGAAAATAATAATGTGTGGAGGGAACTCCGTAACCTGGAATTCCTTCCTGGACAAATGAAGGATTTGAATGGTTTTCAAATTGATGGCTTGAATGAGTGGTTTGCTGATGTGTCGATCTTTCCACTTGAGGATCATGCGAGTCGTCAGGAGATTATTTAACATGCCTACGAGGATGGCTTTTCCTTTAAGAAAGTTAATATTAATGATCTCATATTGACGATTTCGTATTTTTACTCACAAGCTCGTGGATTTAATCATTTATTGTTGATATCATTATTGCTAAATATTTTGTCGATTGAAAAATTGAATGGAATCATTTAAAAATCATAATTTCCAGAACAAGCTTACTGAAACCACTTTTAGTGTAACCCATGATCAACGACGAGGATGTAGTGATTAACTGATCACATTTTTGTTTTTTTTTTGTATTTTTTTGTTTTTTCTTCTGTTTTTTGTCGGTTTTTTATTTATTTTTGTTTTTTTTTGTTTTTTCTTCTGTTGTTTGTCGTTTTTTTATTTTTTTTTTATTATTTTCAGCATATTATATAAAATATTGTTCAATAACGATAATATACTGTTAAGAGTTAAAGGTGTAGCGATGAGAATTCTACGACAGTTTTCTGTAAAGTTGGTAAATAAGTCTCACGATGATAACCGTTTACTTTATAACGTTCCAAAAACTTCAAGAAATCACGATGAATTGATTCACCACTCTGCTCTGACCAAAAACCTAAGCCATTATTTCTTTCAATGAACAGAAAACCTTCTTGTGCATGTGAAAGAATTACGTGAATTTTCAGTGTTTCTGAAAGTTTTTCAAGACTTTACAAGCTGCTTTAAGTTCTTTAATATAATTATCAAGTGAAGGTCCTACTTTTCCAGAGGTGAAACAACAATTTACCACCTTATCCATAGCTTTGAAAGCTGCAATGTACGGTATAACTTTAAAAATACCTACATCTTTATATATTTCTGGATCTTTTAGCCTATCGGACTCTTTCAGCAATTTCCTACACGCATTACCTTCAAAAGCATCACCATGATAGTTTTTCGAAACTAAATTGAGCTTCCGTGGCCACAATATAGCTTTCTCTAAACCTAACAGGGGAACCAAGCCTTGCTAAAATACATGATTTACAAAGCCTTGCAGGACATGTATATCAGGTATCACACATTTCTATTAAACATAGACATCATCATCTTCATCGAAAATAGGAAGATTGATAGTGCTATGACACTTTCTACTACATTCCTTCTCTTCCCCTTGGTTTCTTAGGAGGCGGTATCTTTCATAATCTCTTCTCAAGTCGCCATAAGTTTTCAAATTTGCACAATTTTCCATTTCTTCACTATCAGATACCCTTGTAGTAGCATTATCATTCGAACTGGTTTCAGAAGTCAATTTGTGTGTTAAATCACTTAAGGAGAGAAAACAATATGGACAAGGAAATGTTGATGTTGCGGTTTGTTGTCCATTAACTATCAGCAAAAGCTTGAAGTCTGCAACAAATTTGAAAGAGATATTATTGAGTTGGGTCAAGTCAAATAAAAGCTTAATATTTGCGTGAGTTTCTTTTATTCCAGGAACCCCACACAACAATATCAACCTATTTACACTAGATAGCTTACCTTTTTTGCTTAGACGACCTCCTTCAGAGTAGAGTATTCTCTTCTTGGAATTATTACAGTTAACGAAATCTTCCAGATCTTTTTCAGTATCATAATTTTCCTGCATGGAATTTTCTTCTTGTTTGGGTGAATAATTATCAGGCGTAATTTTACACAAACTAATTTTAAAAAAATTTTGCCCTCCATCAGCCATAACTTTGATGCAACAGTCGCCTACTAAATTTCTAATTTCGACAACTTGTTGTACAAGTTCTTCAGCATTGGCATAGACGACAGGACGTAACTGCTTTTTTGCATCCATTGCGCTTTCACAGTCGATTTCATAAACACCCGTTTTGTAAACATCTGTCAATTCTTTCGACTTTTTCGACATATGCTCTCGATAATTTTTATGGATAGAGATTTTACCAACATTACACCTTATAAAATTGATAATTTTTCTCATCTAATTTTGTGAAGCGCCTAGTTGAACTCGAAAATTATCTAAATTATTTACGTCAAAGGCCACGTTCTTGTCAACTTTATTTATTGTGATCTTTTTACTCCGCCCAGCAGTGCTTATATTTAAATCAATATTGGCCCGCCTGCTAATTTCATCCTGATTGGATTCTACATTGCATTTTATAACATGAGTTGCAATTTGCTGTTGGATTTTCTGAGGAAGTTTTTTAACTATTTTTATGGCATTATCCCTGAGATTTTTGCATTCATGAGCTTTACCTTTGCCAATTTCTTGAAAACATTTAATGCAATATTTTATTGAATCAACAGAATCATAACTTTTATTTAGTTCGAGCTTCTCCGATTTATGTGATTCGTAATATCCAGTAGAAATGTCAATTTCTTTATTTATATCCCTAAAGTTTCCTCTGCCTTTTTAACTTTTATGTGTCCTTTGGACTGAGCAGTCAAACATACGTAACAATTACAAGCGTTATTTAAACGAGTTTCTTTTGCCACTACTATCTCTTTGTAGTTAGGCATAGTTGGTATTTGCCGATTGAAAATTTCTTTTTAATATCAAGTAGTGTCGAATAACAAGTCCTACATATGCTCACAGGATATCTTTCATCGTTTAAATCGAAATTCATAGATATAAACTTCTTTATGAGTTTTTCAGTAGATTTACTTATTAAAAATTTATCTGGTTTTTTTTCCCAAAAACAATTTTACGACCACAAGCTCCACATACTTTCTTTCTATTATCATGATGAGAATACCGAGGAGGCATTTTAAAAACGTAAGTTTAAAGAATGCAACTGCAACTCGGGAGGGTTGGATGGCTTTTCCTCTGATGTATATGTGGGGATCAGGGTCTGTTGCCTTGATCGTATCGCTGCCACACTCAGCGTTACCAGGATCTCGAGGTACAGGTGTAGTAATAACTAGACAGAGATATAAACGTTATTAGTATTTATTCATACAAGCTCTCGTCCGCTCTTGCGGACTCATGCGTCGGAAGCTACGACGCGACTGACTCGACTCGCTCTCGACTCTCGCTCGTCTCACTCGCTGTGAAGCGACAACTAGTGGTTACTGCGGTAAACACTCTGTGTGCCTATTGCCCACAGTGCTCCCCCTTAAATGTTGACCGGGGTTTTTCTAGGTTAACATTTACTTATTTACTAAAGGTGTATATAACCTCCTCACCTGATGGGTTTTGTTGGTATGCTTTAATGAATCTTTGAAGTCGCCCTCGAGGCGTGATTACTCTACATTTTCGTAATTTAACTACAATTTGATTCGAAAGCTTAAGGTTAGACTCAATGAACTCCAGGTTCAACATTCTGGTCTTTTTCTTACCTAAGCTGTTTTTTATACATAATTTTGCGAGCGGTGCATTTGTCAGTGTATCAGTCGCTTGGTTGATCCGTTCGAAATACTCTAGCTGTAATTCCTTTAAATCTGAGTGCGCTGAAAAGTTGGGTGTTTCCCTGAGCGTTAATCCTAATATATTACAATATTCCAGTGCCGTTAGCCTTTCAATTACATTTTTAATTACATTATTCATATCGATGTTGTTGCTTAAATCTAGGTATCTTAAGCTATGATTTACGCGCAATTGTCCCAGATTAATCGCTCTGGTATTTGCCTCCTGCTGGTTAGTGAAATTAACTGTTAGCTTCGATACTCTGCACTCGGGTGTGCAAATCTTCTCGAATAACTCAACGAGGTGTCTTTGGTTGTCTATACTTTTACAATCGGTTAGCTGCATGGTGTTTATTCTTGTACTTAATTCTACCAACGTACATAGCGCTGTTGTCGACAGCATATTGCAACCTATTAATCTAACAGTTCTTAATTGATTGAGTTGACACAAGACGCGTGCTCGGAAGTTACAATTTCTTTTCACGGTTAAAGGTCTACAGTTCCTTAAACTCTCGAGGACGGCGTCGCACGGTTCTGAGACTCTACCTATACTGACTATCTCGATGTCAAACCATTCGACGATCTGTTTCAACATACTCAATGATATTTCTACGCTTGATATGTGCAACGATTTTAACCGTCTTCGTCGCGCGAATCTTTCGGTCTCGACACCGAAGAGGTGTTGGTTTTTTAATAGAGTCAGTAGAAGGGTCGACGTAACCTTACTATCCCCGTTGTCGCTATTGATCTCGTTAAATTTAAACTTTCTTGAATCAAAAATTATTAATTCGGTTCCGTTTGAGCTCTTATGACGGTCTAAATTTGAGTCGAAACTGACCTCGTTCCCGTATAACACTGTACTAAAGTAACAAGCTTTATATAAGTTGAAAAATTCCTGTGCGGTTAGACGCGCGGTTACTGAACTAGCTATAGATATGCTTCCAAACACTCTTAAGAAGTGGTCTGGTGCTTTAAATTTGCGTGCCCTGCTGGGAATAATTTCCTGAGGCTTCGCTGGTACGCGCACTTGGTCTGGCTTAACCTTAACTATGTCTACGTGCCCTTTGTCATCTTTAAAAACTATTTTATGCCGGACTGAGTCTGCCTGCATCCGGAATGATGTCGACAACTGTTGGCACTCGATCGCGAATGTCGTTTTCCCTTTCTTTGTTCTTACTCTACTTATACTAAATCTATCATACTCTAGTTCTGTAAGCTTACTAATTATTACTTCTTTCTTGTAATAACGAAACATGTTAAACGCGAATAATTTCCGTATCGGTCCGTCGTCCGCGAAAATAATCGGGTGAGCGACCTCGATTTCCGTTTCGCGTACTACGGTTCCCCTCCAGACTTTGCGTTGCAATGCTCTTTTACGAGACTCGTATGCATCTGCCTGTTCTTTACGGTAAGATTCTGCGTAGAGTTCAACCATGAAGCAATCGTGTCTGATCTCCTCGTCAGTCGTTCCGTTCTTGTATCTATTCACCGCCTCCAAAAGCCTGCGGATCGGTAGCTCTACGTTTTCCTATAGCATATTATTTTGGGGTATAACATAAAATTTACAGATTTACGTCTATAGTCGCGATTTATTACGTTAATGGATTCAGTCTTTCGGTTTCGTTTTAAAATACTGGGTATAAGTTTCTTTGGCTTACTAGTATTTGGCTTTGAACACTTAAGTGGTTCATCTTTATCGCAATTATGATTACCGGTTTTCGCGTTTTGTATCGCGTCCGGTTCTTGATTTTTTAGAACCTCTGAGTGACTAGAAATATGTAACGTTTCGTGCGTCTCAGAGTTTTCCGCCAAATCGCGTGATTCGCAATATTGCTCGTCATTTGCGGAGTATGCTCCACTTGTTAAAATACTACTGGGCGTTACTGCGCCCTGGTCATATGCAATGCTGTCATCGACTGTGTCTGAATTGTGATTATCGTTAATAACTTCGTCATTTATTGTGTTTGTGTTACTTTGCTCGACGTCGATGTCAGCGTTGCTGGATATTTCATTGTGCGAATTACTCCCGTTCGCGGTGTTGACTCTAACAGTTTCGGGTAGACTGGAGTTCTTAATTATCTCGGTTCGTTCCGTCCGAATGAAGTATGCGGGTTTTAACAGTTCTATATTCACGAGTCTTTGTCGTCCGTTCACCTCGATAGTAAAATTGCGTCCGTTAGCAGAACGTTCAATAACTTTATGCGGTCCAGTGTACGGTCTTTCTAAGGCTGGTTTAATGAGTTTAGTCAAGAGAAATACGTGTGTGCAGTCCTGTAAGTCCCTAAAAACGAATGGACGTGATTTATTCTTGTGTGCTACCGGTACGGCTCTTACCCTGCGCATATAATCGCGAAATTCGTTCAAAAATACGTTGCTTTCCGTCGCGAATTCGTCGAAAATGCATAACTCGCCCGGTACCCGGAGGGATTTTCCGAACACGAAATCGGCGGGGCACGCGTCGGTCTCTAGCCTCACGCGTGTTCTCAAGCCTAATAGTACCGTCGGTAGTACTCGGGACCAGTCTGCTTTCTCCGTGTGGCACATGATAGACGCCTTTAGGTCGCGGTGCCATCTCTCCACCATGCCGTTAGAAGCTGGGTGGTACGGCGCGGTTCTGTTTCTTTTAACGCCCGTTAATTGTAATAACTCGGCGAAAAAGCTTGACTCGAACTGTCTGCCCTGGTCGGAGGTTATGTACATCGGTGCTCCGTACCTGGCTATCCAGTTTTCGTAGAACGCGCGCGCTACCGTGGTCGCTGACGTCTCGTACAGCGGTATGGCCTCAGGCCACCTGGTTAATCGGTCGATCATCGTTAAGATGTACTTATACCCGTTGCTGTCGCGTAACGGTCCTACTAAATCAATGTGAACGTGTGCGATACGCTCGTCGGGTGTTACTATTTTTTCCGGTAAAAATTTGTTATGGCGTGATATTTTTGATTTTTGGCACGGAATGCAGTTCTTGCACCATTTGTTCACGTCCCTACTTATTTCCGGCCACACGTAATGCTGGCGCACTACCCTGTCTGTGGCTACTGCGCTGGGGTGTGCGTTACCGTGAAACAAATTAATTACCTCGTCACGTAATGTTTTCAGCACATATGGTCTAATGGTTTCGCCCGATATGCCGCAATAAAAGTCTAAATGATTCTCTCCCCATGTTAGTTTCTTTAACTTGATGGAATAGTCAGTTCTCTTTAAGATTTCTTTTAGTTCGTCATCTTTCAATTGTTCTTCTCGTAGTTTCGCGAGATCGAAAACGGTTGGGAACCTCAGCGCGTCGACTTTTTTAGCGTTTCTATCTGGGATCGTTTCGGTATGTGAATGAGTGTCTATGCGGTGGATTTGGGTATGGCCATTACCCGTGTCTATTCGCGAGAGACTATCCGCAACCGAATTTACTTCCCCTTTGATATACTCTATACGCGTATCGAATTGGCTGATGTACGCCAGTTGACGTTCGTGCCTAACCGGTGCTTTATCGGTATTCTGCTGGAGCGCGTAAATCAACGGCTTGTGGTCCGTTAATATGGTAAAACTAGTACCCTCTATAAAGTAATAGAAATACCTAACCGCTTCGTAAATCGCTGTGAGTTCGCGATCGTATGTCGAATATTTACATTGCGCCGAATTGAACTTTTTCGAGAAGAAAGCTAGTGATTTCCATTCGTTCTTCGTTTTTTGCTCAAGTACGGCTCCCATCGCCAAGTCTGACGCGTCCGAGACGATGCGTGTCTCGGCCTGATCCTTGGGGAAAGAGAGGTACGCCTTATTAATCAAACTATCTTTATCTTATCAAATGCGTCAACCTCCTTCTTCTCCCATGGGATTGGTCGTTTATCTTTTTTCCGCGAACCGTTTACATGTTTAACTAACGGTAATTGGTCCGCCGCCGCGTGTGGTATGCTTTTCCGGTAAAAATTCACCATCCCTAAGAACCTCTGGAGTTCATTCACCGTGCGCGGTCGCGGGAAATCGCGGATTGCTTTTATTTTTTTGTCCGATGGTTTGAAACCTTCCTTGTCGATAACGTAACCCAAAAATTCTATTCTCTTTACTCCGAATATGCATTTGCCTATGTTTAGTTTTAGGTTCGCGTTACCGAGTCTTTCCAACACTACTTCTAGATGTTCTCGAAGTCGCCGAGTGCTCGAGTGATATAACGCTGGAATGTTTGTCCGGCGTTCCTAAATCCGAATCCCATCGCTTTATACTCGAATAAACCGAATGGAGTAATAATTGCCGTCTTTTTCACTTCCTCCGGCGCGATTGGAATTTGGTGATACGCTTTGTATAAATCGAGCGCGGTGAAAATCGTTTTTTCACACAAATAATTGGGGAAATCATGTAAGTGCGGTACGGGATATCGGTCCGGAGTTGTTGCTGCGTTCAGTTTTCTATAATCTCCGCAGATTCGCCATTCTCCGTTTTTCTTCCTAACCATATGAATAGGTGAAGCCCACGGGCTGTCCGACGGTCCACAGATGCCTTGCTCCCACAGCTTGGCTATCTCGGCTTTTGCAGCCTTCAATTTCTCGCCGTTCAAACGCCTAACCTTATGGTAAATGGGTGGGCCACGGGTCGTGATATGGTGAACTATCCCGCATTTCGAAAGTGACGCGGGTTTATCCATGCCGAGAACGTCCGGGAATTTGGCTAATATGTCCGAATACTTATGATCCGGTCCTAATACGGATATGGAAAAGACTTCGGCGTTGCCGGCTCTCCCTCGTACGTATTCCTGCATATCACCTTTTACCAGCCTGCCCATTTTAAGGTCAGGAATCAGGTGGAAATTCGCGATCGCGTCCCCTCCTAAGATGGGGTAAGGCACGTCGGCTATAATAAAACGCCATCCGATTGCCTCTTTAAAACCGAAGTCTATGACGCGATTCGCGTATCCGTAGGTCTCAATACGCGTGTTATTTGCTGCGTGAAGTTTCAACGACAGCGGTTTGCCTTTAAATCCCGTCGGTTTAGGTATTACCGATATTTCGGCTCCTGTATCGATCAAAAATATATCGCCCGTTTTTTTATCTTTTAATTGGAGACGTATTGACGAAAAGCCCGGTGCGTTTGTCTCCGCAACGTCGGGTTTAACTAGTTTTCCGAATTCGTTCCAGTCGCGACACAATCTATGCTTTTACTTCTATTTAACTCTTTTTTATTCTTCCACTTGCACCCTGGTGAACACGATCGCGCTTTATCGCCGTACTTAAAGTGATGCACGCAAATCCAGACACGGTTCGGCGATCTACTTTTATCGTTTCTTCGACTGCCACGCGATGTCAGGTTTCGCTCGTAGCTACGGCTACGACTACGCGTGTTCCCTACCTCGCGCCTATCACGCGTCTGATTCGATTTACGCGTGGGCGATTTACTCGTACGCGCGGCCATTATTTGAGGATCCGATAAAGGAGTGTCCGGTGTGCATGTTGCGTCCAACGAATTAACACGACGTATATCGCGCTGCATCCTTTCGTATACGAGGTCGGCTTTGTCGAGTATTGTGTCCTCTCTCTCGAAAAACAACATATCCTCAATTTTATCTAATACTGCTGATGGCAGTCTATTAGACCATATTTTTAACACGGATTGTCTTGGCATAAGAGTCCCTGCCGCGTTAACTAACTCGTTGAAAAATGTTGACGGTTTACGGTCGTTAAGTCGCGTGTCAGTCAGCAGTCTATTTAATTTCTGTTCTTCCGTCTCCGTATATTTCCTTAACACTGCTTTTGTGATTGTATTGTATTTAATGTCCGGGGGGAGAGCTTTAAGTATATCGAGATTTTCCCGAATCAAATCGTCTCCGATATTCTTTAATAAATTGCAATATTTCATTTGGTCCGCGATAATATTATTATTTTCAGTAAATAACGATTCTAACATTGCAAACCATGCTTCCGGATCATGTCTCCAAAAGTTTTGGTATTTAATATTTATTGTCCTTGACTGGCGACTATAATCCGACTCGATATTAAAACCGCGTACGTGTTCCGTGTTATTATGTCCGAATGTAAACATGTTATTATCACCTAATACTCTTTCGAATCGCGTTGTGTTTACATCGTTCGGCCCTAGTTGGTTACCGTTATTAATTCTGTTTACGTTAAGTTCGCGACTTTGCGTGTTGATTGCCCTTGTTGTTACGATTAGATCGTTAATTAGATGTTTCAAGCTTTCGGTTTCTGCTTTGAGTTCTAAGAACTCGTCCTTGGAAATTTCTATGGTTTGTTTACACGGGCTAGTCTCCTTCGCGATATCCATTTCGTTAATTTCCAAGTTTCCTATTGTCGGCATATTTCTTCTGAATATTTTGCCGTTACGCAGATAAGAATTTCTACCTAATTCTGCTATTGATCTTGGCCACTCGTATTGACCTACGAAACCTACTTCTTTTCTACGCTTTTTCAATGTGTGCATGAGTTTACAGGATTGCCCTACGAGTATACGCAGATACCATAATCTTCGCAATTTTACTAATTTTACTCATGCCACCCGCTGGTTACGTCTAATCTTTCTAACCTGACTGGCTAATTGGCCTTATTCCGAGTTACGAGTAGCTGCCAGTTACCACGCTATAACAAGATCGCGACCTTAGCTGCATGGCACAGGCTACGACCTGAGTCGACTACCCGCGCCCCCGAGCTCGGCTTCCCTAATTTTACACGGATGAAGCATTACTAGCATTGGGCTGTAAACGCCTCTTTTCGTTTCGCTACTCCGCGTGTGCGTCGATCTGCGACTGAGCACGCTATAACAGGATCGCGATCCTAGCTGAATGCTCGACGCTACGGCCTATACCGGACTATCTGCACACACGTTAATTCTCAACATTCTCAATACTACTAAAATTTTACCACTTGGCAACTTCATCCGTCGACGCCGTCCCGAGAATTTTCGCATGCAATAATACGCGAATTTTGATATAACAAAGTTTTCGTTCGCGAGTCCGTTTTATATTGATTTGATTGAATTCGCGTTACCGGTTTTTACGTCTACGGTAACGGTTTTCACTATGACGATACAACATTGAACGTTATACGCCACAGCTACTTGCTTCGGTGGGTCGATCGAATTTTACGTCATGATCGCCCTTTTTACGTTATATACCTCCATCGCAATGTTGTACTCGATGTACTTCCTGGTGGTGTTCGAAGTTCAGCTTTTACGGCGTAGGCAGTATCTCGCCGATGTTGGATCCACAAAATGGCGGTTGGCACGCTGCGTACCGGTCGTTCTGAGTATCGGCCGCTGGCTCGTCCGCTCGGTGTGTGTTTCCACGCCGCTTCCGCTGATCTTAAGTCGGGGTCACCAGTTGTGGGGATCAGGGTCTGTTGCCTTGATCGTATTGCTGCCACACTCAGCGTTACCAGGATCTCGAGGTACAGGTGTAGTAATAACTAGACAGAGATATAAACGTTATTAGTATTTATTCATACAAGCTCTCGTCCGCTCTTGCGGACTCATGCGTCGGAAGCTACGACGCGACTGACTCGACTCGCTCTCGACTCTCGCTCGTCTCACTCGCTGTGAAGCGCCAACTAGTGGTTACTGCGGTAAACACTCTGTGTGCCTATTGCCCACATATATATGACTTTGACATACATTTTTCGATTACGGATTTCCATGCACCACCTAGCGGTATCAAAATAAACTTTTAATTGTGTCATATATTTATAAAACACCAACTCTATGAAAATTAGATGATGCATTTTGAAATACGTCGGAAAAACGACGAAACAATTGAAATATGGATTTGTTTATTAAGCCATCATATCAACGTTTTAATAGATAATATTCAAATTATCAAAAAACAATAAAACTCTTAACAATAAGTAATCAATACATACTCAATTTCTTTTGTTCGGAGTTAGAAAACGAATTATACGTGTGAACTCAAATGCTCTAATTGGCTATTCGTGAATGCGCTTAGTTTAACACAAAAGCGTCCATAACTTGGGAAGCCGATTACTTAGGATTTTCAATTTTACATTTTTTTCATCGAAAAACAATATAGAAACTTTCTGCATTAGCTGGTTTTGGATCCATTTTTGGACCACTTTTACATGCTTGAGGAACACTGTGAATTAAAGATGTAAATTGAAACTAAATTTTAAAAGAAATCTGACGTCAAATAGATACGTTTTGAAAAAGAGAAGCTTAAATATCTTAAAATGATCAAAACTTATGGGAAAATTAAGTATTAGCCAAAATTTTATCAAAAATTTAGAGTTACAATTTAGTGAATATTTTAGGCCAAAATTTCGTCTAATTCTTATTTCTCCCATAACTTTTGACCATATTAAAATATTTGAGTTTTTTTTTCAAAACGTATCTACTCAAACTCAGCTTTCTTTAAAAATTTAGTTTATATGTACACCGTTAATTATTTTCGAGTTATAAGCGATCAAACTTAAGGGATTTTTCGCCGAAATTTTTCATCATTTGCTTATATCTATCGTAAGAAATGGCATCGGACACTAAAACTTCGGCATTCTTCATATTTTTATAGCAGACACCATATCCTAGAGTTTAGTAAGGACGCTTCCCAGAGTGTGACCTCTTCTTGTTAGTGCAAGATTCTATGAATGTCGTACTAAACTTCAATCCTAATCCGACCACTGATAGGGATGTACAAATGCACTTCGATATTAACATTCTGGAAGTACCTAAAAGGTTTTTTGTACATGAACTAATCATTCACACAAATAGAAGATAACCAATGCAATGATTGATGAGTAAGAACAGCAACTTAATCTACAAATGCAACTCTCATAATTACAGTCAATCACCTAATTTTTATATACTAATTTTTAAAACGAGGATCAATGAACACAAAAAGAATAACAATACTGAATCAGTTATTAATCAACATATGGTTTTAAATAAACATGAATTTGATTGGGATGATGTTAAAATTGTCGATAGGGAGATCAATTATAAAAAGCGTCTTATTTCAGAAAAGTTACACATTAAACTTGATGTAAACAATATTAATAAGAAAGACGATATTAGATTTTTAAATAGCTCTTATTTCCCGGTTCTCAGAAATTTAAATGCCTGATTTGACAGTTGTACAGTGTTTACGTTACATTACCTTTGGCGATATATATATATATATAAATACACCGAGTTTTGCTTGGTTGACTGTTTATCTAACCGCTTGACGTATCGGTTATTCGATTAAAAAAATGTATTTTTTATATCTAAGTTTTTTAATATTGTTTGTGCGTTCTTTTAATTTGTTATTTGTGTGTTATCAATAAATAGCCTGAAGAGGTTGGCAGACCACGCCAACGAAACGTCGCTTAGAAGAAAAACTTTTTGTTTTTTTCTTTTCCTTCTCCTCCGTCACATCGACAAATTTTCCTGCTATTGTATTCAGCATTAGCTGGAGGACACAATGACATCATAGGTATAATACAATTCGAAAAAATCATGGCTGTCGTAGCTATCTATTAGTAACTGGAGGTCACTTGGATTAAGAAAGAACAAATGACTGTCAATCTGTATCCGACTACTGACAGGGATGTACAAATGCACTCTGACATTAACCTGGAAGTAACTAAAAAGTTTTTTGTACATAAACTAATCATTCACATACATAGAAGATAACCAATGCAATCATTGATGAGTAAGAACAGTAACTTAATCTATAAACACAACTCTCATAATTACGGTCAATCAATTAATTTCTCACCTACAAGATAGCCCGACATCTATCACACATAATTTGTTTGTAGTTCCTTGGATAGAGATGGAAATTATGTATATTTGTTTGGCGTTAGATATTATTTCTTTAAGTTGGACGAGAGAGAGAGAGAGAGAGAGAGAGAGAGAGAGAGAGAGAGAGAGAGAGAGAGAGAGAGAGAGAGAGAGAGAGAGATTGAATAGACTTTATTTATGCCTAGGATAATTTTATCCTTAAGGCAAGTATCGAAAGTTACATAACAATAAAAATATTAAAATAAAAATATTATAGAAAAACGCAACCGTATACATAATCGCAAATATTAATGACAATGTAAAATAAAAGCAACGCAATATATAAACAATATAACAATATATACGGCAAGATATATGAAGGACATCAACAAATAATAGAGTGTGTAGCTATTATGCCAGATGGACGCATGAATACAATCGCAATAATACAATTGCAATAAATCAGCGATACTACTAATAATACTAAGACTAAAACTAATACTAATACAAATATTAATGTTTGAAAATTAAAATTTATAATTTATGCCCGCACGACTACACTGATCACAGGCTAATGCGATACTTGATCAATTAGGTAACTACGCAAACTAATCCTAAAATTTCTTACATTTGAGATCATTCGCAACTGTGAGGGCAGCGAGTCCCATAGGTTCATTGCTTGCAGAGCAAAAGATTTTTGGTACGTGGTGGTAAGTGCCACAGGACGTTCAAAGTTAGACTGTTTAGCTCTCGCTGATCGACGCAACTCCTGACTAGGCGGAGGGAGAAGGGCGTGAAGGTAGTCAGGTTTACCTGTAGTGAGAACCTGGAAAGTCAAAACCGCCATGACATACTCGCGCCGCTTAGATGCTGTGAGCCAATTTAGTTTAGCGTAAAAGCAGTCAAGTCTACTGTCCTTGCGCAGACGAAAGATATATCGTACACAGATGCTCAGCAATCTCTCCAATTTGACATTTAAATAATCAGGTAAGTCGCAATACACAGTACAGGCATAATCAAAATGCGGCAGAACAAGGGCTGTGACCAGCCTTTTTTTCATATTTTGCGAAAGAAAATTACCTCGGTTTTTTGGCCTATGAAGAACTCCGTGAACTTTGGAAATGATGCTGGACACATGGCTGTTCCACTGCGAATTCTCGTTTAAAGTAACGCCTAAGTTGCGCACAGAGCTAACTATCTCGATTTGCTGACCATCGATTACGATAGGGGGTAAGGCATTTTTATTTATAAACCTAAGCTGTTGAACGGAACCCAGCATTAAAACTTTGGTTTAGAGAAATTTATGTCAAGGCCGTGAGTACTCGCCCATTGAACCACTCTTGTACTATCCTGAATCAATCTATCGATACAAGCATCACAATCACCGGGATAACAATGTAAGTACAATTGTAAATCATCCGCGAATAGCATACCTTTGGTATAAAGTAATTGACTCACAATCGAATTAATAAAAATTACAAAAAATATTGGTCCAGGTGCCGAGCCTTGCGGAACCCCAGAAGATGTTTCTAAGAACTGTGATGGGTCACCCTCGGCGTTAATGACTGCTTGCGATCGACCAGACAAATACGAATGAAACCATTTTAATCGAAATATCATCAAAATTTAGCTTCTTAAAGGTTCTCATAAGTTCAACATGGTTAATTGTATCGAAGGCCTTTTTAAAATCGAAAAGTAACAAGAAAGTTACCATACCTTTCTCAATTGCTTCACGTACATCATCAGTAACCTTAATAAGTGCTGTTTGAGTACTATAGGAGCTACGAAAGCCAGATTGCAGAGGTGACAGAATATTATTTTCTTCAAGATGTTCCGTGACTTGGCGAGTAATTAAATAGTCAAAGACTTTCGCAAAATGTGCAAGATTAGTAATTGGTCTCGTATCGGAGGGCGACACAGGGGTGGCAATTTTATTAAGAGGAATAATTAAGGCGCGCTTCCAAATTTCAGGATAGATACCAGATTTAATCGACAAATTAAATAACTTAGTAAGAGCAGGCACAATCAACGGAAAAACATTTTGAAATATGGCAGAGAGAGACCATCCAAACTACGGTTCTTGGCTTTACGCAGACATACTCGTAAGGCAATCATTACTTTATCAGGAGAAGTTAGCTGTAATGAGAACGGTGGATACTCAGAAATAATATGAGAATTTATACAAGACGAAACACATAGACTTAAAATTTCTTTCTTTCTTATTAAAATATTTTCAATTTTATTACTTAGTATTTATTTGCTTCTTCTTTTGGTTTATGTCTGGCGGCTTGTGGCCTTCATAATGTTGTCCTCGGGATTGATACGCGGCGAATTGTCGTGCCTTTTCGAGCGAGCAACTTGGAGTTCTTAGAGTCGTTAGTCGTTAGCTCAGCAAGACCAACAAAATTCAATATTAATGAGAATTTATAATTTGGTCTAATTGATCAAGAGTACAACTAGGATGGCGTTGATTAATAGAAGAGTAATGAAGTACCAATTCTTGGTCTGATAAAAATTTTAGAGCAGAATTTGCTCTCGGTTTAGAAATACCTAATTGTCGCAGAATTCGCCAACACTGAGCCTGTCCCGGGGCTTTTTGCATCTGTTTTTCGTAATAATCATCGCGAACAGACTTAATTTCATTATATCACGCCTAAGGAACTTATAAGCTACTAACAAAGATCTATCATTCAAGCGTTTAGCTCTCTTATATAATCGATCGCGCTCACGACATTTTATTTTCAAAATGCTCGTCATCCAGGGAGCAGTACGTGAGCGTACCAATCGAGAAACTATCGGAGCATGTATATTGAGACCAGAGATAAGAGACTCACGCACACAATCCAGAAACGAATCAACTGTCCAAGAATCATCTTGAATGTCGCATAAGCTATCGAGATCATTTCTCAATGCTGTAGCAAAGTCGGATGCAACAAAATATTTAAAATCTCTGAACTGATATGTCTTGCGCTCATTAGACAACGATGGCAGACTCTCCGATTGTTTTTTGGCCACAACCTTATCCATTGAATCGACTAAAATAATATCAAGCCACGTGTCAGAGTTATCGCGATGATGAGTGGCATTAAAAGGAACTAGATTTAAAGATGATTCACTGATAAGACTTTTAAGATGAGTGCTGTAATATTCATCTGTTAGCAGGTTAGAATTTAAATCTCCAGCGATAATAATATTATTATATAAATGAGAATAATCATCAAGCGTATTAAAAAATTTTGTCAAAACATGACCCTTAGGTCGGCGATATACCGAAGCAAACAACATTTTATTATTATTAACAACTAACTCTAACAATAAATATTCAGTGTCATTTACACTAAGAATCTGCGGAGCATCCAAAATTCTAAACTTAATACTATCGCGAATATAACATGCAACACCGCCACCCTGCATAAATTCACGCTTCCCAGTGGTTGAGGCTAAACCACGATCATTTCGCACTAAAAAATAACCGTTTATACTAAACATAGCGCTAGGACGATTTGGGGTTAACCAAGATTCCGAGATAGATAAAACATCCACATTATCGGAAAATAGGAACGCTTCAATCTCTGCATAGTGATCCATCAAGGAATTTACATTAATTTGTGCTACACGGATAAACATATTAGATTTATAATCAGTAACCCCAATATTAGGCGCCTTTAACGACAAATTTAAGTTAGAGTTAAGGTCACGAGGCAGTCACAGAAGCTTGGAGAGATCAGCCTCTGTCGCAATTAAAATTTTCTCTGAGCTATCATTCTTTCTAACATAAATCTTACTATGGCGCGTCCAAATATATTTATAATTAAGTGGCTCTAATTTCGCTTTTACAAGTAAACGCAGTTCATAAATTGCAGGCGGCAGCATTTCATATATATTTATAGATTTGTTGGCGACATTACCTGCCTCACTTGTAAGACTACCAAATTTAATATCACCAAATTTACGCTTGGCCTCCAAAACAAAATTTCGTACTTCACTAGTCTTATCTTCTAATAATAAAATAAAATTTTTCAATGCCATAGAATTAGATTGGGCTGAGGTTGAGGCCGAACCTGTCACAAAAGAGCGAGTTTCAAGGATGTCTGAGCAGAGGTCATCGAGTTTTAATACTCGTAAAATGCGCTTGGATAATTCACCGAAAGAGAGAGTGCAATCTGCCGGTATGCCAGTGACTTTAATTTGAGTATTCGGAGTCGCCCTAACAAATATATCTCTTAATTGCGCGTTTTGAGTACGTAACTCTGCATTTTCAGCTTCTAAGGCAGTGATGCGATCATGATGGATATCAAGCCTATCGGTAATACCATCCAAGCGGTCATTAATAGAGTTTGTACTCTCTCGACCAATTCTCACCAAGTCGCTGTACACATAAGCTAATTGCTGCGAATGATTCATCAAATCCTATCCCTCTGGTAAATTCATAATGCCAGCACCGTCGTCAACACTGCGTAGTGAAGAATTTGTAAGGGAATTATAAGGCAAATTTAAACTAATGTCTCGCGCTGAGTCAATAAGCGAATGTCTAGCTGAATACGAAGTAGATGCTGACAATTTTGAATTTAAATTCTTCAAATAGGTTACACGATCAATAGTATCGCTTAAATTATAATTACAGCACAAATCTGACGGCTTATTGCGCAAAAAATGAATAGAACACTTTGGATGAAATACTTTACCACATTCGGAGCATACTTTAACTAACGTAGCAATATTTTGGGTACAACGAGAGCACTTCACTACCTTAGATTTCAAATTACTATACATCTAGACATTAATGCGAGCCAACATGCAAAATTTAGCAATTAAATAGCAATAACATAACTCAAACTCAATTTAACTACAAACTAAACGCTAGTACACTAAAAGTGCAGCACAATTTTGCATACACCGGATAATGATAAATAAAAAATTTTCCGATCGCAGCGCAATAAACTTAAGTATAAATATAAGTATAAATATAATAAAAATAGAATAACTAAGTGTACGCAGTAACGCAAGGCGAAAACAGAGTCAAAAGCTTAATGGTGGCTCCATCTGGTTCTCGAATTTGAAGCTATGTAGATATACTCTCTCTGGGTATACGATTTGCACAATAATGGTATCTGTATTACCGACTGTAGGTAAAGATGGAATTTATGCCACGTGCTCTTGGAATATCGGATGCCTTAATAACCTCAAAGTGGAGGTGCCAATTGCCGATGGAAATTAATAAAAAACACTTGGTACCATGAAATCCAGGCTGAAAATCCGATGCGTGCATGAATTATTGGTCCTTCAAGAAGAAAGGCACTTTGCGGTTGCGTAGAAAGCCCATCCGATGACAAGAGTATAGTAGTTAACGTATGACAGTTTAAAGTCTCTCACGGCCAAAACAGTGCATAAAACATGCAACTAGTTACACGAGCGCATACAGGCCGTTAACGAGGACTTTTCCTGCAAAAACTTTAACTCCGAAGAGTTAAAAATAGACGTGAAAATGTGATTTAACGGAGAGCGTTGGAGAAAGGCTGTTTCACACTTACCCAGAGAGAGAGAGAGAGAGCGAGCATGTAAGCCAGCCACCATAGCCTCTAAATCAAAATATTTTAATAAATAAGTTAAGAACTTTGTTATTCTAATAAGCACGACATTAATTATATGTATGTTATTGATATAAAGCCGGTATATGAATTATGGTATTTAACGCCATCTTGCAACAACCATTTACGCATGTGCTTCCACCCTAAGTATACAATACAAAGTACAGACTAAGTTTGTCGCGCACTCTAGCGTCGAAATTGGTACTATGAAAACTTTATCAGTAATATAAACTATTTATTTTTTGTCAATATTATGTAATACACAAATATAGAAGCACTAGATGATGGTGTAATATGTCTATCTACAAAGTTCCAGATCGATACAACAAGAACAGCCTAATAAATTTCTGCACGAAAAAATCACTATTTTTTCTTTGCAAATTTTTTTTAGGGTGTCCTTTACATATTGACTTGAAACTTCGTATAAATGCGTATTATATGATTATCTAGTGCTTCAGTATTTGTGTTTTGCAAATAAAACCATAATATGTTCATGAAGTGTAATAATGTATCCATCTGACTCGGTCGGTAATAATCTAGTATGGCACCCCCTTAATAAAAGAAACAAAAGTAGAGTAATTATGTTAGATTTGGTGCACATAAACGTGAGTAATACCTAATCGTGCGAGAATGTTTAAAAAAGGAAGCTATTTCAAGAATAAGAATTAATTTACGCACACGATTCAAAGTTCTGTATCATTTCAAGCTTACTCTTGTCTTATAGTTAACCTGTCATTTAATAAAAGTATCTTGAAATGCAAATGCATGTATGTATGTCAATTAAATATATTTAAAATATCTAATGATTTTTTGAAATTGTATAAACAACTTTTGCAAAATATTATATTTAAAATATATTTATTCCTAAATAAATACTTGTTACTTATTATAAATAATAATTGTACTATATAAAGAACTTTGTATAACTATTTAAATTTACCGCGAAAATTTGAAAGTATTTGGCGCTGTTTACCATTGCCGCTCGCAAATGTGTCGCATGCCGCATGCGTGCTCTTCTGCTATAGGAAATACATCTTGTGTTTAACGCGTTTAACTAATCTTGTTACCATTTTCAGTATTTCTAATCTAGATATACTTTTTCAGTTTATAATATCAACAAAATTACAAGATTTTATAAATTTATATTATTTTTTCAAATTTCATCAAAATAAGAAAGTTTAATTTTATAATTTAGATAATAAAAAATTGTAAAAAAAAACTCTAATGGGGATATTAGGTTACAGAAAATAACTATATGACAACCAGTCTCTATTTATCCGCCATTTAATTGTAGATAGGGGAGGGGGTTAGGAAAGAGGAGTGTAAAATTAGAAAAATTCTAAAAATATTTCATAGTTGTTTTTGGTACAGGTAAATAACTATATAAAAACCATTCGTTTTTGTCCCCCATTTTAAAGATTAAAAGAAGGGGGGGGGAGTTTAAAAATATAAGAATTCTAAAAAAAACTAACGAGGAGGGGTTTCACCTTCCGGGAAACGGATTTCGTTGCAACTTTGAGAGGTGTTTTCTGGTACCCAAATATGAAAGAATTCATATGAAATTCAATCTCATAGGCTGTTTCACAAAAGTTATACGCACTTATCGAAAAATCGTGAAAAAAATATCTTTAAGCAAATAGTTGAGATCAAGTAGACATAGTTTGAAAAAAAAGAAGCTCAAATATCTCTATTTGGACAAAAGTTATGGAAAAAGTAAGAATTAAATAAAATTTTAACGAAAATTTAGTATTAAAATTTGATAGACTTTTTAGGCAACTATTTCGTCTAATTCTTATTTTTTCCATAGCTTTTGTCCAAATGAGATATTTGAGCTTCTTTTTTTTTAAACTATGTCTACTTGATCTCAACTATTTAATGAATTTAAGTTTGAGCAACTACGTCTATTGCTTTCCGAGTTATTGGCGATTAAGCTTAAATATATTTTTTTCACGATTTTTCGATAACTGCGTATAACTTTTGTGAAACAGTCTATGAGATTGAATTTCATATGAATTTTTTCATATTTGGGTACCAGAAAACAGCTCTCAAAGTTGCAACGAAATCCGTTTCCCGGAAGGTGGAACCTCTCTTTGTAAGATGAGGATTTTTGGTTACGGTGAATAACGATATAATAATCACTCTTCATTTATCCTCCATTTAATGGTAGATGGAGAAGGGATAAGAGGGGGAGGGGGAAATAAAATTAGACAAATTCCAAAAATAATTTAGGGGTTTCGGTACAGGTGAATAACAATATGTCAACCATTCTTTTTTATCCCCTATTTTAAAGATGATGGAAGTAGGGGGAAAGGGAGATTAAAAATATAAGAATTCTGAAAAAACTTTAATGGGGATTTTTGTTTACATTGTATAAAAACACAATAACCATTCTTTTTATCCTCCATTTCAAAGATGAGAGAAGGAGGGAGGACGGGTTAACATTGAATATGACAACCAGTCTTAATTTATACTCCACGTAATAAATGAAGGGGAAGGGGTAGGAGGGGGGTTTAGTAAAAAAATGTCAAAAATATTTTATAGGGGTTTTCGGTAAAAAAAGTGGTCACAGTAATATGCACATTGAGAAAAACAGTACTATTACTCTAATAAATTTTAATAACATATATAATATAATATATAGAATTTAATGTAATATATATTTTATTTGACGATACGTTTTATTTTTTTTTATTACATTTAAATAGATTTTTTTTACAAACATTTTTTATCATCTCCTATTCCTAAGATGTAAAATGCGTGAGGAAGGTGGTTAAAAAATTTAAAATATTATTTTTCTTTCATTTTTTTTATGTAATACCAAATGTAATATTAGAATAACTTTTATAATTAATTTTCAATTTTTTATTATTGTAATTGTATAATATAATTTATATTTTTGGATGCAATTAATAACATTTTTTTTATGAAAGATTTTTGAAAATAAAACTAAATCTTTTAACCACAATTTTAATCTGAAAAAAATTTTATAAATTCAATTATTATGTATAAGTATTTGTTTGAAAGAATAATTGAATACATAGAATGCATTAGCTGAGTTTGGTAATTTTGTATGAAATTTTAAATTCTTCATCTCCTTTCCATGAAACATCATGAAAAAGCATGAAATTTTTTTTTAATTTTAAATTTTTAATGTTTTATCCATACACTTACCTTACTTGCATCATATAGATATAAAATATCAAGTTAGTTGAGCTTAAATAATATATTATTATGTTTTAACCGAACACTTTGTCGATGAAGTAGTCTTTTGTGATATTATATGTGATCGACTACCTTCATTAAATATTAATAATTTATTTGTGTCTTTTGCTAACATATATTATATAATATTAAAGTTTTATTTTTAATTATATATTGTAACGGGGTGGCTACTGGGAAAATGTAAGGCCCCCGGTTAGGCCCAATTTGTCCCGACTTACCAACCTTAAGTGTGCAGTCCCACGATGCGGCCGGGAATCACTTTGATTCCCGTGCAATGCCGTTAACAACGTCAAACATCTCGTTTGATTTAGATACCGTATGTTGGGCTTTATGCCCAAAATTGCCAACTAGGATAAACACCGGAGAGGGAAGTATTCGTGGGATAGGACTGTAACCGGTAAAACACTATCAACAATCGATATTTTACGTTAATCGGCGAGAAAGATCGTCTCGTCGAGTCGATTTATTAAATAAACAATTAAATATTAACAAATTAACAATAAATCAAGGTTAACAATTTAAGGGGAGTCGTACCGAAGACTACCCCCGAGGTCAGCGCAAAAACAATTAGTTAAAATCCATTAACCGACGAGTTATGAGCAACCGATCCGGGAATGATCGGCTGCTTAACCTGATGGCATACGTCACACCGTGTGACGTATGTATCTCTGACGTAGGGAGCTCTGACGTAGAAGCTTCCTACGTCACGCGCGCCTTCTCTCGTGAAGTGGCTCCTGCGAACCATCGACCTGTCTACCCGAGCGGGATTTGTCACGAGAGGGCGGAAATGAGGAACGCTTCATCTCCTGGACCGTACCAGGTAAATCGGGACATGAAATATTAAACAGACACGCGGGTCTAAACGTGGTGCACCACTTACCTTCTTTTTCCCTTTCTCTGGGCCCTGCTGCTCCGCACGCCGACGTGGAGATTGGTGGGGAGAAAAACCTCACACCCACTCACTAAAACGTACCACAACATACGCAAGGCGGTGGGCCCCAGTAACGAGTTTCGGTACACTGTTCAAGTGGCCACCAATCGTGGTAAACCGATCCCATAGGTGACTCTCGACGGCTTTCGTGACTTATAAAGTTATCGGAATGCCGAATCGAATCCGAGGCGCTTGGGATCATTTAGAACAAAACTATCTAATCCTGAGGGGTTACGAGAGTCGAATGACGGAGAAACCAGGGCGATCAAATACTGTCAGCTAGACGGTGCAATGTTGTCCTATGGAAAGACTTTAGAACAGTCATAGAATACATGTTAGAATTAATGTATTGATTAAAATTCGTGTTAACAAAGTGGACATATATTCAATTTTTCATTAAATTATCTGCGTGCAATGTATATTTTATTATTATTATATTCGTATTATAATTATAACATATTTTGTAAGTTATTCCGTAAATTTTAACCATTAATTGTTCATGCACTGATTATAAAACAACTGTCGACGGAGTTGACGCGTATTAAAATACACAACTTACATTTTTATACTTCTTAATTTCTTCTTATTTTAACATAACGGATTTATAATTCTCATAAGAGATTTCGAAAGTATTTCATCCAAGGAATCTGTTAAGATCGAAACATTGTTATTAATAAATATTTTTCATTTATAAAAATTACTTTGAAAGTTGATGCTTTAGACTCCGTCGACAAAATCACGTGATGGTGATGAACGTGATGAAAGTGTGCATGCAAAGTTGAAAACGCAAATAACAACCTTCGTAGCACCTTCTACACTTATTTTGTAGCAAAATAAAATATTTCCATGTGTTACAAGAATAAATAAAGGTAACTAATATAAACATATTTTAAAACATTTATCTACAAGTAAGCCTGTGGAAGTAGACGGAATGGACATTTTAGCTATTTAATTAATTTTCTTTTACTCTAAATTACTTTCAATGATCAATTTTTGACAAGAAATTGTTTAACCAAGTTTTGAACTACATGTAGAAATTTTTTATTTTCATTTTTTAATTATTTTTATGCTCAAAGTATGAGAGAATCAAAATGGCACTTATTTTAAGAATTGACCATATGTAAAATGGCCAAAGAATAATTTTATATTCTAAGTTTTGTTGAAAATATTATTCTGGTAGACATATTTATTACTAGATTGATGTAACTTCTTACAGAAAAGTGTCGAAATAATGTAAGTAATGATATGTGTTATTATGTATTAAAATAAAAATAAAAATTCCTTACTCTAGTGTAAGTTTTGTCATGTCGATTATTTTTAATTTTTTTTAATTGATTCAGTATTAGGTAGAAATATGTTCAGTATCTTTAAACTCTTGTGTAATTGACTAAGATTAAATAAATATATACAATATTGCAAATATAATACATTGATATTTTTATATTATTTATTTAAAAAAATTGTTTGTAACTGTATATTAGGTTAATTAATTACATATTATATTATATTTTACATTTTTATTCAATTAAAATTTAATATTATAAAGTTAAAAAATATATATATTTAGTGTAATTTCGACCGAGGGAGCGTGAGCGACTTTAATTATATCTTATTAAGATTCATCCGTACTCCGATATCCGGTGACCGGTGTCCGGCGTCCGTCGGGCGGTGTCCGGTATCCGGTATCCCACAAGTTGCAAGAATTAAACGTTTGTGTAGAGCGGAAGAATTAACGCTGAATACGACAACCATTCACCATAGACAAATAGAATATTTAAAAAAATATTTTACAGGAGTTTTCGGCACAGGTAAATAACAATATGACATCCATTCTTTTTATCCCCTATTTTAAAGATGAAAGATGAAAGAAGGGGGGGAGGAGATATTAAAAATATAAAAATTAAAAAAAACTTTAATGTGGATATTTCGTTACGGTGAATAACAATATGACAACCAGTTTTTATTTATCCTCCATTTATTGGTAGATTGGGAGGGAGTGAAGGAGGGGAGGTAAAATTAGAAAAATTCCAAAATAGTAGTTTTTGTGCCAAGACCGTAAAGTTGAACTTTTGCGGCTGAGTGTGGAAAGTAGAGTCCAAGGACCTGCGAAGCAGGTTCCAGGGTCGCTACTTTACATTCGAGGCTGAAAAAGTTTACGGCCGAGGCGCGAACGTTACTTTTCGAGAGAGTATCCGCAAAGTTCTTAACAATTTTAATACAATATTTTTTTTCGTACCCGTATTCGTAAAGACTGTACATGTGTTCGTAAAGTCGCACTTTACGGATAGACTATCAAAAATATTTTATATGCGTTTCCGGTACGGGCGAACAACAATATGACAACCATACTTTATTTATCCACCATTCAAAGGTAGTAGGGGAGGAAGGAAGGAAAGAGGAGGGTAGGATAAGAAAAATTCCAAAAAATTTTACAGGGGTTTTCGGTATAGGTGAATTACAATGTGACAACAATTTTTTATCCCTCATTTTAAAGATGTAAGAATGACGGGAAGGGGGAGGGGGGAGCGGTGAGATTAAAAACATAAGAATTCTAAAAAAAATTTAATGGGTATTTTTGGTTATGGTGAGTAACAATATAACAACCAGTATTTTAACTCTAACTTTTATAATTAATTTTTTATTTTTTATTATTGTAATTATATAGGTAATATTATTATTGTATAATAAAAATTTTTTTATAAAAGATTTTGGAAAATAAAACAAAATTAATAGAATGTGATGCTAGATCTTTTAGCCAAAATTTTAATCTAAAAAATTTTTATAAATTCAATTGTTACGTATAAATATGATTTGTTTAAATGAATAATTGAATACATACGATTTATGAGCTGATATTGATAATTTTGCATGAAACTTTAAATTGTTCGTCCTCTGGAAATAAGCATGATATGTATGGAAAAAGGTCAAAAAATAATTTTATATTCTAAGTTTTGTTGTTAAAAATATTATTCTGGTAGAAAAATGACACATTTGTTACTAGATTGTTATTACGTATCAATTAAAAATTAATTTCCCTTACTCTAGTGAAAGTTTTGTCATGTCGATTACTTTTAATTTTTTTTAATTGGTTCAGTAATATGTAGAAGTATGTTCAGTATCTTTAAACCCTTGAATAATTGACTAAGATTAAATTTAACTATATGCAATGTTGCAAATATAATACACTGTTATTTTTATATTATTGATTAAAAAAAATTAATCATAATTAAATACTAGGTTAATTAATTACATATTGTATTATATAATACGTTGTTATTCAATTAAATTTTAAAATTATAAAGTTAAAAAAATTTAAAAAATAAATATAAAATTAGTATAATTTTGACCGAGGGAACATGAGCGACCGAGAAATCGTTGCTAGTAGATTTGTAATAAATAATTTTTATTCGTAATTAATAAATGTGTATGAGTTTGATTATTAATTACCGGCGTCTATTATTTCCGTTATCCCGAATACCGCCCTCTCCGTTTCAGGAGCGGCCGAGGTAAGTTTACCACGGATTTATCCCCTTTTATTCGCGGTCCTTTTTAGCTCGCGACGCCTACAGTTGAAGAAGTACGCGTGATCGGCAAGTGATTTTGCGGTTGTAACAGACATCGCAACAGTAGGTTGTGCGCGTGATCAACTGATTTGAATCCGCCGCGCACTTTCGGGGTAACGCCTAGGGAGTATAACTAGGCAGTGCCGTAGCAACCGCTCCCTTTATACTTACCTTCGCGATAAAGTATATCCCCTTACAATTCACACAAAAGTTGAGAATATAATAAATATATATTTTAACTTGGCTTTATTTTCATTATTAGTGGGACGACTTACAAAGTGATACTACGATAAAATGCTATTCTGAGTTTTGAAAATTGACGAGTGTTAAGTGAAATATGTATTTATTGATTTTTAGTCCTATAAATAATACCGATTAGCCAAATATATTCGTCATATTAAAAATAAATGTATAGCCTGAGGAGGATGACAAAAAGTCATCGGAATGTCGCCATATAATTTTTAAATTGTGATTAATTCACCAAAATCAACAAATTCTTATTCCAAAAAATACAACTGCGTGGATAACAAAAATATTAAATACATAAGAGAATTAATGTCGAAAATTGTAAAACTAATGAAAGACGCATCAAACATCTCAACAGTTATTAGAGAGCGCCAATGGCTTTGCAATTATTTGTAATATTAAAGATTACATAGAAGAAGATTGCCGAAATAAAGAAATTAAAGCAAGAAGTGCGAATATTACTTTACCGTTGGTCATTCATTTATAAATTGTGCAATGCTGACACAGTCAGTAAAATAAGCTAAACTAAATCAAGAGAAAGTAAAATATCAATTCCTCCAAGAACACAACAGTATTATCAAAAACGAGATCAGCACTTTTATAACAGAAATTATGACAGAAACAATCATACTAACGAATAATATTCGCAAACAAACTTTCAAAATAACGATAGAACTGAATCGTGGTATAATGTAAGCAACTATAAAAATAATCCACGGGGAGATCAAAGGGGGAGTTATAAACGGGATTACAATCGTAATAATCATAATAATGATAATATTTCTGTAAGAAGGAGTCAGACAAATTATAGCAGAAGAAATGATCAGATGTTCCTTAGAAATAATAATTTTTTAAACTACCAGTCTGCCTGACACTCAGGATCTGCGGAATCAAGCCGCCAAGAAAACAGACAGATCAACTAGAAGCGCAGGTTCAAGTAATTGCCTACTGTCCAAGTATATATTTCAAATTTGAAATGAGAGAAAGGGAAGAAATTTCCAGTAGATACCGGGGCAGATACATCATTAATTAAATTAAACTCTATAAACAGAGAGAAACCAATCGATATAAGGAACAAATAGTGACAATAACTGGAATAAATTTTGGAAAATTTACAACCTATGGTACTGTAAAGATGGTATTTAATGGATTATTATGTGACATATATGCTGTAACAAACAATTTCCCTATAAATATTGACGAAATATTAAGATAGGATAAAAATCAATTTTGCTTCCTAGGGTGCATCATTAACTATTCCATATCTTCGACTCAGAATAAAAAGGTGCCAACTGAGAATCCGTTTGGAAAAGGTGCCAACTCAGAATACGTTTGGAAAAGATGCCAACTAGGAATCCGGTTGGAAAAGGTGCCAACTCGGAATCCGGTTGGAAAAGGAGTCAACTGGGAATCCGATTGGAAAAGGTGCCAATTCGGAATCCGGTTGGAAAAGGAGTCAACTCGATATTCGGTTGGGAAAGGTGTCAATTCGTGGATAAAACTTTTCCATTTATATTATTAATTATTTGTCCTATGACTTAAATATATATTGGCACTGGAATATGTTCCTTATGCGCTCTATTCGCACTGTAATTTATATAATGGCGATTTTATTTAAATTCGGAAACGCGAAAAAATAGATTTTGTTCAAAATTTAATTAATAAGATAAATGGAAAAGTTTTGTCCACGAATTGACACCTTTCCCAACCGAATATCGAGTTGACTCCTTTTCCAACCAGATTCCGAATTGGCACCTTTTCCAATCGGATTCCCAGTTGACTCCTTTTCCAACCGCATTCCGAGTTGGCACCTTTTCCAACCGGATTCCTAGTTGGCATCTTTTCCAAACGTATTCCGAGTTGGCACCTTTTCCAACCGGATTCTCAGTTGGCACCTTTTTATTCTGAGGCGACGATATGGTCCCATAAGCTAGAAATACAACGAAATCAATGTGGTTTCATATTATCCCAAGCGAGATATGCCTTCCTTAGACGCCTATCGCTTTCTACCGGCGTCTAAGAAGGCTTCTAGCTTCTTATTGAGGAGACCAAAGCTAGAGAGCCGTGGTCGAAACGCCAATTTTTAATTTTTAGAATGTTTTAATCTAGGACTTCCACTAACCATAGTGGACGAAGAGTATACAAGCCTTGCTTAACAAAGCATATTGATTCAGAAAACCCAATATATCGAAATAATCTTTAACAAAGGATTTCTTTTTCTTAATATATTATAACAAACCCAAAGAAAAGTAAATAAAGAAAATTTTTTATATTTTTAATTGATACCAACCTAAGTTTTTTATGACAGTTACGTAAAATTCAGTCTGATTGAACAAAATTTTCTTATTTTTTTATTTATTTAACGTTGCTCCATTTGCCATACAATGTCTTTGTTAAGAAAGCACTTGTGAAAAATACATTTCGCCAGTAGTACTTGTATCAATCGTCTAGGGCCAAGAATCGAACTTGGGTCCTCCAGATTACGAGCCCAACGCCCTACCTGACAGAGCCATCGCGGACCTCAAAGTTTTCTTGTTATGAATTAAAACCGCTTTTAATTCATTACTAATTATGTATTCAACATAATAACTTTATTGTATTTTTGGAAGAAAATTTTTTAAAATATTTAAAGAAAAGTTAAGAAGATAATTTTTTTATATATTTAATTGATACCATTTAAAATTTTCTATGCCAGTTGATGAAAAATTCAATTTGAATGTAGATAATTTTCTTATTAAGAAGAAAAATTCTTGAAATAGTTGAAACAGAAGATTATAAATAATAAATAATATTAATTAAAATTTGAGAAACTGACTTTATTTTTCTATTTTAATAATTTTTTTATTTTTTTTCATACAAAAGTCACGGTTATTTTGAGCTATGGGGTTTTCCATGAACGTGAAGATAAATGTCGGATCAGGTGTGACTTGTCGAAAGTATTGTAATCCAAGGTTTATCGGACTCGTCAAGTACATCATTCGATGAGTAATGAAAAAGAAATCAAGGTTGTTGAGCACAACATAAACTCGATTGTAGATATTAGTACTTTGAATGCATACCAGGTCGTAACCAGGTAGTGGTGATATAATACTTGATATTGAATTATATATAAGTTTCAATCAGAAAAGAATAATATTTTTAGAAATGTTATAACATTTTGTTTGAAATAATTAAATATTACTATAATTAAATAACATATTACACATCGACGGCTGTCTGGAAGAACGTCCTATGTCGCGCCAAGATTGAAGAACATTCCATATCAAATCAAATTTGTATTTCAGATACGGCGTATTTCAACCGAGGTGCGAGATAGGGCGTACTTGCAGTTAGCCGTCGATATAGGATCGACATGTTAATTTAAGGAAGCTACGTACTAATAACTTGATAGCGGTTTTTTTTCTTTCATTATAAATAATTATTTGACATTAGTTTTATTTCAAATGAAATGTAAGTAATAAGAGTTTCAGGCATTAGTTATAAATTAATCAATTTGTTTATTTAGTATACAACTTAAATTTACATTTTAATTTAACTGTTGGAATATACAAGTAAAATACTATGAATAAAATGTAGCTTACAAATATCATTCGACTACAGCTTGAATGTTTGTTTCGGTAAAGGTGACAAAAAGAAGGGTTTTATGACACTGCCTGTGAGTGCATCGGCGTACACGGCGGATGGTCTAACTGACCATTTTTATACTAACTTATTGTTCATATGTGTGCAGTAGCAGCATAATACGTAGTATTTTGGATCCTTTCATAGTTTTAGGCATCGTTCTTAGTTAATTTCGAATCGCTTCTCGTACCATAAAGACCTATCCTATCTAGTCACTTTATATTAAAGTGTCTAAATTTGTTTATTAAAAATTGTCGTCTTTTATTTATTTCAATCCCGATATGTATAAAAACCAATAGGTTATAAGCCCAGACACATATATTCTTAAGAAATAAATTTGAATTAAAAAAAAAATCTCGTGTATATAATATCGATGAAATTGAAGTTTGTACACAGTGAAGTGTATTTTAATTTCTTTTGTAGAAGTAAATTTAATAAACTTTTTTCATTGGTACTAGACCAAGTAAGAACTGAATTAAGGTAAATTCAGGTGAAATTCAATTTCTGTTGTGAAATGATATTATTAAAATCTTTAAATACTGTAAAAATAAAAAATTATTTGAAAAAAGGAATTGGAAACTGAGATTGCATATGTTGTTCAAATAATATATTGAAAAAAATATGTATATATGTACATTCATTCGAACATGATATACCTTATAAAAAATGATGATGAAGTTAGAATTATTTTGGAATGTAATGATAAAAAAAAATTCTAAAGTAAAATAAATTATTGAATTAGTATTGTCTATTAAAAAGAATGATCTAGAAGAATCATATGTTTGATTTTATATTGATTAAAAAATTAAATTTGTTAAATTAAGGCTATAACGAACAGCTAGAATATGCTTTAAAGTTTATACCCTCAATTTAACAGAATGACAGAAACAATAAAATAGCTCAGTTGGTAAAGAGCAAGTCTCCGGAGTTAAAGATCAGAGGTTCTATTCCCGAACAAGAAATTTTTTTAAATTTTTTTTTTTAATATTTCATACATTTTTCTACGTTTAGATAAATATTATTAAACTATTCTAGGACATTAATTGAACTTTTAGACAAAGCAGATTTTGTAGGTTGTTTTTCAACGTTGTTTAGACGTTGTTTCAACAGTGGATCCACCCATCGCGGCAAATTAAAATATTAGCGAACATCTCCCACGTTGCAGCAACGTTTCTCCAACGTTGCAGAAACTTTCATAACAACGTTGGAATGTTGCTAAGATAACGTTGTCACAACGTTGCCACAGCGTTGTGTGCTACTAGGGATGTTAAAGAGTAAGTAAAAATCTGATGTTAGAAAATCAGGTATATTAATACTTATAAATAAAGTTTGATATTGGGAAATCATATCTACTAAAGCTTATGATTTAAATTAATATTGATAAATTTGATATTAAAAAGAAAATCAATATATGATTATTGGTGATTATAATAAGTGAATATGATTTTTTATGTATTTTATATTTATATATTAATGCTGATACATTGGATAAGAGAAATCTGAAGTAACGAAATCTGAAGTGTTAAAAATATTAACTGAACTGAATATTCATTATATGATGCATCAATATGATTCTGTTGGGAAACCAAATAAGTCAACAAATTTTATGTATTTATAACGATAAAAATAGTATTTTTGAGAGAATACAGTGATTATTTACATATTGTAATACAGATCAATTACTTTATTGATGACTGATATATAATAATCAGATAAATAAATATTAAAGATCTGATGTAGAATTCATTAATTTATTAATAGTTTATGTAATAAATTCGTGTTCAAAACTTGACAAGCAGAATCATGTAGGTCAAATAAATATAGTTAATATACTACGATACTTCAAACTTAGATGTATTAAAATAATGAATCAAAGATGAATTTGATACAAAATAAAAGTAAGAGTTATTAATTGGATGTGATCTATTAGTTGATACAATGAACTAAGAATTAGTGGCAGTTCAGTAAGTTATATTGATAAAATATCGTTAATATGAATATAAATGGAATAAATAAATTTAAGTACAATTAATTTGAAATCAGTTTATTAAAGACAAGTGTGTATTATAAAGGCATATCTATATAACTTGATTTGTAGCGCAAAATTGAACAGTAGATATGGGGTGGTATAGCGAGACTGTCGGTTTCCCCTACCCCTTTCCCGGCTACTCGCGACGTTGGGGTGGTATAGCAAGACAGATCTATTTTTAGACCCAGGCTGGTATAGCGTACACGCGACCTACACAATCTCTCTCTCTCTCTCTCTCTCTCTGCGCGCGCAAGGTGAGTCGACAACCACTCTTCACTTTTGCTCCGTATCGATTTGCTTGTTTCTTTGTCTCACTCTTGTTCCCGAGCTTTTCAGCACTGATTACTCGTGGGCGGACTGGCTGCACTTTGCACTTTTTAATAAGGCTTACCGCAGCAGTTAGTCTTTCCACCTTAATTTTCATTGTGAAAGATTCGTCCAATTCGAGGTTATTAATCATCTGGAGGGGAAACTGGGCGGCAAAAATTTTTCGCAGACTGTGGAACCGTGAGCGCCTCTCTCGGAATTGATTGGAACTGCGGCGGCCTCTGCTTCCTTTCTCTCACCTGTCTCTCGCCCGCCTCTCGCCCCGCCGCCGTGCCTGCCGTGACGTCGCAAGCCTGGCCAGCCTGTTTTTCGTCTGCCATACTTTCATTGACTCGCCAGCTGATTAGTTACCGATATGGCTTCGGCGCGTAGCTGCTACGTATGTAAAGTGCGTATTACACGCAAGGACTATTCTGAGGTATGTCCGGAGTGCAATAACATCACGCACTCACATTGCGTGTCGGTCGTGCCAAACTCCGATCTGCGGCGCTGCTGTGACATATCGCGCACATCTGCGGTTTCGTGTGCTACTACTTCTTCGCACCGAATAGGGGCAGCACCTACTGGGTCGCAATCCGTGGTCGCGACGGCGAGCGCGACAACCGCGGAGTCTCTCGTGATTCTCCCCACCACGTCAGGCGCGAAGCGCTTAGCCTCGCCCCCATCGCCATCTTTGACGCAGGTTGCCAAGCAACCTCGCGCGACCACTCCTACTATCCCCAATGCGGAGCGATTGGGCGTCACTCGGGAGGCCGGTGCGATGGCGGATGCTCCTCCGGCGTGGTTTACTGTTTTCGAGCGCGCTCTTGTCGCGCTTGTTGAGAGAGTTGAGGTCAAGGTTGACGGCGTTGACGCGAAGCTGAACTCCCTTAGCGCCGAATTGAACACGCTCCGCGGACGCGTCGAATCGCTCGAAACAAATTCAGATTCGCGCTTTAATGAGTTGGGTGCTCGAGTCGACCGTCTGGAGGCGGACACAAATCGACTTCATGAACGTGACGCTCCCTCGGCGTCGTCGCTTTCAGACGATATCGTTGCTCGCGACAATAATACCTGTGATGTCCTGTTTACCGGTCTGCCTACCGCTTCCTCTCTGAACGACATCAAGTTAATTGAAACGGTCTTATTATATATTAAGCTTCCCCTAGTCGTTTCACATATAGTCGAAATTCGTCCGTGGCTGCCGCGTGCGGTAAATTCAAGCGCTTCTATTACTCCATCATTTTCGAGCCAGTTATCAACCATCACTCCTTCTCCTAATGCGTCTAAAGGCCTAGTTTGTAAGGTCTCATCACCGGCTGTCAGAGACCTTATAGTTGACAAAGCGTATTTACTTAAGGGTGCAACGGCCTCTAGCATTTTTGGCGTGGGAGGAGATTCCTCACTATATATCAGGCCGCTGTGGCCGAAGACGGTTCACGCCTTATGGATGAAGTCTCTGCGCAGAGCTAAGGAAATTGGATACTTGCGCCCGGTTGTTAAAAATTGTATGGTATTCATGCGCAAAGAAAAGAGGGGTGCTCTACTTCGCATTAATACTGAGGCTGAGCTTCTCACCCTGCCGCCAAATCCTTCTGCACCTAGTGCCACTCTTTCTCCTTTGTGAAGGACAGCTGGTCAGTCGACTTCATCTCATGTACGTTCATTCTCTCGTTCTTTCTCTATCATTCATATTAACATCAATCGTCTCAAGACTCATTTTGCATCTATCGAATCATTAATTCATCCTCAAGCTTACGATGTGATAGCGCTTACAGAGACCTTTCTAACGGAATCGGACTGCTCTGACATAGTAAAATTGCCTGGATACACTATCTACAGACTTGACCGAGTGGGCAAGGAAGGAGGGGGTGTTGCTGCTTATGTTAAAGACGAGTATAAAGTTAAGATGTTGGCCCACTCTGATAAACTATTCTCGAACTCTCCTGAGTTCATGATACTACACATCGTTGGTAAATCAATTTCGATGATCCTGTGTGTTGTTTACAGGCGGCCAACAGCTTCTTACCCCATTGCTTTCTTCGATTTATTATCTGATATCCTTCCTTCCCATAGGCTCGCTGTTATAACTGGGGATTTCAATATTGATATGAAGTCCCCAAGTGCTGCGGCAGACATGATGAGAGCTAATATAACTGCTCTCAATTTATCTCTCGTAAATTCGGATCCAACGCATCATGCCGTCTCATCATTGGGTTTTTCACACACTTGGCTTGATCTCTTCCTTATCAGTGACCCATCTCTTGTTTATTCGTATTCTAAGTCATTAACCCCTTTTGCCGCGGGACACGACTATATTACGTTACACTTACAAATTAATAAAGACCCGCCCAAAATAAAAAAGTACTGGTCACGTGATTTGGAGGGGATCAACCTCCAGGAGTTAGCCGATACATTTGATGTTATCTTTAGCTCAAGTTCAGCTCTCTCATCTCATCACTCGACTGAATCATTTTCCTCATTTCATTCAGAGTCGTCTGGCCAGAATTCTAATCTTTCACCTCATGCACCGCTTCCACTTACCTCCTCTCATTATGCACCATCCAACTTATCCTATACACATCATCGCACTCAATCACTCAGCATGTCATCACCTAATTTATTACCCACTCTGCCATCTCTCATGTCTTCACCTAACTTATTAATCACTCCTCATAGCTCTCATTCATTAGGCTTGGTGCCACATAACTTAACACATTCTCATCTCGATCTTCATTCGCCTACGCATATTCATTCTTCCTCTTATGTCGATCTTTCCGCCCACCTTCTGACTTCCGTTTCTCACCTCATGGTATCCGCTCTCTCTGCTTTTGATACTATCGCGCCGGCTAAGTTGATAACGGTCGGCAATAAATCTAAGCCATGGGTGACAGCGGAGGTTAGAAGGCTTATTAAGGCCAGGAACTTGGCGTTCAAAAGCTTCAAAGTTTCTAACCACATGGAGTTTTATGAGAAATACAAGGCTCTTAGGAACAAGGTCTCTAATCTTCTCGATTACAATAAGTATAACTTTTTATCTAATAAATTAAAGAGCGCTGTAAACCCGAAAGCGAAATGGAGAGAATTAAAAAACCTTGGTCTCTGTTCCAAGCCTAACTCATCTCCGCTGGATTATTTCTCAACCCAAGAATTGAATAATCACTATGCCTCCATATCCAATCGGGTTCCTCCGCTCTCACCCTCCCTTTTAAACTCAGTCCTTTCCCCTGCTTCCTACCATTCTAGTCCATCCTATTTTGATTTTAACGTAGTTAGTCCCTTGGCAGTTCAGCGTGCTCTTTTTAATGCGAAGTCAAGGGCGGTGGGGACGGATGGACTCTCTGTGGCGATGCTCAAGCTCCTTGAGCCGCAACTAACCCCACAACTCACATCGCTTTTTAACGATATGTTGTCGATCGGCTATTTTCCTGACTGTTGGAAGAGGTCGCTGCTTCTTCCATTGGCGAAGTCGAACAGGATCGAATCATGCTCGGACACTAGGCCTATTGCTAAACTCTGCGAAGTCTCTAAGCTACTAGAACGCCTGGTTTATTCGCAGTTTTCATTTTATCTAGAGTCTAATCATTTACTGATAGATAGACAAGCGGGGTTTCGCAGAGGTCATAGCACGCAAACTGCACTCTTGGGTGTCCTTGATGACATCAGAAGGGCTATTGACTCACGATTAATTACTATATTGATCCTGTTCGATTTCTCCAAGGCTTTTGATTCAGTACCGCATGGTCCTCTATTACTTAAATTGCGTGATGTGGGTTGTTCGCACACTGTGCTGAGGTGGTTTTACAACTACTTAGCTGGTCGTTCACAGGCCGTAGTGGATGAGTTGGGAGTCTGTTCCGATTGGATTGAGGTAAATTCGGGTGTACCGCAGGGCAGTGTCCTAGGCCCCTTACTCTTTTCGATTTTTATTAATGACCTCCCTAATGTTCTCGTATTTAGTAAGTACATGATATATGCTGATGATGCCCAGGTTTATTACTCTTTTCCTCCCGGGGAATTTGAGCTGGGTGTACAAAGAATCACTCACGATGCTAACGCTATAGCATCTTGGGCCTCCATAAATGGTCTAAATTTAAATGTAAGCAAAACCAAAGTAATGATCCTGGGCAGTAAAGCTTATGTCTCGCGTATCGATCTGGCCACTGCCCCGCGAGTTAAGCTTCTGGATAGCTACCTTAATTATGAAAATCAGGTAAAATCACTGGGTGTCTGGCTACAACCTACTCTGGACTGGTCCAAGCACGTCTTGGCCATTTCTCAGAGGGTTCACGGAATCTTGCGTTCACTCCGTTTTCATCGAAGGGCCTTCTCTAGGAATACCCGCAAATATCTTGTTGAAGTTCTAATTTTTCCCCACTTTGATTACGCTTGCGCTGTCTATAATGACCTGGACCGGACCAGAAACCTAAAGCTCCAGAGGCTCCTCAACGCGTGTGTTAGATTTGTTTGGGGTAGTTTACGTAGGTTCGATCACGTTACGCCATACAGATTAGAGTTGGGATGGTTATCGGCGGAGTCGAGACGGTTATTTTTCATTGGTTCTTTATCATTCAGCATCCTGTCGCATAATTCCCCTCATTATCTTTCCGATCATTTCACTCGTTTCAGTAGTTCATCTGATCAACGTACTTCATCTCGTCATCCTCCTAAACCATTGACATATCTTCCCCCTCGTACTGAATCGCTCCATAAATCTTTCATAATCACTGCATCTAAATTTTTAAATTCACTTCCTATCATGTCGTTTGATCCATCTAACATAATCTCATTCAAAAAACTTGCTTTCTCTCATCTTCTTAGTCTCGACTCCGCGGCCTGGGAGGGGAGAGTCGCGACTGAGGGGTTAATCCGTCCCCAATTTAGCGAGACGAGCGAAGACTGATTAGCTGTAAATCGCTTAATTCTATTTTGTTTTGTTATTGTTATTTTATTGCGCTGCGCTCTTTTATATTTATACTTATTGTTATTTGTCTGCTTTCTTGTTCATTTTTTACACTGTTTTTATACACCTTTCGTTTTTACACTTTGTTATTTTTATCATTTTTATATGTTTATTATTTTTATTTTTTATTTTTATTGTTTGTACATATTTATTTTATATTTATTTTTTTCCGCTGCGTCTTTTCTGCGTTATTACTCTCGTTATTATATAAGCGCTGCGCTCTTTTTTATTGTTATTTATCTGTTTTCTTGCTTATATTTTTTACACTGTTTTTATGCATCTTCCGTTATTACACATTGTTATTTTTATCATTTTTATACTTTTATTGTTTTTACTTTTTATTTTTATTTTTATTGTTTATACATATTTATATTATTCCGCTGCGTCCTTATACTGCGTTTTTACTCACGTTATTATATTATTTATTTATTGTTGTTATACCATCCTTATGTTTTTATTATCATGTATAATTTTTGTATTTTTATATTCCGTTTCATCTTTATTGTATGTAATTTTGTGTTAACAGGGTTTCTACCCTAATAACCCAATAAAGTATCTATCTATCTATCTATCTATCTCTCGCTCGCATCCACATCACCTTCATTCTCTTAATATATATTATCTAATATAAAGGATGATGTTTAAGGATAGGGTTAAAATGAAATTAACAGTAATTAATTTATATAATTTATTTTATTCAGCTATACATACGTCTCATATTTCAATTTACTTTTCATTTTGAATACTCGATTTTCTTTGTAAGCTACCGCTATTAATCTATTATTTTTATCTATAACTTTTGCATAATTTCCTTTTGAAACAATCGTATTTTCGTTATCGATTAATTTCCCAAAACTAATAAGATTCATGTTCATTTCTTTAGTATAAAATACATTTTTCATATTTACTTCATTTTGTTTTCCATACGCATCAAAATAACTAACAACATTTCCAATCTTTGTTGCTTTTATAGACCGATTATCGCCTAAATAAATATTTATCGGTTCTTTCAAGACAATACATTTTTCAAAGTACCTTTCATCATTTACAATATGATCCGAACACCCGCTGTCTAATAACCAATGTATTTCGTTACCTGACCTAACGTCACCTTAACTATGTTGTACTGCAAGAGCTGCTGCTGTCCAAGCGCTCGTACCAGGTCCGCTCTGCTCACCTTGGTTTAAAACTTGTTGTCGACGAAAATTTCCACGCCCTCTGCTGTAGTTGCCTCTTGTGCCTTGCCGTCCTCTGTCTCTACTGATTCGACCTCGAGTTGAAACTTGCCATGTTCCGCTGCTTTGTGCTGCTTGGCCTCCATCTTGGCATTCTTTTGCGAAATGTCCAGCTTTCCCGCATTTATAGCAATTTCCTTTTGACTTTTCTTCGCAGTAAATACATTTGATCTTTTTTCATTTTCTTCATTTTTATTTTTATTGTTTATACATATTTATATTATTCCGCTGCGTCCTTATACTGCGTTTTTACTCACGTTATTATATTATTTATTTATTGTTGTTATACCATCCTTATGTTTTTATTATCATGTATAATTTTTGTATTTTTATATTCCGTTTCATCTTTATTGTATGTAATTTTGTGTTAACAGGGTTTCTACCCTAATAACCCAATAAAGTATCTATCTATCTATCTATCTATCTCTCGCTCGCATCCACATCACCTTCATTCTCTTAATATATATTATCTAATATAAAGGATGATGTTTAAGGATAGGGTTAAAATGAAAATTAACAGTAATTAATTTATATAATTTATTTTATTCAGCTATACATACGTCTCATATTTCAATTTACTTTTCATTTTGAATACTCGATTTTCTTTGTAAGCTACCGCTATTAATCTATTATTTTTATCTATAACTTTTGCATAATTTCCTTTTGAAACAATCGTATTTTCGTTATCGATTAATTTCCCAAAACTAATAAGATTCATGTTCATTTCTTTAGTATAAAATACATTTTTCATATTTACTTCATTTTGTTTTCCATACGCATCAAAATAACTAACAACATTTCCAATCTTTGTTGCTTTTATAGACCGATTATCGCCTAAATAAATATTTATCGGTTCTTTCAAGACAATACATTTTTCAAAGTACCTTTCATCATTTACAATATGATCCGAACACCCGCTGTCTAATAACCAATGTATTTCGTTACCTGACCTAACGTCACCTTAACTATGTTGTACTGCAAGAGCTGCTGCTGTCCAAGCGCTCGTACCAGGTCCGCTCTGCTCACCTTGGTTTAAAACTTGTTGTCGACGAAAATTTCCACGCCCTCTGCTGTAGTTGCCTCTTGTGCCTTGCCGTCCTCTGTCTCTACTGATTCGACCTCGAGTTGAAACTTGCCATGTTCCGCTGCTTTGTGCTGCTTGGCCTCCATCTTGGCATTCTTTTGCGAAATGTCCAGCTTTCCCGCATTTATAGCAATTTCCTTTTGACTTTTCTTCGCAGTAAATACATTTGATCTTTTTTCATTTTCTTCATTTTGATTTTTCAATTCAGCTAGTTTAATTTTATTCTTTACATAGTCTGTCGTTTGATCTTCTTCTTTTAATGTATCGATCAAATCACCAATATAACTGTATGATTCTGGCAACGTGTTTAGAATATAATTTAATTTCTCTTTTTCACTTATTTTGGCTCCTGCGCTTTTCAATTCGTTCACAGCTTTTTCAAAGTCGGTGAAAAACGACGCTGTATCACCATAATTATTCAATCTTATTTTTTCAATTCTGTTTCTGCACACAATTTGTAGTGCTGTAGATTCTTTCAAATACATGCCGTCTAATTTCTTTATTATCTTATAGGCTGTTGTCTCTTCACAAACAAATTCCAATTGCCTATCTGAAATCGAGCTGTATATTATATTAATAGCCTTTTAATCTTGTTCATCCCAATTTGCTGCATCTGTAATAGCTTTTTCCCTTGTAATCACTGTATCACATTTTTTCATCTTCATAAACATTGTGATTCTCTTTTTCCACATGCTATAATTTTCTCCATCAAACACTGGGATATTTATCTCTTTTCTCTCCATATCGTATTCTTCAATATCGAACTTTCCTTCGTGTTTAGATATACTTTCTTCTTTCTTTACCTCTTCTTCAACAATGTTGTCTTTATCCATAAACGTCTCGAATGTTCCTTCGGATTCGGACTTTTCACTTTACTCAGACACGTGGCTTCCTTTCTTCTTTCTTCTTAAATATTTCCTTATTTTCCCGAAGGTCGATAAGAAAATAATTAAAAATACTAACCACGCTCTGCTACCATGTTGAGGTGTGGATATAAAATGGAGAGAATTTTATTCTATAATAATGTGGATTTATTTAACTACTACTTCTTATATACATCGACATGTTTATTCGACGAAGGCTCAAGCCAGAGAGATCGAGTAGCAGAGAGAGCGTTGTCTTGTCCGGCGTCTCTCGCACTATAGTCATACTCACATACATACTGAAGAGGGGAGACTTACAAGTGTGTCTCCACTCACACTCATTAGCACGCTCACTTATTTCGGCGTGCTTCACACTATACACGATTTACGTACAATATTGAACTTGTCTTGAACTTGGGTATGTAACATGAACTTGGTGTGAACTTGGGTATATAACAATATAAATGTACATATTATATTTCAACAATTAGTAATATTTGTGACAAGGTATTTCATACCTGTCATATAATAAGCGAGCGAGTCCCAATATAAGTTATCCTACCTACCCTCACATCTCTAAACCTACCTAACCTAACCATAAGCTCCCCGAATTCCCAATACTTCCCCTGGTACCTCCAACGTAGCACAATGAGCCAGCATATCAGGAGAGGCTAAACGGCTTCCAGGAGGCATCGCACCAGGGCCAGTGAAGCAGCCTACGATGGCCCAGGTTGCCACACTGAGCAGCACAAGCAGCAACAAGAACAAGTAGTAACAATCCCAATCAGGAAGAGACAAGGAAGCATGTAGTTGCACACAGTAATTGACAGCTACATGCTGGGAGAGGATAGAAGTGAGGTTATGGTAATCATAACATTACCATAACTCTCAATGAATAACTAATATTAAATACGCAACACTCCTTTGAGAGCTAGATATTTACCCAGGAAGCAGCCAGAAATCCCCGCAGCAACGCAGCCTTCAAGAACAGTAGCAGCAAGAACCGACGCGCACCAGCTGAGCGGCCACCGTGAAAGCGAGTGAGAGAGAAGAGTCGAGTATCGGCCGTCCCGTCTGCACCTGTAACGGAGTGGACTTATTAGCCGATAAGTTGATATAAAGGACCGATCATAAAGGCTTACCTGGTCAACCGCAACACCAGGAACACCGTCCTCTCCGTGAGAAGCAGCAGCCCAGGCAATATCGTCCACTTCGGTAAACATGGCTGCGCGTACTAACTACACGAGGCGCGCGGGACGACGGCGGCCGACGGGCGACTCGACGCGAGAGGCTGCGCGCGCACGTCGGGCCCGAGCAACGAAGCAGCGAACGAGCCCGAGCTCGAGAGAGCTCATGGGGACGCCATCGAGGCATCATCAGCCATCCGAGTCACGACCGTTTGCGAATAGTATTCGAGTGTGTGTGCGCGAGTGTAATCGAACGCAGAGCAACAATGTCCAGGAGACGATCTCCACTTAAATAAGGTGGGTGCACGCCTGTACCGGGTATCCGCGTTCTCTCCAACACGTAAGTGTGTTGTAAGTGTGTTCTCCTCTACTCCCCCCCCCCCTCGCGCAGTAAGCAGCAGCAGCTCGTACGCAGCCGAGATAATTATATAAATTCGCCGCAACCGTACGCGGCTGGCGCCCAAACTATAGTTTATTTCTTTTTATAATAAATAATATTTTATTTAATTACCTTGCTTCTTTCGCCTTTGACGCCACGCCCTAATCCCCAGCGTGACCGTTACATATTATATAATTATACATGATATGTAAAAAATTATTTCATTTTTTTGTACTCATCGAGTTTAGCTGCAGAGTACGTATCAGTTGAAATTTTTTCAGTGTATTGTTTCCTTTGCGACTGGACTTGCTTGCATCTTTTTTTTTATTTTTTATCTAGCAGTCATGCGTATTCAAGAACAGTATTTTTGGACCCATCTGGTCAAAGGTTAGAGTTCTAATAAGGTTCACAAGCAAACTGTCGGTTTTAAATGTAACTTTAGCTGAACTACTACACCTCGAACCACACGGCTTTCAAATCTTTATAAATCATTGGCAAGTTGTAGGCGAAAATTTCAGCTTAATACGAGTTTTAAATATCTGTTCTTGTACATATATTCGTGTCGTCAACCATATTTGCTCCGTATGTATATCTATTAAAATACTTTAAGAAACGATGGCCTTCAAAAGTCGATTGTTACATTACCACAGCTGGTGGATAATAAGCGAGCGAGTCCCAATAAGTTAAGTTACCTACCTACCCTCATCTCTAAACCTACCTAACCTAACCATAAGCTCCCCGAATTCCCAATACTTCCCCTGGTACCTCCAACGTAGCACAATGAGCCAGCATATCAGGAGAGGCTAAACGGCTTCCAGGAGGCATCGCACCAGGGCCAGTGAAGCAGCCTACGATGGCCCAGGTTGCCACACTGAGCAGCACAAGCAGCAGAACAAAACAAGAAGTAGTAACAATCCCAATCAGGAAGAGACAAGGAAGCATGTAGTTGCACACAGTAATTGACAGCTACATGCTGGGAGAGGATAGAAGTGAGGTTATGGTAATCATAACATTACCATAACTCTCAATGAATAACTAATATTAAATACGCAACACTCCTTTGAGAGCTAGATATTTACCCAGGAAGCAGCCAGAAATCCCCGCAGCAACGCAGCCTTCAAGAACAGTAGCAGCAAGAACCGACGCGCACCAGCTGAGCGGCCACCGTGAAAGCGAGTGAGAGAGAAGAGTCGAGTATCGGCCGTCCCGTCTGCACCTGTAACGGAGTGGACTTATTAGCCGATAAGTTGATATAAAGGACCGATCATAAAGGCTTACCTGGTCAACCGCAACACCAGGAACACCGTCCTCTCCGTGAGAAGCAGCAGCCAGGCAATATCGTCCACTTCGGTAAACATGGCTGCGCGTACTAACTACACGAGGCGCGCGGGACGACGGCGGCCGACGGGCGACTCGACGCGAGAGGCTGCGCGCGCACGTCGGGCCCGAGCAACGAAGCAGCGAACGAGCCCGAGCTCGAGAGAGCTCATGGGGACGCCATCGAGGCATCATCAGCCATCCGAGTCACGACCGTTTGCGAATAGTATTCGAGTGTGTGTGCGCGAGTGTAATCGAACGCAGAGCAACAATGTCCAGGAGACGATCTCCACTTAAATAAGGTGGGTGCACGCCTGTACCGGGTATCCGCGTTCTCTCCAACACGTAAGTGTGTTGTAAGTGTGTTCTCCTCTACTCCCCCCCCCCTCGCGCAGTAAGCAGCAGCAGCTCGTACGCAGCCGAGATAATTATATAAATTCGCCGCAACCGTACGCGGCTGGCGCCCAAACTATAGTTTATTTCTTTTTATAATAAATAATATTTTATTTAATTACCTTGCTTCTTTCGCCTTTGACGCCACGCCCTAATCCCCAGCGTGACCGTTACATATTATATAATTATACATGATATGTAAAAAATTATTTCATTTTTTTGTACTCATCGAGTTTAGCTGCAGAGTACGTATCAGTTGAAATTTTTTCAGTGTATTGTTTCCTTTGCGACTGGACTTTGCTTGCATCTTTTTTTTTATTTTTTATCTAGCAGTCATGCGTATTCAAGAACAGTATTTTTGGACCCATCTTGGTCAAAGGTTAGAGTTATAATAAGGTTCACAAGCAAACTGTCGGTTTAAATGTAACTTTAGCTGAACTACTACACCTCGAACACAACGGCTTTCAAATCTTTATAAATCATTGGCAAGTTGTAGGCGAAAATTTCAGCTAATACGAGTTTTAAATATCTGTTCTTGTACATATCTTCGTTGTCGTCAACCATATTTGCTGTGACGAAACCTTATATAGCTGTATACTACGTTGAATAATACAGCTTAAACGTCTTAAAATCTGTGAAAATATTTTTAGCAATCTCTTCCCCTTCCTTGGTAAGATCGCCTTTTAAATATTCCAAGACGTAATCGAAGGTTCGATTAATTTTTCTCATTATTGAATAACTCCGTATGTATATCTATTAAAATACTTTAAGAAACGATGGCCTTCAAAAGTCGATTGTTACATTACCACAGCTGGTGGATAAGGATTGATTTTTTTCCTTTTACCTACATCGTTTTCAGTAAATATTTGTTGTTCATCTTCTTCTTATTCCATAATAGTAATTGTCCTGTTACCATAAGTTGACTTAAAACTTAATCGTGTTTTGCAAGAAAAATTTTACTAGGTCGTCCAAACTCTTGATAAAATGAATAACTGTTGCTCAAATAGGCTGATACAACATCGAAATACTCGTTTAAATTAACCCAACTATTTTCGTCAAGCGTAGCGTTTCTATACGAAGGACCAGGGCTTATTAATTTAACCTTTAGACTGCCGGCATGGCTCATATATGAGCCACCTGTGACCTTGACAACTACTCTAGAGATATGAGGTGTTTTTATGTATAAATTTTGCACATCAAAAATATCAATTTATAAGGCAAAAATGCCGGCAGTCTAAAGGTTAATAACTCGGTGACAATAACCGTTAAGATAATATTTTTGTCTCAAACTTTGTACATAGTTAACTTATTCATATACGAAGGGAAGTGTACTCATAAATATACTCAGTATATTAAAAAAAATGGTAGACTTTAATACCGCAACAGTAACAAAATAAAATCTGACGCCATAAATTAACGTTAGGTGGCGCTAGCGGTAGAATGATACGAAGGTTACGCGAGCGCAGCAGCCGCCATTTTAGACTGTCGGCTGCACGGCAAACAGTCAACTGTTTTCAAAGTTGTCAATTTGACGTGCAAACATATTGATATGCACACACAAGGATCATGAAACAAAACTTTTATGTTTATAGGTTAAACATTTAAGCAAATCAATAGGCGCATTTTAGTACGAAGGGAATATACAGAATACTGAATGTCTATTATTAGTTGGAATGTGGGGACTTCGTGGTGCGTGCGCTCCGTCGATCGCCTGCGAGCACGCACCACGAAGTCATATTTATCGCTCGATTCAACCCGTATGATTATTATAAAAAAAAAAATCTTTCCGCATTCAATGTCGTATTATTTTCTGATTAAGTTAAACATTTATGCAAATTAATTAACAGGCGCATTTTAGTACGAAGGGAATATACAGAATACTTAATGTCTATTATTAGTTGGAATGTGGGGACTTCGTGGTGCGTGCGCTCCGTCGATCGCCTGCGTGCACGCACCACGAAGTCATTTTTACCGCTCGATTCAACCCGTATGATTATTATAAAAAAAAAATCTTTCCGCATTCAATGTCGTATTATTTTGTGATTCAGTTAAACATTTATGCGAATTAATTAACAGGCACATTTTAGTACGAAGGGAATATACAGAATACTGAATGTCTATTATCAGTTGGAATGTGGGGACTTCGTGGTGCGTGCGCTCCGTCGATCGCCTGCGTACACGCACCACGAACTCGCATTTGCTGCTCAATTCGCGTGTGTCACGTCATACTAGTAAAATTAAAAATATCTCTGCTACGTTTATAAGATTTGGAATAGACAAATATTACCGTTATAGACTAACAATATATATAACGTTAAAACATTTCTGAACGAAGTCCACGAAGGTCTTATCTCCGTCGGGATACGACCCGTCTAGTCCGAGCGCGCATGCGCATTGCGTTGGAATCGACATGATGCGCGCGTACGATGTACGCCCGTGCGGTCGTTTATCGGTATACGCGTACGTTCGCGCTTCTTGCCGATCTGTGAACGGGTTCTTCATTGTATTGCTGATGACATGGTGCATTTTATTCAACACCGGCTCGCTATAGGATTAACGTGGAGTTCCGGGTTTTATTTACAGGTAAGTTGCTTAGCCGTAGGAGCACTTCGTTATTTATATAGTTATATTACAGGTGAGAAGGTTGGTGTTCCCCTAACCTCTCAATTGATATCAACAGGCAATTATATACCTTATTATGCGTCCTTTCTTCCTGTTTCCCAGTATACCATTATTTAGTAGTTTGCTTTGTCTGATTTTTTAATATATTCGCAGAAAACCCTGCACTGGGCGTCAACAATCATCGGAGTCAATCTGAGTACGTGTTGCTGTTCCTCAGACTTGGACGCGGTGCAGTTCCTAGAAGATATACTACCCTTCAACTCCTGGGCTACTCAGTGTGCTAATGATGGTGCTCATCCTGGTTTCTTGGGCCCGTTCCCAGGGTTACCATTTAAGGTTTTCCGTCCTCTATTATCTAATGTAAATGAGGTCATACTGTGTGAGTGCAACTGGGGTTTATTTGCACGCACTCTAAGAGAAAACTGGAAACCAATTCCGAACTATCACGATACGGGCTCAACGATCGCCGGCTTGAGAAACATAACCAAAGGCATAAGGATGGCATGTGACAAAGCCATACCAACAAAGAACAAATCAAACAGAAAAGTTCCGTGGTGGAATGAAGAACTGACTCAGGCCAAAAAATACACGAACAAACTGAGACGGCAATTTCAAAAGGAAAGAAACCCAGAACAGAGAGAGTATAAGAAAAGGGTTTATAAGACGGCCAAGAGACAGTACACAAGGCAAATTGACTCGACAAAGACCCATAAATGGCAAGAGTTCGTAACTAGACAAGGCAATGACAATCCATGGAGCTTACCGTACAAACTGGCCGCCAAAAAGGCAAGGATTAGAGACATCGCAAGTAACATCCTAACAGATAGTGGATACACGATGACTTGGGAAGAAACAGCAAAACAGATTCTAGACCAACTGTTTCCCGACGATGAAACATACTCAGAGACACAAGAGCAAGCGAATATAAGGCTGCAGAACAATAGATATACAGACGAATACAGAGAAACGGAGGAGTTTACAATAACAGAGATGGCTCAAGTGGTAAAGAAAATGAAGCCAGGTAAAGCTCCAGGAACAGACTGTTTCGATCTGATAATAATTAAAAGTGCTCTAGAGGTAGTCGGCGAAGATCTGTTAAAGTTGTACAATAGCTGTTTAAAGTATGGCATCTTTCCGAACATGTGGAAAGTTGGAAAGGTCATAACTATTAAAAAAGGAATCGATAAAGATCCAAGTCTCCTAAGCTCGTATAGACCAATATGCCTTTTATCTATACTAGGCAAAATACTGGAAGGATTGATAATCAGAAAACTGGAGAAGGTAGTGGAACCCAGTCTTTCAGATAAACAATACGGCTTCAGGAAGAATAGATCCACAGAAGATGCGATTGTCTATGTAGTTAATAAAGTAAAGCAATCCAACAAGAAGTACGTAATCATAATGTTTCTTGACATTAAGGGAGCATTTGATAACGTATGGTGGCCAGGAGTACTGGAAAAGCTAAGACACATGAGATGCCCCTGGAGACTGTATGAAATAATTAGGGATTACCTCTGTAATAGGAAAGTAATTATTTCCGAAGGTGGCAACTCTGCGAGCAAAGATGTGACAAAAGGTTGTCCCCAGGGCTCACTACTGGGGCCAATACTATGGAACGTAGTGTTCGACGAAATACTTCACGCATTAGAAAGAGAAGGACATGAGACGATAGCCTATGCTGACGATCAGGCAGTGATAGTAGAAGGAGACTCCAGGAGAGAACTAGAAATAAGAGGACAAGCTGCAATTGACATGATAGAGAGATGGAGCAAAAAGGTCAAAATGAAACATGCACCAGATAAATGCGGCATGCTCTTAGCCAAGGGAACATTTCATGAAAAATGTTACCCAGTAATTAAAATAAATGGCAAGAGAATTAAAAGACAGGAACCAGTAAAATATCTGGGAGTTTCTTTTGGCAAAGGCTTAAGTGTGCAGCATCATGTCACGGAGATCTCAATGAAAACCAGAGGAATCTTCCAAAGGTTAGCAAGATTAGCTAGAGATGAGTGGGGCTTAGGCTATCGTTCTCTAGAAATAATATACAAAGGGGTATACATACCAATCATAACGTACGCAGCAGCAGGATGGTTTAAACTCGCAAATAATGTCCAAAAGAAAAAGCTCATAATGTCACAGAGGTTTGCTCTAATGAAGACAACGGGAGCATATAGAACCACTTCGGCTGAGTCCATCACAATGATAACGGGTCACTTGCCGATAGATCTGGAATGTGAGAAAAGAATAGGAATGTATTACATAAGGAAGAACAAGGCATTTAAATACATGGAATTCACATACCAGACGGTGGAGAATCCTCTACCAGGCAATGAATGGAAAAGGAAATACAATGCAAAGTGTGAATTGGACAAGGAATTGAGGAAAGTGTGGCAGTCGAGGTGGGATAATTCTATAAAGGGCAGACATACATATGAGATAATGCCAAACGTAGAAGAAAGAAGGAAAAAGACGTGGCTTAAATCGAGCAAGTACCTAATGCAAATACTCAGTGGACATGGAAGTTTTCAAACTTTCAGATTGCGATTTAACTTTGTAGAATCAGACCTGTGTAGCTGCGGAGAGACAGACTCCCCGGAACATGTTATATGGAAATGCGTGAAGTACGAACAAATAAGACTAAAGCACATGCAGGAGACAGAGGCAGGAATGAGAGACACAAAAGCCTTATTGGAAACAAAGGAAGGGACCGAGAGGCTGACAAGGATGACAAAAGAAATCTTGCTCGCAAAGGATGCTACGGAAATTCTAGAAAGAGATTTAGTCGTAGAAATAGTGGAAACTGAGGAAGCAGAAGAGTTAAGGGAAGAGAATGAGTGAGTAGCTTAGGGATAGACAATATTCCAGAAAGTAGATAGATAAGAGAAAAAGGAGAGAGAAAAAGGAAAAGCATAAGTGAGAAGGGAATGAAAGTGGCTAAGTTAGAAAGAATTCCATTGTAACTAACAAATGGAAGAATAGGAAAGGAAATAGATACAGAGGTAATCGAGATAGCTTATCATACTAGACAAATAGGTAAACTAACATTTTCTACTAGATAGAATATAACTGACGAGAATGAATGACGATGAAAGAGGAAAAATGGCAATAGAGAGAAAGTAGAAAGAATGACGATGAAAGATTAAGCTTGAAAGGTAGTATGAAAGAGTATGAAAGTTAGGGAGAATGAACGGACGCTAGGTAGGAACTCCTTCTTTTATAAAAGTAGATGAGAAATGAAAGTAGGGAAGAAAGAAGAGAGAAGAGGAAGAGAGAAGATATTAGGAAGAAAGAAGAATAGAGTAGGAAGAGAGAAGAAAGACGTAGCAAAAGTAGAAAGTCCTAGTCCCTAGTTCCCCAAAAGCTAAAAGAATAAATAAAGTAAAAAGGAATAAAAATAAAAAACAAAACCGAAGCACAAGAGAGAACATAGAAAGAGTTGAATCGCAAGAAAAGGAAAAGACAAATGCGAACTCTGGAAAGTTCCGTAGTCCAAAAACCGTCACAGTCTAAGATAAGGAAGACAAGCAGATAGCAAAAGAGACGTGACAAGGACGACCGCCGGTATGCCAGAGGCGAGGTACGGCGGCAATGATCGATGCGTTAGGCATCGATCTAGCTCGGTTTTTTTTTTTTTTTTTTTTTTTTTTTTTTTTTTTTTTTTTTTTTTTTTTTTTTTTTTTTGTGAGTGCAACAAAGAAAAAATACCTCTATCTGGTAACACTGCCCGTTCCTAGTCAAAGAGACTAATTATATGTGCTTTTGTGAACATGTGCAAGGATTCCTAATAACTGTTCATAATTATTATATTTAATTTTAGTTGTTAAAAAATTGAACAATTTATTAAAATTGTTGTCACTCCACAGAGACTAAATGTATCAATTGCTTGTAATTGTGCAAGTGCAGAATTGTAAGTTTAATTGCCCACTCTATAATGAGTAATCAATCCTGAATTTATCGGATTAAGGCATTAAAAATATTTCAGTACGTAACTGAATTTATAAAAAAATTTTATGATTATACAAAAAAATTGATGAAAAGAAAAATGTTTTAAATGAGTTAATTATAAATAGCAGTACACAATTAGTATTTATAAATATCTTACACGCTATTAAAAAACATTTATTGGATTAAGATATTCTATAATTTGAGTTATAAAATAGGATTTTTCACGCATGCCTAATGATTGCTAATAACTGTTCGTAATTATTATATTTAATTATAGTTATTAAAACATTGAACAATTCATTAAAATTGTTGTCACTTCATGGTGAGTAAAAGTTTCAATTATTTATATCTATGCAAGTGCAGAACTGTAAGCCTAATTGCCCACTCTGTAATGAGTAATCAATCCTGAATTTATCGGATTAAGGCATTAAAAATATTTCAGTACGTAACTGAATTTATAAAAAAATTTTATGATTATAAAAAAAAATGATGAAAAGAAAAATGTTTTAAATGAGTTAATTATAAATAGCAGTACACAATTAGTATTTATAAATATCTTACACGCTATTAGAAAACATTTATTGGATTAAGATATTCTATAATTTGAGTTATAGAATAGGATTTTTCACGCTAGCCCAATGATTGCTAATAACTGTTCGTAATTATTATATTTAATTTTAGTTATTAAAAAATTGAACAATTCATTAAAATTGTTGTCACTCCATAGTGAGTAAAAGTATCAATTGCTTGTAATTGTGCAAGTGCAGATGCACTCCATCCTCATCAGGCTATAACTTTATTAATAATTTTCAAAACATCTTCTTATAAAACGTATAATTAATAGCAGCTCTGATGCGTCGCTCTATAATTGACAACAAAAGTAAGCAAATTTATTAAAAACAATTATAATTTTGCGCAGAAATTAAGGTTATGTGTGATCTATACCTTTCCATAGTAATTAGGTCCATAATGAACATCGTTTTTGAAAAAGTTAAAATATTAAATAAATAAATTAAAAACAACATAAAATAATGTAATACACAATAACACATATTTAGCAAAAGGTAGTCAAATAGGTAAAATAACGAAATGTCAATTGTATCACAGACGGTTAATAACTACAATTCAAATCTCTCGCTTCGCGTTCTTAGAGACACCTGTGTGATCAGTCGAAATTAGATCAATCGAACAGACATCCCGACTCCCCGGGGAAATTTGAAATTTTTACATGTACATAATAAATTAAACAATATAAATGACTTGATTCTGCTATTAAATTTGATTAAATTTAAGCGATAATTTATTTATAAATTATGTGCTTAGATGATCAATAAATTAATTTATTTGGTGTGTACAAATGTAATAGTTCACTTTTAAATTTGCCGCGTCACGCATGCTCAAATTGTCAATCGCGCATGCTCCGATTGCGAATCGCGCATATTTGCAATCGATCAACGCGCAACTTGATCGATATCTAGGCACCTTCTGATAAATATAGTTTTAGGTTATGTCACTAAAGAAAGATATTTTTTTCACACAATTTTGATTTTAATTTAATATTATTAATAATGTTATTATAATGTTGGCTAAAATTCTTTGTATCATCTTTTACATTAATTGTATTAATTTCTCACTTGATATGGATTATTTCCGGTATCAGTCTTTTATGCCAATTCTTTTCAGTGTCTAATACTTTAACGTCATTAAAATTAAAGGAATGATTATTCGTGAATATATGATCATTAATTACATAATGAGAATCTGGCTTATGTATATTAGTTTGATGCTCTTTAATTCGGCACTGTTACTGTCTTTTTGTTTCACCTACATAGCAAGCATCACAATCTTTGGCAGTTAATTTTGTAAACAACATTAGTTTTTGTTAATTTATCTATAGGATCTTTGCCCCTTACAATAACATTACCAAACTTGTTACAAATTTTTGGTACCACCTTAATAGCCTTTTCTTTTTTTTCATAGAATTCGGGTACAAAAGAAATATTTAAAGTAGCTTTGTAATTTGTTATTTGGTTGCGCATTATTATGATTATATTTTATTTTTTCTAATCTTTTTCTTACGTTGTGATTAATAAATTTTGTTGGATAACTATTGTTCTCTAAAAATTTTTTAATTAATCGAATATTCGTTTTATGTAATTTTTCATGCGCTAACAAAATGGCCTTGTCCACCAATGTATAGACCATTGCTCGCTTCTGCTGGATAGTATGACCAGACTTAAAATGTAAAAATCGTGCCGAGAAAGTATCTTTCCGGTACCAATTTGTAATTATGTGGGTATTATTATTCCGAATTAATGAAACTTCTAAAACGTTTATATGTCCGTTAGTCTCTATTTCATGCGTAAACTGCAACTTATTATGATAACTATTAAAAACATCTAATACATGCAATAGTTTATTATTAGGGATACACATGATTGTATCATCTACATACCTATAATAGAATGTTGGTACAAATTCTAGCTTTTTTAGACATTCCTGTTCCAAATCTGCCATAACCATATTATCAAATGTCGGGCTAATCAGACTTCTAATGGGACTTCCATATACTTGTTGGAAGTATTTTCCGTCCCATTGAAAAAATGTATTATGTAGAAGGAATTTAATAACTTCTAACAACTCGTGTAAAGAGACATTTTATTTTTTGCTTATCAAATGGTATCGTTTCTCTATGCTTTTCAGAACTAATTCTTCTGGTACATTGGTGAACAAGAAAACTATATCTAGTGAAATTATATAATCTGCAGGAATGTCACATTTGCTAAATTTTTTAATTAACTCCATACTATTTTTTGTACATGATTTAGGTTTACTAATACTACTAGATATGATTTTTTCTACTATTTTTGACAATTCATAAGTAGGGCTACCAATGCAAGAGACAATAGGTCGTAAAGGTATATCTTGTTTCTGTATATTTGGTAACCTGTAAATCTTTGGCAAGGATGTATCTGTCTGTGTAATTTCATTATTATGATATTTTTTATCCAGCAATTCTAATTCATTCCACTTTTTCATTATCTTTTGTGTATCCTTTTGAAGTTTGATTAATGGTTTGATTAATCTAAAAACGCGAAGCGAGAGATTTGAATTGTTGTTATTAACCATCTGTGATACAATTAACATTTCGTTATTTTACCAATTTGACTGTCTTTTTGCTAAATATGTGTTACACATAACCTCAATTTCTGCGCAAAATTATGCTATTAATTATACGTTTTATACGTTTATACTAATGACAAAATAGTAAGTAGTGCAAATAATTTATAATGTAATACAATTGCCACAAAATTACTAATATGTATAAGAAGATGTTTCGAAAAATATTGTTATACTGATATTATGAATAAAGGCATAGTCTGATGAGGATGGAGGATATCCATCGAAACGTCGCCAAATAAAAACATACATGGTTTGTTCATCAAAATCGAAAAAAAAACCTAATCCCTTTAAATTAAACTATATTGTCCACAACACGTTGAATCGGTAATTTGAAGTTTCTTGATGTTGTAACGAAAACTCTTGCAATTGCTGCGAAGCCTTTCATAATGATATTTTAATATCGGAGGAAACCCGTAGCTATCAAAATATGTCCAATTCTGTTTTTGTTGATGTATATTGCTATCTAATGCGATCCTGCTTTTGTGTGATAGTCAATGTTACACACGATTGCCACTGGAGGGGTCATTACACGCGGGATTCGATCCGCCGCGTACACTCCAACTATCGTTGCTTTCAGAGCGTTCATTGAGGCTGCAATATACCTCGTGTTCATTTTCCTTTGTTCCTTTTTCTTTATTAGAGGGCGAATAACTTGATTCACTTATTGTATCAAAATCTGAACTATCATCATCATCATTTCCTTCGTCCAACTCATCTACTCCTTCGAATTTTACATGCGTGTAACATTTGTTTCGTCCGCTATTTTGTAAAGTATCGTAAATATAATCTGTCGTATTTTCGATAAATTTTTTTGTGCGTTGTGTAGGCAGTTGTGCGTACAATCAGTACTTTATAAGGTATGATCGATGCAGAGCGCAATTCAACTTTTTATAAGGGTCTTGCAAACAATTGTGCGTGGTACACGAGTGTTTACAATTGACCAAACTTTGTATGTCGGTAGAAGCTTCCATAGTGTAATCTTCAATATACTTTCGAGATATACAGCCTTTTCACCACCTTTCATGTTAATTCTAAAGCCCCTTCTTGCAATTCTGTACAAATGGCGGCGTGATTGGTTTATTGTAATAACTCAATCACACCAAGGTATTCCATGAACACGCATCGTAACGAAATTGTTTACCACTATCACAGCTCATGGGAATTCTCCAAACTGGTGCGGAGACATCACTATCCAATGAGAGACGAAGTGCCCTTGAAGACTAAGCACCGCGACCTCCTTAGCCAAAAACTTATTGTCTTTGTCTCTGAAAGCTTGAATGTCTATTACGTAATCCATGATAACACACGCGTTTTCTTTTTACACAACTACCTAAAATATGGTTTGGACGGTGTCTGTCAGGTAGACTGAATGTTAAAAGTCTGAGAATAGCTAGCTGTTCCTCCCCCCCCCCCCAAAGTGAAAAAGTGGAGGGTGATGTCACGCATCCAACACCAGATGCATCGCATTGCTGTGTTAAGCATTAAAATCGGTTATGATTCGACGGTTGGAATCTATTTCGAGAATATTGTCAAATTCGGCGTACACTATACCATTTATCGTTTCCGTTAGAGCTTCTTCAAACCGCACCACTACGCGTGAAGACTCCAATGAGATGAAAAATGTGCCAACAAGTCAGGTGTCAGATCAAACAAGGTTTGAAAATAATTAACTAAATTCGTTAATTAATTAAAATACAATTCATAATTAAACTACTAATTACTAATTACTGATGAAATTAGCTAAAAATTAATTTTTAATTTTAATTACTGATGACTTTAATTAATAGTTAATTTTTAATTATAAATTACTAATAACTTTAATTACTAGGTAATTTTTACTTATTAATTACTTACGACATTCATTAATAGCTAATTTTTAATTATTAATTGCTGATGAATTTAATTAATAGTTAACTTTTAATTATTAATTACTCAAAAAGTTAATAAATATTGAAAAAATTAATAATTCAATAATTATGGAAAAATAAATTCAGTGCATTTTTAGCATTCGGGATAAAATGAGTCAATTATTTTATAGATTTTCTAGCTTGCGGCATAATATGAGACATTGATTTCATAGCTGTTTTCGATTAAGGGATAGATGAGCCAATGACTTTATTGCATTTCTCGCTTTTGGGGAAAATAGAAAAATACCTTCATTACATACTTAGAATTCGGTGTAAAATGAGTCATCGATTTGATTGCATTTCTCGCTTATAGGGCCTCATGGAGTAGTAACTTGATTGCATTTTTAGCATACGGCGTAAGATGAGTGGTTGATTTTTCCAGGTCTCGCTTATAGGCCTTTACGGAAAAATAAATTCATTGCATTTTTAACATTCAGGGTAAAATGAGTCAATTATTTTATAGCTTTTCTAGCTTCCGGCAAAATATGAGACATTGATTTTATAGCTGTCCTCGATTACAGGGTAAGATGAGTCAATGACATTATTGCAATTCTCGCTGTTGGGGCACATGGAAAATTAATTTCAATGCATATTTAGCATTCGGTGTAAGATGAGTCATTGATTGTATAGCTTTTCTAGCTTGCGGCATAACATGAGACATTGATTCAATAGCTGTTCTGGCTTACATAATAGAAACGAAAACTTGATTCTATTGCATTTCTCGCTTTTGGGGCACATGGAAAAATAGCATTTGGGGTAAGATAAGTCGTTGATATTATTGCATTTCTCACTTATAGGGTCTTATGGAAAAATAATTTCATTGCATTTTTAGCATTAGGGGTAAGATGAGTAATTGATTTTATAGCTTTTCTAGCTTGCGGCATAATATGAGACATTGATTTCAAAGCTGTTCTACGGGTAAGATGCGTCAATGAATTAATTGCATTTCTGGCTTTTGGTGCACATGGAAAAATAATTTCATTGAATTTTTACCATTCGGGGTGAGATGAGTCGCTAATGTTACTGCATTTCTCGCTGAGGCGTATGGAAAAAAAATTTTGTTGCCTTTCTAGTTTATGGGGTCATAGTGAAAAACAATATTACGGCATTTTTGTTTATGGAGTCATATGAGACATTGAAGAAATTGCATTACTAGCATATAGAAACATATGAGACATTAATTTTACTGCATTATTTGCTTATAGGGGCTTATGGGCAGTTTATATATATATAGATATAGATATTACCCGGATGGGAGGAAAGGAATTTGTGAGAAGCCCATATCTGCAAACTCAATTAGTTTTATTGATACGCAGGTAAATATATATTTATATATATATATATATGATATGGGATTCTCACAAATACCTTTAACAATATTACAGACAAACGTTTATAATAATAATTGAATAAGTTCATAGTCCTAAATGCGCAATATAAAGATTGATTCGGTGTAAAACAGTCCGGGTAATATATAAATATATATATATATATATATATATATATATATATATATATATATATATATATATATATATATAATTTTAAATTTCGGGGTTTATGGCGCCCATGACAGAGAGGGAAGATACGTACTTTAGTACGAGGAAGACAGACCTTCCGGTTATGACGCCAGGGCTCCATAACCCGCCCACCCCCGACCAGTGGTGGGAAGCAGACAGAAGATCCAAATTTAACATGTCGGGCGTCATAAACCCCTATTGGGAAGTTTATATATATATATATATATTGTAACAGGGTTGGTTTATACGTCAGGAGGGTTATACTCGTCCTGTGCATATATTCAATGCACAGGAAATCACCACAATACCGAGATCAGCTGTCTCACCATACGCTGGTAAATCGGTAAAATCAAGCTCCGAGTGACGTTATTGGCCCTGTGTACAATGTATACACTTACCTAGTACACACTTATTCTTCTTCGATACTCGTGCTCGGCTTCTCAGATGTGTGTCGTGCGAAGCAATGCACGACACCCGCGGGGCATGGCGGTATTGGCCTTCGGGGATAGGGAGTGATCGCAGGTTAACTAATCGTTACTCGAAATTGAAGATAATGAATTAATTTATTGTGAAAAATGTAAAGGTTAAAGATACTACAACAGGGTGAGCCAAGGCAAGGTCGGACCTTGGCTCAAAGCAAATAAGGTTATTCGCGTAACCTATAAAAATATAAGATACACGGTTGCATATGTGTGTGTGCGCCCGCCGCAATATACGTGTCGAGACACGCGGTCTCAATCTACTCGGAAACGAGTTTAGGTTTGCCAGGTACGGGTTACCTGGCTTCGCAGTAAATTACGCCTATCGTAATCGCGCCGGAGTGTGAAGCATGGAGTTTGCCGCATGCGTGATGTATTGAGTGAGAGAGAGTGCCGCGACGAGAGCGGCTAACCTCTCGTATGGTTTGCGCGTCGGGATACCGCGAGTATCCCGTCGCCGATCTTCGCTCGCGTACCGATATGGATAAGTACGGCGCCGTCTGGCCAGGACTTACTTGTATGCGATCGGGGACCTAGCGAACTGCGTCCTTCGTCCTCTCTCTATCTCGTGGACTCACTGCTGCATCCTCCGTCTATCTCTCTCTCTCTTTCCCGCCTTCGACTTCTCGTTCGGGAGTTGACACGTCACGGGATTCTTACGGTCGCGTCTTCCTGCCTCTCTCATCGACGAGACGATACTGCCGGTGTGTCGTGCACACCGGCTCTCCGACGCGCTCGCGATCCAGTTAAAAAATAAAATTTTGTTTTAAGGTATGGAATCAGTAAAATACTACTTAAATAGAGTGTAGCTAAATTTTTAGACCTGAATTACAATTAGTACCAAAGCTGTAGCCAATCAAAAAATCGAAATTTTTGAAAAAATTGACTTTTTGGCCATGTTTATCACTTAATAACTCAAAATCTAAATTTTTTCTTATATACATTAAATTTCAAAAAGTTTATTAAGTTCAAGAAGAATCAGTTGAAATATTTCATTTATATTATTTCAAAACATTGAATATAGTTATAATCAATAAAAACCTTTGTAGTAAAAAAAGGGTTGTACGATCAAAAATATTTTATCCATTTAAAAATCTAATTCATCGATGATTAAATACCTTCAAAATGATGCAAAGTTTGAGTGCGGCAGAGCATTTCAGACAAAGTTATGGTGTTTTTAGGCAAATTTCTTAAAAAAAGAGAGCGAATGCATTGTATGAAAAGAACAGAGTAACCGTATACTTTCATTCAAACAATATGGCACTACTATTCCTCAATATTACTAAAATATACTATTTATTGTTAAACACAAAACTGTAGGTATAAGCAGTTATACCTGTTATATAATTGGATAAATACCTGAAACTTTTTATAATTCCAATAAATCCAATTATATAACAGGTATAACTAAAAGTATCAGACTTAAATGACAACTAACTCAAGTATCAGTAACTTACAATTACGTACAGCTTTGGTACTAATTGTAATTCAGGTCTAAAAATTTAGCTACACTCAATTCAAGTAGTTTTTTCCTGATTCCATACATTAAAACAACATTTCATTTTTCAACTGGATCACTTCACATGGAATCTCTCATATATATATGGGTGGTTCTCTGTGACATCGAAGATGAAAAAAATAAATATTGCTACAACTGTGGGAATATGTTTTAGAGGTATCCAGTAGTTCTCCTGAATTTTTTCAGATTTTTTCTGGGCCATTATTTTAAGTTACAGAAAGTCAAAGTTGACATTTTAGCACTTTTTTGCATTATATGCCCATTTTCATGAATTTTTAGCTCCCAGGGGATGCATTTTTCACTAAAAACATAAGTATGACTTTTTTTGTAAAATTTTCCGAAATTTTCATTAAAAATACTTTTAAAGACAGAAATGTATGCTGTCACACTCTTGTAAGCCATTTAAACCTTAAATAGTGAAAATCAGCAATTCTGCTCCGGACTCTGGTAACCTAATACTGTCTAAAAGATGTCTTTTTATAGTCAGAAACTGCCTAAAAATTTCCAGAGTGGAGTTCTTATGGTCAAAATATCCGGGAAAAGTGCCCGAAATATAAATAGAAATGTATATTTTTTGCCTTATAACGATGAATCTAGTAGCATGATCATTGCAAAAAAATTTATGCACTTACCTTGGAATGGTAGAAAAGTATCTCCACTTGTTTCAGTATCCATCTAATCCCCTGTAAGCTGCTAAAAATACAAATATTATTATAAAATTATAAAAAATTATTTTTTAAACATTTATAATGCTGGATTTTTAGTTTTACATCCCTTACAAGAATTATATATTTATAGAATTATAATTTCTATTAATATTTCAGGCACTTTACCCGGATATTTTGACCCATAAGTAATCTTAATGATTTAGACCCACTCTGGAAATTTTTAGGCAGTTTCTGACTATAAAAAGAATCTTTTAGACAGTATTAGGTTACCAGAGTCCGGAGCAGAATGCTGATTTTCACTATTTAAGGTTTAAATGGCTTACAAGAGTGAGACAGCATACATTTATGTCTTTAAAAGTATTTTAATGAAAGTTCGGAAAATTTTACAAAAAGTCATACTTATGTTTTAGTGAAAAAATGCATCCCCTGGGAGCTAAAAATTCATGAAAAGGGCATATAATGCAAAAAAGTGCTGAAATGTCACTTTGACTGTCTGTAACTTAAAATAATGGCCCAGAAAAAATCTGAAAAATTCAGGAGAACTACTGGATACCTCTAAAACATATTCCCACAGTTATAGCAATATTTATTTTTTTCATCTTCGATGTCACAGAGAACTACCCATATATATATACAATGTGACATTATTAATTTCCTATAAGGTCCTATAATAGAAACATGCAGTACAAATCAATAACCCATGACTCCATAAGCTAGAAAGATAATAAAAAAAATTTCTCATAATCCCCTGTAAGCTGCTAAAAATACAAATATTATTATAAAATTATAAAAAATTATTTTTTAAACATTTATAATGCTGGATTTTTAGTTTTACATCCCTTACAAGAATTATAATACTAATCTGAAGGATTACTATAAATATATAAACATCATTATTACAATAACTGAATATACGTATTTAATACAAAAGATACATAAATAAATCGGATATATAATTATAATGAATAATATGATAACGGACAGTGACAAGTTTGTGAAATCTAAACAATGTATGATGAATAATAATAATAATAATGTTGATACTTTTATAGTAATCCTTCAGATTAGTATTAATTCTTGTAAGGGATGTAAAAGCTAAAAATCCAGCATTATAAATGTTTAAAAATAATTTTTATAATTTATAATAATATTTGTATTTTTAGCAGCTTACAGGGGATTAGATGGATTACTGAAACAAGTGGAGATACTGTTCTACCATTCCAAGGTAAGTGCATAAATTTTTTTTGTAATGATCAGGCTCTAGATTCATCGTTATAAGGCAACAAATATACATTTCTATTAATATTTTCAGGCACTTTACCCGGATATTTTGACCATAAGTAATCTTAATGATTTAGACCCACTCTGGAAATTTTTAGGCAGTTTCTGACTATAAAAAGACATCTTTTAGACAGTATTAGGTTACCAGAGTCCGGAGCAGAATGCTGATTTTCACTATTTAAGGTTTAAATGGCTTACAAGGTGAGACAGCATACATTTATGTCTTTAAAAGTATTTTAATGAAAAGTTCGGAAAATTTACAAAAAGTCATACTTATGTTTTTAGTGAAAAATGCATCCCCTGGGAGCTAAAAATTCATGAAAAGGGCATATAATGCAAAAAGTGCTGAAATGTCAACTTTGATAACCATGACTCCATAAGCTAGAAAGATAATAAAAAAAATTTCTCATAAGCCCCTATAAGCAAAAAATGCAGTAAAATCAATGTCTCATATGTTTCTATATGCTAGTAATGCGATGTCTTTAATATCTCATATGACTCCATAAACGAAAATGCCGTAATATTGTTTTTCACTATGACCCCATAAACTAGGAAGGCAACAAAGTTTATTTTTCCATATGTTCCAGCGAGAAATGCAGTAAGATCAGCGACTCATATCACCCGGAATGGTAGAAATGCAATGGAATTATTTTTCCATGTGCACCAAAAGCCAGAAATGGAATTAAGTCATTGACGCATCTTACCCCGTAATCGAGAACAGCTTGGAAATCAATGTCTCATATTATGCCGCAAGCTAGAAAAGCTATAAAATCAATGACTCATATTCCCCGCATGCTAAAAATGCACTGAAATTATTTTTCAATAAGGTCCTATAACCGAGAAATGCAATCAAATGAATGATTCATCTTACACCGCATGTTAAAGATGCAATGAAATTATTTTTCAATAAGGTCCTATAACCGAGAAATGCAATCAAATCAACGATTCATCTTACGCCGCAAGCTAAAGATGCAATGAAATTAATTTTCATGTGGCCCAAAAGCGAGAATTGCAATTAAGTCATTAACGCATCTTACCCCGTAATCGAGAACAGCTATGAAATCAATGTCTCATATTATGCCGCAATATAGAAAAGCTATAAAATCAATAACTCATATTATCCCGAAGGCTAAAAATACAGTGAAAAAATTATTTCTAGATGTCCCAAAAGCGAACAATGCAATCAAAGCGATGACTCATTTTACACCGAATGCTACATATGTAATGTTGGTATTTTTCCATTTCCCCAAAAGCGAGAAATGCAATAAAGTGAATGGCACATCTTTCCCTTAATGGAAAACAGCTATGAAATCAATATCACATATTATGCCGCAAGCTAGAAAAGCTATAAAATAATTAAATCCTCTTACACCGAATGTTAAATATGTAATGAATTTATTTTTCCAGAAGGCACTATAAGCGAGATTTGGAATAAAATGAACGACTCATCTTAGCCCGAATGCTAAAAATGCAGTGAAGTTATTTTTCCATGTCCCCCAAAAGTGTGAATTGCAATAGAATCAATGACTCCTTATACCCCGTAATCGAGAACAACTATGTAATCAATGTGAAGATTCGCGCATCAATCATCAAGTATTAAGTTTTTTCTTGTTTACATCGTAAGAGTAATCGCTCGGTTGCGGCAATCCATCTCTAAATTCAAATATTTGTTGCCACCCGATTTAAAATCCGTACGGTACGTTTTCTGCCATTCACCGTAATAAAAAATAATTTTAGCTGGTTAAGCTGGTTAATAATTAAGCTGGTGATTAGCTGGTGCTTCCAGGTTTCCTGGATTATTGCTGGCTGACGGACTTCCTGGCATTGGCTCCTTCTTCTGGCTCGGTCTTCCTTGGCTTTGCTAGGTACGCTGCTATTAAACTTAGAACTTTGCAGCTCGCTGTCATTCAACACCTCAGCATGCTGCTTCATTGGCTCTTCGTCAGGCTCATTATTAGATTACTTCAAGAGTAATCTATACTTCAGTGAACTCCTACTGTGTCCTGCTCGGTTGCTCCCCTGTGCATCTTTGTTTGTGGGCTCTGTAGTTTTATATCATGTTTTAAGGAGCTCGGTTACTGGGAGGGTATTATCATTTATTATTTATACGCTCTTAGGGTAATTAGGCAAGGATAGGTTTAGTTAGGCTTGTATGTGTGTGTGTGTGCTCGTACAGGGAAGTAAGGTGTAGTTTATTGTCGCACTAAATGACATGCATTATTTGCATTGTCACACTCCCCCCCCCCACCAAACTGTAGTTACGCGGAGACGTAACTACCTAAAAAAAATATAATACCATTTGTATAAATGCGTTTTGTATATGTTGATGGGGTGAGGATGCTATCGAATAAGTATAAATAATTAATGAACGCTCGATAAATTGCTCGTGCTATTTATCTTGAGGTGCCAGTGTTTAATCTTGCTCATTACTGCTTGGCTGGACATGACTGTGTTATGTGCGCGCTGAATGTGTGTATTTTCTATTATATATTATATGCTATAGCATTGATTACGAGTAACGACGACTGGCATACCCTTTACAATTATTTTTGCTCGCTTGAGAACTTTCCCGCGAACGCGGATCTCTCATTCTTGCACACTTACATGTTGCTCTCATACTCATACATAATAATATAAAAAATCCATATTATATTAAAATTTTATACTGTCTAAATGACGATTTAAGTATAAATTATGTTATATTTTTTTCAATAGTTTGTTAAAATTAATTTTTTTTTAATTCAATATGATCGCGGCACCCAAAGGAATAATTAGACATAGTGTTTGACTTTTTTATAGGTATTTAAATAATGTATTAATGGTTTTAAAGTTTATGTCTGAGCGTACGTCCGTACAGGCAGACTTTTTATTTTTTAACTCTTCTTATATCTCTCTTGGATTTTCGAAAAAATGAATTTTATTTAATGAAAGTAATCGCGGAACCACACGGATTAATTAATAATAGTGTTTAACTTTTTTATAGGTGTTTAATTGCTTTTTTAAATGGTTTAACCTCGATTATTTAAAACGATTATTTATTTGTTTATCTCGATCAGTTATAACTGAAGGTAACATTAAGGACTGGTCATCATCAACAGGAAAATTTTTTTTTTGATTTCGTAATAGGTCTTTTAGTAGATATTGCCCCGTTGACCTGGAGGTAACATTAGGGACCTGGAAAACATCTCCAGAAAACAATGATTTTTTTTAATTTCGTAATGGACCTTCCAAGATATATAGTGATTATTATAAATTTATGATAATTTTGTTAATAAACTAAGAGATATTAACAACAATACTAGAATGTAGGATGTAAGTAGTAGATCAATTCTCAGATATTCAGGAAAATTCAGTACATTAAGTAGATATTAAATGATATTATCCACATCCACATCCATCCACATCCATCCACATTATATTAAAATTTTATACTGTCTAAATGACGATTTAAGTATAAATTATGTTATATTTTTTTAAATAGTTTATAAAAGTTAATTTTTTTTAATTCAATATGATCGCGGCACCCAAAGGAATAATTAGACATAGTGTTTGTATTTTTTATAGGTATTTAATTAATTTTTAATGGTTTAAAAGTTTAAGTCTGAGCGTACGTTCGTACGTCCGTAAAGGCAGGCATTTTATTTTTTAACTATTCTTATCTCTCTTGAATTTTCGAAAAAATGAATTTTTCTTAATGAAAGTGATCGCGGAACCACACGGATTAATTAGAAATAATGCTTAACTTTTTTATAAAAAAACCTCGATTATTTAACTTGATTATATATTTGTTTATCTCGAACAGTTATAACTGACGGTAAAATGAAGGACTGGACATCTTCAACAGGAAGGGAATATTTTTTTTTTAATTTCGTAATGTGCGTTCCAGTAGATGATGCCGCGATGATCTGGAGGTAACATAAGAGACCTGGACATCATCTACAGGAAGAAATTAATTTCTTTTAATTTTGTTATGAGCTTTTCAGTAGATAATAATAAAAATAATAATAAATAGTAATAAAATAATATAATTAACATAAATACCATAAATACTATAAATACCATAATACTTAATAACATAAACTACCTAATATATAAATAAATTATAATTATATATGTATGATCAATATTTAATTATTTGGTTGAGTTTTTATATAAATTAGTTATATATATATAGACAAAAATTATTAAAATACTTATACTATATTTTTTTATTTTACAAAATTTATAAAATAAAGTTTTACAATATTTATTATGTAATGTTATAATCAATCTTACGTACATAGCTAATTTTAATATCAAAATAACAAAAGTTCTTACATCATATATAGGGAAATGTATATACTACATATATTACAATTTGTATAATAACTATTGTAGAAATATTTTATATACGCGTATACGTTCATTTCTTTTTCAGTATTCAATTGTTTTGAGGCGACTTTTTAATTTAAGGCTATTCCAATTACTACATTCGTCCAATAGGTGGCGTGTATAAAATTTTCTATTTTTCCAGTTCTTCTCGCAAACGCTCAAAAATGTGTCAATTATACACTCTAAACCCTAATCTGTAAAAATCGACGTTAGAATGTTTAAATTCGTGATTTTACAGTTTATGAAAAGGTTAAAATCATAAAATTACACTTTACAGTAGGTAAAATACATAATTTATACTTTAAGCAATGGAAATTGTGATATTTACAGATTTGAAATGTGTAAAATATGAAATTTACAGCAGTGAAAAGTGCGAAGATTCGGCGACTAAATACAAAACTGTAAATTCAAGATTTTACATTTACCAAAAGAGTAAAATGGTAGAATTACACATCTGAAAAGTGCAAATTGTAAAAATTAAATGTTTCAAAAGCATAAGATGTAATAGAAGGAAAAAAATAGAATTTAACTCTTTTATAAAGGTTAAAAGTACTCATCTTACGATTTGGAAAATGTAAATATAGAAAATAACGATTTGAAAAACTGTAAAATCTCGTGCATTGATTTAAATCTACAAATATTAGATTTTCAACTTCTTGGAAAGAAGAAAATAATAAAAGTTTATTTATATATAGAATATAAGTAGAGGGTTTTAATTAGAAGAATTATAACCTAAATTAATATTTAGGTTATTGCGAAAACGATTCTTATACCACAAATACATTAAAATTAACTCTTATTATATATATATAAACAAATTTTTATTTTTGAGAAATTATTACCATGGTTTTTTAAACGATTCATATACATACAGTTAATAATATATAAATAAACTTTTATTATTTTCTTCTTTCCAAGAAGTTGAAAATCTAATATTTATAGATTTAAATCAATGCATGAGATTTTACAGTTATTCAAATCGTTATTTTCTATATTTACACTTTCCAAATCGTAAGATGAGTACTTTTAACCTTTATAAAACAGTTAAATTCTATTTTTTCCTTCTATTACATCTTACGCTTTTGAAACATTTAATTTTTACAATTTGCACTTTTCAGATGTGTAATTCTACCATTTTACTCTTTTGGTAAATGTAAAATCTTGAATTTACAGTTTTGTATTTAGTTGCCGAATCTTCGCACTTTTCACTGCTGTAAATTTCATATTTTACACATTTCAAATCTGTAAATTTCCATTACTTAAAGTGTAAATTATGTATTTTACCTACTGTAAAGTGTAATTTTATGATTTTAACCTTTTCATAAACTGTAAAATCACGAATTTAAACATTCTAACATCGATTTTTACAGATTAGGGTTTAGAGTGTATATAAGAAACAACGAGATATTTAGTTATTATGCGAAAATGTATCTTCCGTTCAGCGTATTGCAATGATAGCGATTGAAATAATATTTAAGTTTGTGACTAATGAGTGTAATTAATAAATATATGCGAGTGAATAAAAATTGCGATCAACTGCGTAAGAATAGTATATAATTAAATCTCCAAATATTAAATGTTTCTGTAGTACTTAATTCACAATAGAAATTCTCCCAATATATACATTCTACTTCGTATTAATTAAAAACAAAATATAATTCATTTTTACTTCCTTAAATTCGCATTTGAATAAAACCAGATTGAATAATAAAATTTGCTGATTTATATAATAAAAATTACTTTATTGAATATCAAAAATTACATTATTGGATAATAAAAGATATTATATCTAAATTTTACTATATAACATAGCAAAAATTATGATATTGCTGGGATGTCACACTTTTCCTATGCAATGTAACAATTTTTAATATAGATTATTTTAATATTTATTTAATATAAAGTGATATTACCAAATTACCAATAACACACAAATTAATAAGTACTGCTAAATAAATAAAACAATTATTTGCAAAGGATGTATACATATCACATGACAATAAAAAATCAATAATAATTCCTTTATGAAAAGTGCTATTGCAATAATAATTATAGATAATTTCTATTTTTTTAATATTATCATTTTAATTCATCGTATATTAATAATAAATTCATTAATTATTATACATATGATAATAAATCTATATGGGTACAATTTAATAAATAATAATTGAATGTAGTTAAATAATAAAATATTTTTTAGTTTAATTTTATATTATCTATTATATAATGATTTTTCAACGAGCGAGCGTGAGCGAGTGAGGATTTTAGCTAGTATAAATTATGAGAATAAATCAATAATAAAAATAATAATAATTATTAATAGATTAGTGCATACCTTTGCCTCGTTGATTTGCTGCTTGTGTAATTTTCCTGCTGCTTATTATTTTGTTAATTCATTTTGACACGAGAAAGAATGTAAGAATATACCAAAAATAAGAACTTGCTTTCAATTTGCATCTATAATATCGTTAAATTAAAAAAAAAACTTATTGCTTGCTACTGGAATGGATGGGGTAAAATTAAAAAAACTTAGCCTGATTTGCTGAATTTATTATAAATTTAATTTAACAAAAGAAGAGAAAAGAAAAAAAAATTCTGGCTTAGTGCCGTTTAGCCAGATATGCCTTATATGCCTCCTTGCAGCGTGGGCAGCTGCTGGTCGTGGTACACTGCCGCCAGCTGTGCCTTTCCCCACCACAGTTCCAGCAGAATGGTCTGCAGTCTGCTGGCGGTGGTCGGGGAATGTACTGCTCATTTCTGCTCGCTGCTGTTGGCTCTTGGTTGGCTCGGGGGAATGGTGACTCAATTACCAGGTCGAGGAGGGAGGGAATGGTTTGGGATGTGCTAGGTTGCCTCTGGGATGTGTGGGGGGTGTTTGAGAAGGGATTTTGGGTTTTCTGGGATATTAGGGATAGTGGCTGGGTGGTAGCTTGTGGGGTAGGAAAGGATGGTGATGCGGTGGGGAAATTTGAGCAACGGATGGTGGCTAGATCGGGAATGATGGGTTGTTGGCGAGGGATTTCAACGGGGATGTGGATATAGGTATAGAGCTGGGTTTGGGGATCAAATACGGGACGGGTGATGATGGGTTGGGGTGGAAAGGATGGGCTAAATATAGGAGCGCTGGGGGTAATGGGAGGGCTTGGGGTGGTTGGAGGGGTTTGGCTCTTTGGCTCGCTTGTGCTGGCTCCTCTGTGGCTGCTCATGCTCTGGATGGGGGCTGCGTATTCGTGGGAGGAGGCACCTTGCTCCTTTGCTTGTGCGAGTGTTTCGCACAGGTGGCGTCCTCGACGCATACAACCCCTTGTTCCTGGGCAAGGTGTTTGGCCTGGAAGAGGTTGAGCTGGGCGTTCTGCCGAGATTTAAATTAGATCTTCGATCCGTTTCTGGACGAAGCGCCCACGTCCTTGGCCTCTTATAAGGGCTGAGGCTGCTTGGCCTGTTCTTTCCATCTATAAGTTATATGGTGGCTCAGTACTTGGCTTAAATGTGCTATTTCCCTATTGAGATTCGCCATGTTGCTTTGTATATAAATAAACCAGTTATTTACGCGGTCTAAGTTGCATTCTTTGGGGGCTATTTTGCGGTATTGACGTGATGGGCTTCTTCCTGGGGCGACCTCTTTTAACAATAGGGACATCGGGAATTGGCTTAGTTTGGGTTTTCGGGTTTATTGGCTGTTGGGGAATGGGAGTTTTATTTTGAATAGGAACTGGAAAAGGAATATGGAGCTTTAAATCTGTTATGTGTACTTTAATTTGTCGCTTGCTTTGCAAATCATCTATTAGGTATACTGTCTGGGAAAACACTTGTATTATTTTTGCTGGACCAATAAATTTAGGGGCTTGATTCGCTGCTTTATAATTTTCGGCTGAGGATAAAATGCGGTTACGGTATCTAACTAAGTCGCCTATTTGGTATTGTACATCCCTTCTACCTTTTTATAATACCTCGCTTGCTTGGCTGTTGCTAAATCTATGTGTCTCTTTACAAGGTCATAAATTTTAGGCAATCTGTGAACGCGCTCTATCCATTGTTCTGCGTCTGGGGCTGGAATTTCACTTGGTTTTTCTATATGCTTCCTTATAAGGGCTACGGGACGGGGATTTCTGCCTAAGTTTAAAAATGCTGGGCTATATTTTGTAGAGGAGTGTATAACTGTATTTAGCGCGAAATTGAACTTTCCGAGATGTCTATCCCAATTCCGATGGTCATCTGTTAAATAACTATTTATCATCGGCTTTATATTTCTATTAACTCGCTCTACTGGATTGGCTTGGGCAAAATATGGCGAAATGGTGGTTTGTACTGTACCATTCTATTGGCGAACTCGGTCCCATTATCTGTGACAAGGTATTTGGGACAGCCCCATCTATTGATGATGAGTTCGTCAAATCCCTGTAGCACGCTCTTTGCATCGGCTCGTCTAAGAGGTTCCATCTCAATGTGTGAGTGAACAAATCCTCGAATACAATGATGTACTTAAAACCTTGTTTTGATGGTGGTTTAGGTCCCATTATGTCGGCTGCTACGACTGTCCATGGCTCGGTTATATTTCTCCCTTCCATTAGTCCTGGAGGTGCTTGCTGGCTACTCTTATGAGCTTGGCATTTTCGGCATGTCTTGACGTAATTGCATGTATCGAAATATATCCCTGGCCAATAATAGTAAGTGGCTAGTCTAGCGTAAGTTTTATCAATACCTAGATGGCCTGCTTGCTGCATGTAATGGGCTTCATATAGGGCTTTCTCGCGGTCGGCTTCTGGTAGAACTACTTTCCATGCATCCAAGTCGGGCATAAAGGAATCTACAAGGGGATTGGAACGATGGGCGTATAATACATTATTGGCTATTCTGAGATCGAGGTATTTATTGGGGAATTTGGCTACGGCTCTCAATTTCTCTTGGTACCATAGGTTATTCGTGTCTACCTTTAAGGCTGCTACTATGGCCTCTGCTTCTTCGAAAGCTCTGGAGAGTGCGTCTGGGACTTTGTGCATGGTTCCCCTCTGGAAAACCAACTGCGTACGTCCACGCCGCCAGAGGGGGAAACGCCGATGGCTGTCATTGTAAACTTCAGCGTCTCGGTAGGCTAAATCGCAGCAATGGGCATTGGTCGGTTGGAGAGGTGGCCGGCTGGTGCTAAGACGCAAACTCAGGGTAAACGTATCTGCGACACGAGAAGGCAGTGCGCCAAGCAAGGGAGGCAGTGAAAACCCATAGCTCGACGGGAAGTACTATGAATACCTGGATGTAAAGAGGGTACATCATATAAACCGGGAGGTCGGCGTTCGGATCGCCGATCGTGCACGCCCGGACCGCACGATAGTACCAGGGCCCGGGCTTTCTTCGGCAGTTAGTCGGGCTGCCCTGTAGCAGCGTGTGTAAAAATTAAACTTGCTGAGGTTGTTCCAGGTGGCACCTGGAAGGGAAGCGGCACTCGGAGGTTTAAATTGTATTTGACCAGGCCACGATACGTTTAAGGCTCACGGTTAAACCCGTCAAAACGAAAACTGCTAATGGGTGATCACCGAATAACTTGCTAGAGTTTACTGCGTCGTGTAATCTAGAGGATGCACAAAGAATACACTCATAATAAAATGAAAAATGAGCAAAATAATAAAACACTCAATGATGCACAGAAACGAAAATACCGGGGTTCCCAACCCCAAGAAAACGGGTAAGCGTGGCCTGTCGTCTTCCTCGGAGGGGAAGTCGAAGGACCAAAAAAGACATAGGCCAGGGACGAGTAAAAAGGCTATGAATAGTTCGAGCTCCTCTTCGGAATCAGATCTGGAAACGGAAACTGAGGTCTGCTCTGAAAGTAAGAAAGATAGACATATATTGGAGACACCAATGTATGTGCTACAACAAATTCAGATAGTAAAGAAATATATAGTCAAAAAAGACAGCGGAAGAGCGCATACGGCTCTTGACAACATTCATGCGATAATGTCGACACTAATAGCGAAATGCGCATACCTAGAAGGACAGGTAAAATCGCTGAATGAGAGAAACCAAAGAGAGAACCAAGGAGCGTAAATGAGAAAGAGATAATCGAAATAATAGCTGAGCAAAATCCATGCACACAAGAGGAAGCCCAAAAACAAGTAACCTCGAAATTCAGGACAGGAAAGAAAGAGGGAACTAGGACAAATTGGGTGATAGAAGTAACACCGTAAATGATAAGTAGATTGTTAGAAAAAAAGAGAATTTTTGTAGACTATCAATCGTGTAAAGTGCAGGATTTCGTATTAGTCTCCAGGTGTTACAAGTGTCAAGGATACGGACACATAAGTAAAGTATGCCATAATGAAGTCCACTGTTCTCATTGTGCTGAAAAAGGCCACTACTTTGGAAAATGCCCCAATAAGAACAGTCAAAAAAAGTGTATCAACTGTTTAAAGGCCAAGAAAAAGTCAGAACACATTGTCTTAGACACCAAATGTCCATGCTATATAAAAGCACTGGAAAGACTTGTGAATAACACGGATTACGGAGAATAAAAATCGGTTATATGTGGCTCAATTAAATGCCAGGCGATCGAGAAGGGTAGTACCCGAAATCAGGCAAAAAGCATATGAAAATGGGATACAAGCCTTAATGTTACAAGAGCCGTATACAAGGTCGAATAAAGTGATGGATTACGGAATGGGAATAAGAATTGTCTCTGGTATATATACCAATTATAACGTACGCAGCAGCAGGATTGTTCAAACTCGCAAATAATGTCCAAAAGAAAAAGCTCATAATGTCACAAAGATTTGCTCTAATGGAAACAACGGGAGCATATAGAACCACTTCGGCTGAGTCCATCACAATGATAACGGGTTACTTGCCGATAGATCTGGAATGTGAAAAAAGAATAGGAATGTATTACATAAGGAAGAACAAGAAATTTAAATACATGGACTACACATACCAGACGGTGGAGGAATTGAGGAAAGTGTGGCAGTCGAGGTGGGATAACTCTATAAAGGGCAGACATACATATGAGATAATGCCAAACGTGGAAGAAAGAAGGAGAAAGACGTGGATTAAACCGAGCAAGTATCTAATGCGAATTCTTAGTGGACATGGAAGTTTTCAAACTTTCAGAATGCGATTTAACTTTGTAGAATCAGACCTATGCAGCTGCGGAGAGACAGACTCCCCGGAACATGTTATATGGAAATGCGTGAAGTACGAACAAATAAGACTAAAACACATGCAGGAGACAAAGGCAGGAATGAGAAACACAAAAGCTTTATTGGAAACAAAGGAAGGGACCGAGAGGCTGACAAGGATAACAAAAGAAATCTTGCTCGCAAAGGATGCTACGGAAATTCTAGAAAGAGATTTAGTCGTAGACATAGTGGAAACTGAGGAAGAAACGCAAACAGAAGAGTTAAGGGAAGAGAGTGAGTGAGTAGGTTAGGGATAGATAATATTCCAGAAAGTAGATAGACAAAAGAAAAAGAGAGAAAAAAAGGAAAAGCATAAGTGAGAAGGGAATGAAAGTAGTTAGGTTAGAAAGATTTCCATTGTAACTAACAAATGGAGGAATAGGAAAGGAAATAGATACAGAGGTAATCAAGATAGCTTATCATACTAGACAATAGGTAAACTAACACATTCTATTAGATAGAATATAACTGACGAAAATGAATGACGACGAAAGAGGAAAAATGGCAATGGAGAGAAAGAAGAAAGAATGGAGATGAAAGATAAAGTTTGAAAGATAGTGTGAAAGGGTATGAAAACTAGGGAGAATGAATGGACGCTAGGTAGGAACTCCTTCTTTTATAAAAGTAGATAGACAGAAGAAAACAAGAAACCAAAGTAGGGTAGAAGAAGAAAGAAAAGGAAGAGAGAAGAAGGAAGATATTAGGAAGAGAGAAGAATAGAGTAGGAAGAGAAGGAAGAGAGAAAAAAGAAGTAGGAAAAATAGAAAGTCCTAGTCCCTAGTTCCCCAAAAATAGAAAGGATAAAATAAAGTAAAAGGAATAAAAAATAAAAAATAAAACCGAAGCACAAGAGAGAACATAGAAAGAGTTGAATCGCAAGAAAAGGAAAAGACAAATGCGAACTCTGGAAAGTTCCGTAGTCCAAAAACCGTCACAGTCTAAGATAAGGAAGACAAGTAGATAGCAAAAGAGACGTGACAAGGACGACCGCCGGTATGCCAGAGGCGAGGTACGGCGGCAATGATCGATGTGTTAGACATCGATCTAGCTCGGTTTTTTTTGTGCATGGCTCCTTTTCGATGCAGGAACTTGATATTATAGTTCTGCAATATGGTATTCCAGCGAGCTAATCTTCCAGCTGGGTCTTTTAGCTTATTCAGCCAAAGGAGACTGTGGTGATCCGTAATGACGGTAAACTATTCACCCTGCAAGTATCCTTTAAGCCTTTCTACAGACCAGAGAACAGCCATACACTCTTTCTTTGTAACTGTATAGTTTCGCTCGGCTTTACTTAGCGTTCTACTTACGTAGTAGATCGGGTGTTCTTCGCCATTGATCTCCTGCGTGAGAACACTTGCTATGGCGTAATCGTTGGCATCTGTTTGGAGGGTAAAGGGATGGAAAAAATCGGGACGGGCTAAAACTGGGGCTTGGGTTAAGGCTAATTTAATTTTTTCAAATGCTTCCTGCTGCTCCTGATGCCACTGCCTTCGTACATCTTTCCTCATTAAATAATTTAATGGCATACGGTATTTCGCTAAACCCTTTATAAATCTGGAGTACCAACCCACCAAGCCGTTGAAACGTCTTAACTGGTTCAAAATTGTTGGTGCTGGGTACTCCAATATTGGCTTAACCTTATCCTGGTTTGTTTGTAAACCGGACTCGTTAATCTTGTATGCGAGATAAGTGACCACTGGACAGCAAAATTCGGATTTTTCGCGGTTGATTTGCAAGTTAGCTTTGTTAAGGGCTATTATGACTATCTTTAACCATTTTATATGCTCTTCAAATGTTTCTGCCGTGATCATGATATCATCTAAGTAGGCAAAAACATGTGGCTCCCATTCCGGTTTGATCAACTTACCCATCAGCTGCTGAAACATAACTGGTGCGTTCGTCAAGCCGTAGGGTACACGCTTAAATTGTAACAGTTCTTTACCAGGTAGGGCAAATGATGTTATTTCGCGGCTCTCGGGCGCTAGGGGAACTCGATGGTAAGCTTGTGACAAATCTAGCTTGCTAATAAATCGGCTTTCCCGCAATTGGTCCAAGATATCGTCCATATTGCGCATTGGGTATGCTAATTTCTTTGTCACTTCATTTACTAACCTGTAATCAATACAAAAGCGGTATTTGCCATTTGCTTTTGGTACGATTACTGGATAGCTGCATCATGGGCTTTGCGAGGGCTCTATTATGTCTTCTCTTAACATTCTATCTATTTCTTCATAGCCTGCTTGTAGCATTTTTGATGAATAATTGCGGCGTGGCTGTCTTATTGGCTCTGCTCCTTGCACATCTAGCTTGAGGCTCGTTAGGTTGGTGACTCCTAAGGTTTGGGGTGTTTGGGGAATTAATTCGTCTTGTAAGCGATGCATTTGCTCCATTTGCTCTGGGCTAGCTTGCTTTATATAGAATTAGTGTATGAGACCTTTGCTTGTCCACCAGGTATCATTTTCATAGTTAATACTCATATTAACTTTACGCTTAAAGTATGCAGTCATAGTGGAGTCCATCTGCTTCTTGAAATGGCATAACAATTTCGTCTCCATCAATTTTTATTGTGATGTTGACCATGCCTTGGACAGGTATAACTGTACCGTCTGCTACCTTGACAGCTGGGCACTGGAACACTCTTAGCTTGTGTTGTAGCAGCTCGCTCATATTGCCTCCTAGGAAAGATCTTGTTGCTCCATCGTCTAGGAGTGCAATCACTTTGTGGCCGTTTATTTCTAAATTGAAATAATGTCTAGGGTCAATATTGGGGACACGTTGGATAAGGGATTCGCTTGTTGCTAAAACACATGGCTTAGACCCTTTAAGGGTTTGGGTGAGGAAATTCGGGTCTTTATCCCCTCTGGTTGTGGTTTCCCGACGTCTGGTGTGGGTTACATTTTGTGCATTGCCTGATGTATACGTCTGATGTACCACACCCATGACAGCGTTGGTTTGGGCATTCCGCTGTCCAATGGCCTAACTTGTTACAGCTGTAGCACGGCTCTTATTTTTTACGGGGATGGTTATATATAATCAGGGCTCTGGCGCTGCTGTTCTGATTAACGCTGCTTACTGCTAACTGCGGTTGTTGCGTTTGTTGCCCTTGCCAGTTGCTTCTGATGTTAAAGTTTTTAGGCTGTTGGGCTGCTGCTTGTTGCTGGCTCAAATTAATACTTTTTGCTGCTTCGCTATACTGCTTCCTAGGGTATTGCTGTTTGTTGCTCCTTTGGGTATGCTTGAGCTGTTGGGTGTTTTTGGGCGGGTTTGGGCTAGCTATCGGGGCTGCTGGCTCTAGTGGGTTTGAGGCTTCTGTTGTGGTTTGATTTTTTTCGTGGCTTCGTTTGCGTGGGGTCTACATAAGCGAACCTTTGTAGCCCTGCGATCGTAATTGACGTAGGTGGATTGTATGCTTCATCTAAGTAGCGTCTAGCTTCTTCTCACTTGCCTAATCGTTGTAACTCTATAAAATCATTAAAATGATGTCTTTCTATTTTTACTCGATAGCTCGGCTGCATGTTTCTATATGCGCTATCGAGTTGCTCGTGAATGGACATTGGTGGCTTAAAATCATCAAACATCCCTCTTAACTTTTGTAAGTATGTGGCGATGTCTTCATTGGCTCCTTGCGTTCTAAGCTCTGCTGAGCGGCGTAGGCTTATCTGCGTATCTTGCACTATATATTGTAGTCTAAATGCTTCCATAAATTCGCTAAACGTTCCCCAGTTGTGTTTTTCTCTTTTAAACCAGTCGTATGATTCATCGTCGAGTACGGCAGGTAGAGAAACCATAATTTCCTCCGCGGTGAACCCATGTGATTCTTTGCATTCCTCTAAGTTACGTAGGAATGTTTCAGGGTCACCAGCATTTTTTTTATTCTTTATTTTTTTTTATTTTTTTTTTTTTTTTCGAACGATGTGTGCCACCTGTTGAAAATTTGGACCGTACGTTTTTCTCATATAAACGTTGCGTCGTCTAATCTGCTCGTTCTGTAGGTGCTACAAAGTGGGTGTATCGTATTATAATCGGAATGCGGCTAGCTTAAAAGCTGGTTGCTATAATATCCATGTTGCTGCGGAACTTGTTGCGGAATGGCGCTTGCGAATGCTTGTCGTTGTGCTTGGGGAATAGGGGAATATGGAATTTCGTATGTTCTATCGGTTAATTGTTGGGACGGGGGGCATATATATGCGTTTTGCTTTTGCTGCTGTGGCTGGCTGATGTATTGCACCTCATCTTCCCAATGGACGCTTCGTAAATTTCTGTTTGATCCTCTTGGTCTCGGGTCGATCAGGTTCGGTGACGTCAAGTATCTGTGATGTGTTGCTGCTGGTTGGCTTGTGGTGGGTGCTGTGACGATGGAACGGAAGGCTGATTGCTGGATGTAGTGGGATTGTCGGGGCTGGGAATTTCGTGCAGAGTTGGTGGTATAGGTTGTGGTAGGTGTTGTGCAACTAATGAAGGGATTTCTTATAAGGGATGGGTTATTGGGTAATGTGGGAGCTATGGCTTGAATAGTATAATGTGACGTAGTGATAACTGTTAAATTCGATGTCGTTACGTCAGGCAGCGTGTGATAAATTTCTATATTTGGTGCATCTAATACATTCTGGCTTGTTGTTATTGGCGTTGGCGTCAGTCTGTATGCAGTCGATTGTGCTCGTGGGTGATTCGTTTGCCTTCCGGTTGGACTGCTGCTTCGTTGAGTTTGACTGTATGGTATTGATCAATTGGCGGAAACCCGTTCTCAGATTCCCTGAGTTGGGTGAGGGTGAGTGACTCGGCCCCATTTCCAAGAGTTCGATTTTTACCTCCTGCGACAGTGGAGGAAGAGGATTGCCACTAGCGCGCCTCGAAATCGAGTTGTTCGTCGAGCCTGTGTCGGCGATCAACTGTCCAACATGCTATATGATTGATACTCTAACACGCTTAGTTTATTGAACACATGCCGTTGGTGAAAAGCGAACTGGAAAGTCTTCAAAGAGGCTCCAAAAGTCGAAAAGACGCGCCTATCGGACCTGCAGATAGATTCTAAAGAGGATGTCGACACATACGCCGACAAACTCGAATAATCAATCATCAATGCTTGTAAGAAGGCGATCCCCATGAAGAGGCGGTTTTCCAAATCCGCCCCATGGTGGAATCCACGGCTGACACACCTCAAGTGTAGAACTAAAAGACTCGAACGCAGATGGCTCTACCAGAGGAAGAGAAGCGGGACGTCTGAGACCAGATCGCAAAGGCTCCAGAGCGATACGCTCAACCTCGTAAGAAAAGCAAAGAGAGAATATAACTCTGAAACAAGAATGTCCAGAAAGAGGAGCTGGAGGAACTATATCACGCTCGAAGCCAACAAAGACGTATAGAGCCTTCCGTACGGAGTTGTATCGGGTAAGATGAGTACCACCAAAGCCCGCAACACTGTTACAGGAATAAATGGATCGACAACTACCTGGAAGGAAACTTGCGAATCTCTGCTTCAGCAGTTAGTACCAGACGATGACAGATCGGGAGAGACAGATGCTCACCATGAGATTCGACAGGCTTGCCTGGAAGAATATATCTCGAGTGAGGCACCCTCCTTTACCCGGCTTGAAATAGTTCAAGCAATTCGAACCAACAAAAGCGGGAAGAGTCCAGGTACTGACAGAATTGAAGCGGAGGTACTTAAAGATGCAATTCCATTGCTAGACGAAATTGACAAATTGTACAATGCATGTCTCAAGTATGGTGTCTTCCCAAAGAGGTCGAAAGAGGGAATGCTAATCATGTTGCTCAAAGCTCCTGACAAAGATGAGCAGGCTGTGAAGTCATACAGACCCATATGCTTACTAAGCGTAATGGGCAAAACGTTAGAAAAGCTCATCATAGAGCGACTGAAACAGTCTGTTAACTCGGAGTCAGGACAAACATCGGAGCGCACACACAGTAGTACGTCGACCGACCAATACGATTTTACACCAGGAAAGTCGACGGAAGATGCAATAATAAGGCTAACGCAAATAGTAGAGGAAAGCCAGTGCAACTACGTCTTAGCGTTCCCACTCGACATCTCTGGGGCTTTTGACAACTTGTGGTGGCCTAGTCTTTTGAAACAACTAAAAGACAGATAATGCCCCACAAATGTTTATAACCTTATACAAAGTTACTTCCAAGATCGAACGGTGTGCATGAGAGTTACATACGACGAAGCACGAAAGGAAGTAACTAAAGGTTGTCCCCAGGGGTCTATTTTCGGTCCACTAGGATGGAACTTAGACTATGACACCTTACTCAAAGAGTTTCATGACGCAGGCTTCAATTCGATAGCATACGCCGACGACATTATAACAATTGTCGAAGGCAGAAGCCGGCGTCACCTTCGTCGAAAACTGGTGCAAATTACACAAACTGGAAGTATCAATTCCCAAATCGGGAATGATATTATTGAAAGGCAAACTTGACTCAAGCAAGCCTCCCAAAGTTAAATTGAGTTGATTTGGATTGAGCAAAGATTCTAACCACATACTCTTCGATTGTCCCTGCGTAGTCGAAATCCGGAAACCTCTGGTGGACTTGGTCCGGCAACATGGCTACACGTGGCCATGCGAACCAAGCACACTAGTGAGTAGCCAGGAATTATACCAGGCATTCAACAAATTTGCCAAAGGGTATATAGAACCTTCTAATCTGATACTTGAGGACAACTCCAGAGACCGACCCCAGACTCCAAAGACGCCAAACCCGTATGATAGTCAAAGAGCGAATGTTTCGAAGAAACAGCCACTCCCCTGGCAATCATGCATGAAGCACTGTACTGTGAAGCTGGTCAGACTGTCTCACCAGACTCTCAAGTCGGTATAGAATGCTTAAAGGCTTCCCTCAACAGGGAACGCCAGTCAAATCCCATCGTGGAATAGTTAAAACCCTTGATTTGAACGGCCTCGTGTGAACGACGAGAACAGAGGGATCTAACGCTTCACGGAATGCAAAGAATTTCTCCTGTAAACTGCATACATTCGAACGTTAGGCCACCTACCGCAAAACCTCCCCGGGGATCCGGGGAGTAATAGGGAGATGTGTTTCGGCATGTCGAAAGTTGGACCAATATGACTTTACTGTCGTACACAGGGACTGGGTACGAGCCCCACGTTGGCGTAACTCCGGAATCTATAAATTAACACGATTTGATAAGCTATTAAATATTAACAGATTTATTAAATGAAGTATAATAACAAATAAATACAACAATTATTGTCTGAGGTCAATACACGCACTCGTAAACGTCGACTCAACACGAGAGGGAAAAGGGGTACGCGAACTAACTCTCTTAAAAATTAACCGAACGATCACGTTAAATAAACTAATTAATACGCGATAACTATCTCTTGCGCGAGAAGTGGTACCACTTACTTTTATTTTCTTGTTCGAATCGCAAAGAAACCCACAGGAAGGGTCAGCTAACTTCTTCTCTCTCGCTCTCTCTTTATCGCTTGATTGAGATGTCGGCGGAATAACTCCTCGACCACCGATCAATCTGTGTCGTGCGTATATTAAAAGTAACAACACCAAAAAAAACCACAAGGAAAAACTCTTGGATACAATAGCCAATTAAAACCGGGACGTTTAGACACACATGTCGTCGCGATCTCTCTCGTGTACTCGTTAGTCCTGCGCGCGCAAAAACTCTCTCCCGAATTGCCGATTTTCGTTGCGCGGGCATCAGCCGTTCGAGTCGTTGGCTATATCTATATCTATATATAGCACTCGTGTTTACCTACCGAATTCGAATAATGCTGAGTGAATATCACTTACCGTTACATAGTATAGAAAAAAGAATTGATTCAACAACTGAAAGATATAAGCCAATAGAAACAGTTTTTAATAAGATTGATGAAATGGCTGAAACAAATAGCAGAAGAGCTAGAAAAAAGCATGCAGATGAAGCACCAGGTCAGAAGATACTACAAATAAATAATCATAGGATGACCTATGGAGACATTAATTATCTAGGATCAAACAAAGCCATTTTTTACTATAACAGAGGAATAAGAGGAATTCAGAGGTTCATAAACTCTATGTATTCTGAAAAACAACAACCGCCTCACTAAGACGTTGTAGTAATAGATGATATTGTTTTTACATCAATCTGCAAATGTGACTCAGCATTACAACGCAGACCAATGTTTCCGCACTATAGAGTAACCTGTGCAGTTGCACTTACATATCCTGCAAGACTAAATAGCATTGAAAAAATAATATTTGCCAGAAACAAAAATGCATCAACAGAAACGTATACAATAGCCAGATCATTGGTAAAACAAGACCTTCGAAAAAATTTACAAAATATAAATTTTACTTTTCTTACAATAAATTACAACTATAATATAGAATCTAAGAAGAAGTGCAATATAATCTTATCAAAAAAGTAAAAAGTAAAAATATAATCCAAAAATACAAATAATAGAATATATATAAGTATTTAACCTTTAGAGGACGGGATGGCCTCTATACGGGTCATGCCCCTGATCGACCATTTACATGTGTTAGTTTTGAGATTTGAGACATCACAAAAACTCGATTTCCATAGAAAAGTGAGAGAAAACAATAAACCCAAATCCCCGTCCTCTAAAGGTTAAAAGTGATCCGATCTTTTTAGACATTAATTTTATTGAAAAAAGAAGCTTTTTGGAACCAGAAAATTCCCGGCCTCTAAAGGTTAAACAAATTCTCTAAAACAAGGCTGTTATCATTGTTAATAGATAGATTATATAATTATTAATACTTAAATAATATATAGAAATGTTAAAAGTTTGGTTATGGGAGTCAGATAGACGTCTATAATCAATGTAAGTGTGAATGAATAGGTTTTGTGATGATGCGATACATGTCTGGAAGTCCGATGTGGAATGGTAGCGTCAAGAAACCAATTATGAATGATTGCAAAAGGATGAATGATAGTATGGTTGGAAACTATTGCCGTGATATCACAGCGAAGCTAACCAACATTTCTTTTTAGTTTTAAGATTGTAAACCGGACTTACGAACAGGGAATTATATTTCTCTCTGTACGATTCGAGGAGTTGTAGTGGGTTATTGTCGTAAGATAATTACTGCACTGTAACCACCTGCGAATGTTGTGTGCAAGATTTTGTATATTTTATGTATTTTATATATGATGTATGTGGAATGTATGTAACTCTGGATATAAATAAATAAATAAATAAATAAATAAATTCCACACCCTATTTGCGGTATTACTACATTAGCTACTAATGTTAATTCTAACGCACGTTGCTTTTGTAACGGCCTCCGCGAATCGCGAATCACCTGCCATCCTTTTTTAATTTGAGGGTCCGCGTCTGACTTTAAACCGAGGAATGCTTCATTGACAGAAAGAGATATTAACAAATGACCGCTGTGATATGGTATCTACATTTAAACTCTTTCTACCGCGATCATTACCGATAGGTACATTTATATGAGTAGCCTCTAACACGAAATTTTCATCTATAACGAAATGGGCATTACTATAAGCAACGCTAACAACTAAATCCCAGAAGTCGTCATGACATTCCTGCAGCACCATGTACAAAATTTTCGATATTAACAGATACGCCTATCAAGTCATCAGGATGATTTTTTTATTACATAATCATGTATATCACGTTTGAATAATTCTAACCACAAAATTATATTGAAATTTTCAGGCGGATCATTTACTCGAAGGGTTAACCAACACCCGTTAAGGCGGAATTTTTTAATATTATGATTTTTTCACTCTCCACGCGAAATCGTACACCTGGAGGGTAAATTTCATCATCAACAGTTGCCTTCACCCTCTTGCATGATATTATCTTCACTATCAAATATTTCTGTATTTACGCTTTCGCACAAATCTATACATTCGGGTAAGCAAAGGTTTATATACGGCTCACGCAAATCCACATATTCTACCTGATCATGCATTGACTCGTTTTCCTGCATGCTCGCATCGTCGCAATTACTTAGTGAAAGTACTAGTTGGAAGTCATCAGACTCGCTGTTAGAATCAAAGTTCTCCACCAGTCGAACACGCACCTGGTTGTCCTCAAAACTCGTACGAGTTTTTTTTGACTGAACTGAAATAAAGATATTGTAAGGGTAGGTGTAAATAATAATAAAATAAAATAAAATATAAAATATGAATTTATTCAAACTGTATTACAGAGTATAATAATAAAAAGAATATTTAGAAAAAATGACGAAAAAAGTGATAAAATTATGAAAGTTATGGTTCCGGTACACCATTAAAACTTTCGCGAACGCGATTAAAAAGATTTTCCACGTCGGGATCCGTATATATCGATGAATTTACTTCGGTGGCCATACTATGAATCCACCGTATTTATTGTGCTCGTCGAGAATGTCTTACTTGACTCGCGAAAGCGGATAAAATGGCCGATCCCCACTGATCTACATTTTCGCTACCATTTTCCTCCATACGGATTACTAAAGCAAAAAAAACCCTATGTTAAAAACGATAAATTATTAATAATAAGGGTATTTTTTGCCCCTTCACCCAATAGAAAGCACACACACACACAAATATATGTATGCAATGTTATCACACTTATCATTTGTCAATTAATATCAATATTGAATTATATTATAATAAATACCTGGAATTTCTTCGTACTTCTCCATAATGTGTCGTAATGTATATAAACACTGCATGTTACGGCGTACTATGTAATCACCCACTTCATTCCGCGGAAAAATCATCTGTATTAAACACTTATTTGGCGAAAAGTGCAACAGCTAAGAATAAAATTCAATTCACGCACTAATCGCGCACACTCCATACATCTTAACCGTTTGCGCCATGTTGAATCACATTTCCGCCAAATCCCAGGATATGACTATCGATATCGCAAATAATTCGCGAGTTTTAATATTGTTTCTCAAAGATTTCTTTCACTTGACCTATCATAACGAAAAACAGTTGTCATGCATTGTTGGAAGCGTCTTGTACGACGTTACTGACCGAGTTCGAGATATCTGTTTTTCATGAGAAAATCACGGTTTTCACCACGTGTACTAGAACGTGATTTTACCTCTACAACCCCATCCCTCATGGAAATTTTTTATACCTTTCTTTAACGAAAACTGAAAATTCGACTCTTACTTCAGTTTTACTTCATTCTCTGTCGGGTTATGATCATTAACCTACGCTTTTCTTAATATATACTCGTATAGAAAGTAGTGTTAATATTTAATTAATTACAGACGTAATTAATTATTTTCGTAAAAATAATAAAAACGTTTTATGTGCGCATAAATAGTGTATTATTATACTAATACAATTAAATAAAATAGAAGGTGTTGATATCGACAGCTTATTAGATGAATTATTAATGTGTTCGACGTACCAACGAGTGAAAGTCCCGCTACATGACCATCGTTACCATCATCAACTTTATCCGATGGCGAGCAATCAAGTGTAGTCAGTACAAGTGATTCTGATTTTGAAAATTTAAAATCCGATGTCATGTATGGATATACCCCAGACGAAGTGGAGGAATATCTTGATGATGTAGTTCAAAAGCTCTCCGAAAGTTATGTGGTTGCAGAGGATGCTACAAATGATAATACAACGCATTGTAACAAAGAAAATACTTCATCAGTGAAAAATAAGAGGATGAATTATAAAAAAATTACTGCGATGAAAACAAAACGCAGTACATTATTTACAAGACAAAATGAGGATACATTGAGCGCGCACGAGGAACTTAATAAAGTAGCAACTTTGGCTCGGTACGTTACAACGTGTATGTCGCAATTAGACAAATGCATAAACGATACACAGAAACCAGCGGTATTTTTACACAGATATTTTCACTGGGCAATATTAATCCTCGCCACGACTAATAGTTTAATGGAAATACCAGCTTTCAGCATGGATGAATTTTTCAGAATTATTAGAAATATTTATGAGCCAAATAAAAATTATAAAGCTAAAAAACATCCGACAAAAAAAGAAGCTTTTAAACTCTTGTACGAGCTTACAAAATTGCAAGACTTATTAAATAGATAGTAAGTAAAAATTTTCCTTTATTATATAAAACAATTATAAATTTTAATAATAATAATAATAATTTTAATCTTTTTTTCAGTATGTCTCTTCACGGTAGTAATTTTTTTAAAAAAGCATTAGTTGAGAACATTTTGGCAGCTGCTTGGCAGTTAAAGGGTTGTCTATACCCCGTAAAGACTATAAAATGCTGAACGTACCATACGGCCATGAACATTTATCTAAACTAACGAACAAACACATCAATTAACAAACAGGAAGTTTTACGACCACTTTAATTACAATTATATACAAATTAAATATAAATTACACTATGAACATATTTTTATAGATGTAAACATGTTTTAAAAACTGAATAAAATATGTTATATATTCAACCACTATTAATTTATTCTATACCTAACCTTATACCTCGTCCTTTATATTCCATAATATATATTCAGAAAGTAAAGACGTTGAAAGTGCAAGAGAGAGAGCGAGAGAGAGAGAGAGAGAGAGAGAGAGAGAGAGTAAAGCCTGAGAGGTGACGTATGCGGTGGGTGTGCGAGAGAGAGATGCGAGCGTCGAGAGTTGTCAGGTGACAACTTTCAAGACGTTGAGAATGAGTCGTTTAAGTTAAAGTACAAGACTCATATTTTATGAGGTGACAACTCTCAAGACGTTAAGAATAAGTCGTATAAGCTCAAGCACTGGACTGATATTCTATCAGATAATATTAAGTTTTTTTTTAAACGGACAAACAAATAATTTAAATTATTGTAATCACTTGTCATATATTATTCTTTATATCATAAAATATATAAAAATTAAAGTAGTTACATATTACACAATTCTTATAAATGGTAACAATATATATAATACAAGTATATATGTGTGTGTGTATGTATATATATATATTAGTAGTTCTCTGTAGAATCGATGAAAAGAAATGAATATTGCTATAACTATGGAAACATGTTTTAAAAGTATCCAGTAGTTCTCCTGAATTTTTCAGATTTTTTCGGGGCCTTTATTTTAAGTTACAGAGAGTAAAAATTGACATTTTAGCACTTTTTGCATTAAATGCCAATTTTCATTTATTTGCAGCTCCCAGGGTATGCATTTTTCACTATAAACATAAATATTTTAATGATTGATATGATTAATTGTCAGTTAAAAGTTTGTGAAATTCAAATAATGTATTGCTGAATAATAATAATAATAGTGTTACGTTTATAGTAATCCTTCAGATTAGTATCATGAACCTTATACTTTATGCAAAATTAAATATATAGCGTTATAAATGGTTAAAAATTAATTTTTTATAATTGTGCAACAATATTTGTATTTTTAACAGCTTACAAGAGATTAGATTGATACTGAAAAAAGTGGAGATGCTTTTCTACCATTTCAACGTAAATGCATGAACTTTCTGTAATGATTATGTTAACAGATTCATCGTTATAAGGCTACTAATATGCATTTCTATTAATATTTCGGGCACTTTTCCCAGATATGTTGATCAAAAATGGTCTTAATGATTTAGACCTACACTGGAAATTTATAGGCAGCTTCTGACTATAAAAAGACATCTTTTAGACAGCATTAGGTTTCCAGAGTCCGGAGCAGATTTGCTAATTTTCACTATTTAAGGTTTAAATGGCTTACAAGAGTGTGACAGCATATATATGACTTTAAAAGTATTTTTAATGTAAAATTCAGAAAATTTTACAAAAAAGTCATATTTATGTATTTAGTGAAAAATGCATGCCCTGAGAGCTACAAATTCATGAAAATGGGCATAGAATGCAAAAAAGTGCTAAAATGTCAAATTTGCCTCTCTGTAACTTAAAATAATGGCCCCGAAAAAATCTGAAAAAATTCAGAAGAACTACTGGACACTTTTAAATCATATTCTTATACTTATAGCATTATTCATATTTTTCATCTTATATTTCACAGAGAACCCTCCATAAATATATATATATACAGATCTATACTCACGCATAAGTTGAATATTTATAACAATCACGTATTTACGAAAAATTTTATTTACTTAAGATTAAGTAATACTTAGATTTCATAGCGTATCGCAATTTGATAGTCATTTACATAATCAGTTTTAAGAAATTACTATATATACATCGTATAATCGTATACACATGCATAGATGCAATCAAGGGTGCATGCACACACATCCATTTTCTCACATATATTGCATATTATTTTCAAGACCATTATATATAATTATTTTATATTATTTAAACGTAATCCAATTTACAAGTAAATCTTACATTTTACACTGGCCTTAATTGTAATATAACTGAAATCTAATGTTCAATATACTGGATCATCTTCTTAATTATTTATTTAATTTTGACGGACTCTTTATTACTGCCCACATGTTCCAACTCGATATTATCATATTCCAAAGGTGCGTTATCATAGTAGGCATAATCATAATCATTTTTCTTCATTACTTTTGGACGATTAGTCGTTTCCTGCAGGAATTTCGTTGTTGTTGTATATGCTAATTTTTGTTGATTTCCATTAAAACTATTTGGATTATAAGTCGTTGGTAATGCCGATTGTCTAAAAATATTAAAAATATAATATAATAACTGGAAATAATTGTTAAAGAAAAAGATAGAAACTTCAGAATACAAGCAAGTTATTCTATTTTTCAACGACTAAACTGACAAGTAAAAAATTCAAGAATAATGGAATTTTTAACATTTTGCATATTGGGATAAATGACATAAACTGCTATTATTTTGTTATGAAACAGTAAATTTTAGTACAAAAGAACATAAATTAATATAACGACTATACAATTAAAAAAAAGAAAAAGAAAAACAAATGCATGGATGTTGTGACACTACACTGCGCAACAAAATTGTCGCAACAAGTTTTTTCATCAAAAAATTGGCCTTTTTAAATGCTCATATAACTCCGTCAATTTTCATTGTATCGTAATGAGTTTTAGTTTATAGGAAGCTTTGTGTACTTTAAGAAATACCTCAGATATAACAATTCCAATTTAATGATACTTTTCTATGTCTTAATCAAGCAGAGCAACTTTGCTTTCTTAAAAAACTGTAGTTTAGACGCTATCTGATGCTAGAACGCTTTTTCACGAGCAATTTGAAAAGATTCGTTTTTCTACTATTATTTTGCCCGATTTATGCCATTTTATAGATAAGCATGTATTTTTGGCAAATACCAACTGCAACATTTGCAATTCTGCATGGGTAGCGCGAGAAGAATGTTGGTTGGACTTTACACACCATTCTAGCCCAGAAAAAAGCGGATTATCGTTTCTCAAATTGTTAATAAATTAATTCGTGAAAAGTGTTACAAGCGACGCCACACAGACGCTTTATTTTCTTTCCGTATATTTTCGTTCATATATTAACATCGTGTTTTGTTATTGTAAAATTTTTTGAATAAAGCACATGAGTTCGGAAAAAAATGAGTATTGTAACAAAAAAGCAACCATATAGGGGAGAATCTTGTAAAAAGACCAAAAATATCAAACTGGCGGCCGCAAAATCGTTACGAGCTGGAGAAATCAAATCTCGAAAACGATAGTACATCGGCTAAAAAATTATCAGATGTATACATCAATGATTTTGAAGTAAAAAAGTTTCAGTTACCGAATTCTGAATTTTGTAGCAGTGTTTTCCGCAAAATTTCAAGCTCTTGTATGTAAAAAATGCAAATCTTATGTAACGTTCACCGAAAGTGGAAAACGATGCTTGGGTTTCAAAATTGTGATTTCCTGTAAAAACTGTGATCAGACTAGTATTCATAGTTGTCTATTTATTGCGAAAGGATATAATATTAATCACATAATTGTTCTTACCATGCAATTACTAGGAGTACGATTGAATGTCATTATAAAATTTTACACTTTAGCTCAGTATGAAAACTGTAGCTGAACGAGAAAAAACTGACGATCCAAATAGCATTACTGTATTTGATGATGGTTCGTGGAGAAAGCGTGGTTTTTCGTTTTTTACGGGTTTGTTTAACTTATCGGCTGGTATGCTGGCAAAGTAGTCGATGTTTTAGTGAAATCTAAGTATTGCAAAACTTACGAATTTTGGAAAACCAAAATTGGTACCATCGAGTTCGAATAATGGAGCTAAACTCATAAAGATGAACGCCAAGCAAACCACGTCGGCTCTGCAGGAAAGATGGAAGTGGACGCCGACATCGCAATGTTCCGCACTCAGAATCTGTGCATAATTTGAAATACGCTAATTACGTGGGCGACGGTGATTCAAAAACCTTTGAAGGAATCATAGATTCTGAGCCGTACGAAAACTTCACCTTGAAAAAAAGAATGCATCAACACGCAGAAGCGGATGGGTTCTCGCCTTCGTAATTTAAAAAAACAAACAAAAGGACTTGGAGGAAAAGGCAAGCTTACTGGCAACCTCGTAGACGAGTTGGCAATTTATTATGGTTTAGCGATTCGTAAAAATCATGATTCAGTAGAGAAAATGCGTAATGAAATCTACACAACGCTGTACAATAAATTATCTATTGACGATCGACCGAGAGACGAAAGATGTCCGCGTGGAGAAACTTCATGGTATTCATGGCAAAAGGCTGCAGCTACTGGAAAAAATTTGTGCATAAAGTACCTCTTTTCGAAAAAGTGTATAAAGCAATTTCGCCTATTTACGAAGAATTAAGTAGTGACAATTTATTTACGCGTTGCATAGGCGGTTTTACACAAACTAGTAATGAAAGTTTTAATGCGACCGTCTGGTCTATGACTCCAAAATCGTGCTCTAGTGGCAAACACGTGCTTGATGCCGCAGTATATATTGCTGCAAGTATCAACAATGATAACCTTTCTATTATCATGAAGCTTATGCAACACTTGGCTTAACAATCGAACGGAACTGTAACAATTCCTGCATCGAAACAGATGCGCGTCGAATCAAGCTTTTTGAGAGATCCTTAATGGACGATGCCAGAGAGGTCCGGATGTCCTTAAAATCAGTTAGGAAGGAAGAGGAGGAAGAGGACATTAATAGAGATGGTCAAATGTGCGGTGCAGGCATCGCAGGTTAGAGGTATACAAAAATTTCAAAGATTTAAACGCGTTTTTATTGAAACGGGTTTTTGCAAAATTGGCGTACTCGTAGCTTTAACACCAATGTATCGATTGACTTGAAATTTTTAAAGTAGCTTCACAAATATATTCTCCATACAAATACGTAGCCTTTTCTGATATTTAAAAATTTTTTTGTTTTATTAACAATTTAGTACTCTTTTTAGTCGAAAATTGATAATTTTTGTTTAAAAGTGCACAGTTTGTATAAAATTTGGAATAAAAAAATTCCTACGTACTTGTATAGCTATTCGTATATAGTTTCAGAAAATTTTTGGTTTTTTGTTTGAGTTTCAACGGTTTTTAAGGTAGCGGTACGCCCGCGGAGCATTTTAAAAACATTTCTTTTCCGCTTGTCTGCTGTAGCACCGCCATTTTGTACAAAAATGATAATAAAAAAATTTTTTTTACACATTAATATATTTTCAATGAACCATCTAAATATGAATATTATTCCTTTTCCTCTAATCCCACAATTTGTACAAACTAAGCCTTTTTTCGACCTCTAGAGTGATGTTTCCCCTTAATTTGTTTTTTAATTAAAAACTATTGTTAATATATGATTTTAGTAATTTTGTGCCCAATTTTAAGTCCGCATAAATATGTTTAACTAAATAATATATCAGACTGTTAACTAGTGTTATAATTAGTGGACAAGATAAACTTGGTTTGCTAATGAACTCTCGGTTAAACTAACAGGGGGAGTACATGAGCTCCGGGAAACGGATCTTATCTTAACTTTGGTATATCTTTCGTAATACAAAAATATGAAGAAACCCAAGTTATTGCTGCAAAGGCCAATTTTACGAGTTATTCGACATCTAATAATAATTTTAATGAAAATTACTTCCATTTTAATCGCTTATAACTCGGAAATGAATAGTAATATTCACACAAACCTAAAACCAGAAGAAAGTTGAGTTTAAGTAGATATGGTTTGAAAAAAAGAAGCTTAAATCACTCAATTTAGAGCAAAGTTATGTCGCGTATTTTCTTAGCCTAACTCACGAAAGGAATAGCGGTCGCATCCAGACCAATTTTCCGCCTCGATCGTCGCCTAATTTTCCCGAAAAAGGGATGGAAGAGGGTAAACACACACACGATCTCTCGTGTTTTCGTCCCTACGTATTGTCGTAAGCGTAATTTTATACTCGAACCGAAGTAAACAAGTGTCGTCGATTGACCTTGACATACCGAAGTCTCTGACTGCTTACAATTATTATGAATTTAAATATTAAATTCGTCATGATTAGATTGTATAATGATTTCCATTACAACTTGTATTTAAAGAAACTAATACAGGAGAAAGTACTGAAATCAGTATGGAATCGACAAGAATTTTTTGCATTTACTATTATTTAAATGATCAGCCATAAATTATGGAAGTGGATAGTACTGAAAGATTTTAATTCACATACGACAGTCATTTATACTTGTTTTAAGCGAAACTTTTTGACTCATACATGTGAGGTGTTGAGTTATTGAAGCATGAATATTGAAAACGCGATTGAAAGCACGTTATAAACAACATAAAAAACCACTATTTTGTTATTAAATCACCGACATATGCTATAAAGTAAAGTTCTTAAGTAAGTGTAATTAATTTTAATATACCTAAGTAATATGTATTAAATGCATGTGTTATATTCAAAATTCAATTATAAAATTATGATTGAAAATAAACCATTTAATAATTCAAATAACTAAATATATTATACATTATAAATCATGACAATAGTATTAAACAACAGTAAAACATCAAATAAATTTTTCAACTCATTTTAAATTATTTTTTATTTTTAAATTTATCTAAATCAAATATACAAAATTTATTGCTCGAAGCAACTATAATAATATTAACAACTTTGCTGCCCGCGCGGGGTGTCGTGTTCCCGTATGCGGCGCGTCCCCCGGGTGGCGGATGGAGGAAAGCTCGTCACGCTTGCGTGAAGGGTAGAGGTGAAACAAAATAGCCTCCGTGGACCAAACAGTTGAAGAAGGATGATGAGCAAGCGAATGGAATACCTACTACCCCAAGCGGGCAGCTCCAAACTAAGAGTCAATCCCGCCGTCGGTTCCGATCGGGTTAAAGCCCCGGTGACCGGCGCTGGCCTCACGGATTTTGGGGTCACGTTAGAGGTGGGGTCCTCGAAAGAAAATCTCCAACAGCAGCCGTCGTTACAGATGTTGAGTGTTGCATCCGCCAACAGGTTACGAAGCGGCAGCGTCACCAGCCTTGGTAGTGCCATCAGTGGCATCTCTGCATATAGTAAGGAATCTCAAGAGGAGATCGAAATATTCCGCAATATTACGAATACGAGAAGGTAGAGAAGGCGCAGGAGGACATCGACTCCACTTACGACCACCTAAACAGCGAACTGCAGGCTATGTTGGCTGCTTGTGCAAAGCAGCCTAACATCTCCATGGTCGTGAAGACAGGGCTGAAGACCGTAGACACTCTTGTACAAGAGTTCTACGGGAAAACCAAGAAGATGTTTTCGGCAGTCGACGATTACAAGTGCCAAGTCGAGAATTATCGAGTTGGTCACGAGAATCGTCGGCGGCCTAAGAGAAGAGGCATAATAGCTAAAGCCGTCTTTACGGCTACAGCTAGAATGCAGGCTTAAAAGAGAAGTAGAGAGGGCCCCCAAAGCTCCCCGAGATCTCTAAGAGCCGCAAGAAGAAGAACCCTCGAATGGAGGTACCAAGACGTGGCATGGACAAGGAGCAATCCAAGTCCGCGTCAGTGGCGGGAAAAAAGCCGACAGTCAAGTCGGGTCAGGCGCCTCTTGGTAGGAGAAAGCGCCAGATGGCGCCAGTATCCACCCTGGTGGTCACTGTCGCGAGGGACCGTACGTTTGCTGAAGTCTTGGGGAAGTTCCGAAAGGAAGTCAACCCGGACGACAGCGGTGCCCAGGTTCTGAGCGTACGGCCGACAAGGCGGGGAGATGTCCTGCTCTGGCTGGGCAAGAAAATGGACGCAAAAGCATTCGCTGAGAAAGTCCGCACGGCTACGAAAAGTATGGGAGAAGTTAGGATCCGAGATCGAAGGGTGACCCTGGAGATCAGAGACCTGGACGCTCTCACAACGAGGGACGAAGTGGTGGCGGCCCTAGATAAAGTTCTCGCGACTCTGCCTGAGAGCCGAGAGGTGAAGCTTTTGGGTCCCAACCGCAATCAACAAAAGACAGCCATCGTGAAGGTCGATCACGAGACCGCTGACAAGCTAAAGTCGATGCGACATCTTTGCGTGGGCTTTGTAAGCTGTCGCGTTCGGGATCGAGTTTTGGTCGAGAGGTGCTATCGGTGCCTAGACTTCGGCCACACGAAACGGAATTGTAAGGGAGTGGACAGGTCCTCGTCATCCTACAAGTGCGCCGAGCCTGGACACAACCTTAAGAATTGTAAGAGTGCTCCCCAATGTTTCCTTTGTCCTTCAAAGGGTGCTCAGGGAGTATCTCACATGGCGGGGTTTGGAGTCTGTGCTATCTTTCGGCGCGCGCTCGAAACAGCGAAGAAGGCCGTTTCACGATAAGTGGCAGTCTAGAATAAGGAATAAGAAAAACTAATTCCTAGTGAATATTATTGTTTTTATTATAGTTTATTGAATTAGCATTTATTTTTATTTAATAAATTATTGTCATAAATAAATCTATTTTTTTGTAAAACTTATCGTGAAGCCAAATATCAAATTCAATTATAGATTATACAAGTTAAACGTGTGAACCTGTTAAAAATCTAAAAAGCTTATTGATAAAATTAAAAAATTATAATTAATCCACTTAGCTTTTTTGTTTGTTTGCAGGAATAAATATATTTTCCTTAATTATCGCTCATCCAACTTCAGACCTTTTTATCGCTCTTTTGAAGTAGTAACTTTTCCATCACTCATCCGAATTAGAAATTTTTTCACCGCTCATCCGAATTAGAACCTTTTTCACCGCTCATCCAAATTAGTACCTTTTTCACTGCTCATTCGAATTAGAACCTTTTTCACCGCTCATTCGAATTAGAACCTTTTTCACCGCTCATTCGAATTAGAACCTTTTTCACCGCTATTTCGAAATAGCACCCTTTTCCTCCCACCCGACAATATAAGATTCTCACGCACAATTCTGTCCTCCCAGGCTGAACAGTCAAGCCTAAACAAAAGCTCAAATAAGGATGATTTAGAGACAGTTACTATAAAAGATTTATTTAAAGATTCTGTACGTGGAGGAAGATAGGTTAAGGGTTTAGGAGGAAAACGAGAAGGATATTTAAGATGATCTACTGTATGGTCGATTTGAGTGAAATGTTCAGCAAGATAATGAGGCGAATTTCGAGCAATAACATTATAAGCCAATGATCCAATAAAATACAAACGTCTAGACTCGACTGACAGCCATAGCAAATGTAATCTATACGGTGTTACATGATCCCGTCTACGCAGAGTTCCCCATACAAATCGCACACACGCATTAAGGAGTCGCTGAAGTCTTAGGTTCCGCACCTGATCAATATTATTATACACAGCACACGCATAATCAAAATGAGGTATAATAAGTGTCTCCACAAGATATTTTCTAGTGCTTTGAGAGAATGCCCTCCTATGGAACCACAATGAGCGCAAGACCCCATGGACCCTCTGCGATATTAACAAACCCTGCTTTGACCAGTCCAGGGTGGGTGACAATCAAACACCCAACAATTTAACCTCATTCTCGTAATCCAAATGGGCATTTAACAGCTTAATTCGGGGAACAACAGCCAGATCCACTCGCGAAACATATGCCTGACTGCCTAGGATCATGACCTTTGTTTTGTTTACATTCAAATCAAGACCATTTGATACTGCCCAAGAAGCAACCGCATTCGCATCCTGTGTAATTCGATGCACACCTATCTCAAAATCCGCTGGTAGATAAAAATGATAAACCTGGGCGTCATCAGCATAAAGCATGCATTTACTAAATTGAAGGACATCCGGTAAATTATTAATGAAGATGGAGAATAATAATGGACCCAATACACTGCCCTGTGGCACTCCCGAGTTCACCCCAAGCCAATCCGAACAACCACTCAAATCATCCACAACTGCCTGCGTACGACCTACTAAATAATGATAAAACCATCTCAGAACAGTATCAGTGCAACCCAACCCACGCAATTTAAGCAGAAGCGGCCCATGCGGTACAGAGTCGAACGCTTTAGAGAAGTCGAACAGAACCAAGACTGTTATAATTCGGGAATCTATAGCCCTTCTAATATCATCCAGGACCCCTAAAAGCGCAGTCTGCGTATTATGACCTCTGCGAAAACCCGCTTGTCTTGGATTTAATAATTGATAGTTTTTTAAATAAGACGACAACTGAAAATGAACTAAACGTTCCAAAAGTTTCGAGATCTCGCAGAGTTTGGCTATCGGTCTAGTATCAGAACAGGTTCGAATCCTGCTCGACTTCGCCAGCGGAAACAATAAGGTTTGCTTCCAACATTCCGGGAAAATCCAATTGTTAATAATTCGATGAAGACTTCAAGTGCGGAATTAATTGCAATTCCAAAAGTTTTAGCATTTTTATCGATAACCCACCTGTCCCCATAGCCCTCGACTTTGCTCTACCAAGAACACGCTGAACTCCTCTAGGGTGTATGGTATCAAACTCAAATCTAGCAGGGGTAGTACGATCACCTTCATTCACCTGAAACAATGAATCAAGAAAAGATGGAGGAAGAGGTGCAAGGCGATTCGAAACAGATGCATAATGGACATTTAATTGCTGAGAGGTCAAAAATTCTAATGGTGATGAACCAAGATTAGTGTCCAAGCACAACCCTTTCAGCTCTCTCCATTTGGCCCTAGGATCTGTAGCATTCAACAGTTTATCAGAAAGATATATGTATTTATTGCTATCAAGCATATTAGAAACTCTATTTCTTAGAATCTTATACCTTTCAGCTGTATGTCGTGAGACTTGAAAAGTGAAAAAGCCAAATTTCTAGCTTTAATCAGATTCCTGGTCTCCATTGTAACCCACCGCTTATATTTATTCCCAATGACTACTAGTTACAAGGCGCCAGTTCATCAAATGAGGAGAGGGCTGATGCCGAAAGATGAGAAATCAGCAATGAGACAGACTGAGATCTGCCATCATAAGCCGAAACATGTGTATATGAGGATGGAAATGAGGAAATATTAGCTGGATGAAAATTATGAGAAATATGCGAATTAGATGAAATGGAAAATAAATTAGATGATGACATGCTAAATGAATTTGGTGAGATGGGGAATAAATTAGGTGATGACATGGTAACCGAAGTTAAGGAATTTAATGAACTTGCATTATTAGGTATGACATTATGAGTGATAGAGTTATTACTAGATGAGTGCATGCTTATAACTATGTTTGAACTTATATCTAATAACAACAACGGACTAAATACATCTGATTACTGGTCAGGCAAAACACTATGACTAGAGGTTAAAAAGCTACTACTATAACAAGAAGACCAACCCAAATTAAAGATATTACTAAAAACTGAATCTAAATCACGATGGCTGGCCTCTCCCAAGTTACGCGTCCAATACCTCCTCACCCTCATTGGCTGTCTAATTATTTGCATATAAATTGTGATAGAATCATGGCCCGCCGCAAAGGGGACAAATGACTTCACAAATTTAAAATAAGGTACCGGTTCACGAACAAGAAAAAGATCTCGCCACGTATGAGATGTGCCCACTGATGTGACCACATGATGAATCGGCTCCGAATCAATAAGAGTAAGATTCAGAGCCGATATATTTGCCCTCATCATGTCCGCCGCACCGCTCACCGATTTTATATCTATATTAAAATCACCCGTAATAACAGTATGGCCATGCGACGGAAGTAAATCCGACAATACATCAAACAATTCTGAAGGATAAGCTGCCGTTGGCCTTCTATATACAACTCCCAGAACTAACGACGAAAATTTACTTGAGATATTTAACAAAAGATATTCCGGTGAGTTAGAGAACCGTCTATCAGAATGTGCCAACGTAACTACTTTATAATCGTTTCTAACATACGCAGCCACGCCACCACCTTCCTTACCCAAACGATCAAGTCTATATAGCGTATAACCCGGTAACTTAAAAATATCTGAGGCGTCTGATTCCTTCAAAAAAGTTTCAGTAAGCGCAACCACATCATGTGTCTGCGGAAAAACCAATGCTTCTAATGAGCTAAAATGAGTCTTAAGTCTATTAATATTAATATGAATAATTGAAAACCAACTTTTCGCCTGACCAACATCACCTCATTGCGAAGAACACCCGGGATTAGGAGGAAGGGAGAGGAGATCAGCTTCAGCATTTATACGAATCATTGATCCCTTCTTCTCTCTTCTTAGATAAACAATTGAATTTAATACTATCGGCCGCAAGTATCCCAGTTCTTTCGCTTTACGCACGGTTAATGACCAAAGCGCATGTACTGCCTTTGGCCAAAGCGGTCTTATAAATAGCGACGAATCATTACCCTCTCCGAAAACACCCAAAGCAGTTTTCCCTTTCAATAAATAAGATTTTTCGACTATAATGTCATGCACCGAAGGCGAAGTAACTCTAAAAACTAATCCTCTCGAGAACGTAGGGCCAGCAGACACTGCTGAGGTATCATCGGGAACACCCTGCATAAACGAGGTATTAACCACCCTTTGGGAGCGCGGAATCCACGGACGAATCTCAACAAGATGTGAGTGAACGAGCGGCAAATTCATAACATCTAGAATTTTTTCTATAAGCGAGCGATCGTCTAGCTTAGATATTAGCGGTAAGCCCAAAAGCAGTAGCTCACAATCATCTTTAATTGATTTTATATTCAAGAGAGGATCGGCCACCTACAACGTAGAAGCACACGCACTCTCACGCAAAGCTCCAACACCATCCTCGAGTCTAGCAATACGGCCGTCCAGCTCATTGATACGCTCATTCGCACAGGATTCGATGCCATTAACACGCTCACGCAATGAAAATAGTTCAGTACTGATAGAATTTAATTTTGAATCAACAGCATCAACCTTACTTTCAAATCTCTCCGTGAAAGCCGAAAAAGAGCGCTCGAAAGAGCGCTCGAAACGAGTAAACCACGCCGGTGGAGTATTCGCCATCGCAGCGGGATCCGATGAGCCGCCCAATTGACTAATACTGGTCGCAATAGGCGTGATCGCGCGAGGTTGCTTGGCAACCTGCTTCAAAGATGGCGATGGGGGCGAGGTCAAGCGCTTCGCGCTTGCCATAATGGGGGGAGATGCGAGAGTCCCCGCAGCTGTCCCGCTCACCGTCGCGCTCACAAATTGCGACCCAGTAGGTGCTGCCCCCGTTCGGTGCAAATCGCCACTAAGGCACGAAATTGCAGACGTGCGTGCTAAATTACAGCAGCGCCTAATATTAGTATTCGGCAAAATTGAAACGCAGTGTGAATGCGTGATATTATTGCACGCCGGGCATATCTCAGAATAATCCTTGCGTATAATGCGCATTTTACAGACGAAACAACATCTCGCGGAAGCCATTGTGTCAATATTACTGAGGTGAGGTGAAGCGATACAGAGCTGGCGTTATGTGTGACGTCACCACAGGTGCGGCGGCGAGATGATGGGCCGTAGTTCCGTTAGAATCCAAGAGGAGCGCTCACGTAGTTGTGCGAATAATTCTGCCGCCCAATTGCCACTCCAAGCGAAAATAACCTCGAATGTTGACAGGTTGTTTGCAGCGAAAATTTAGGTGGAAAGACTAACTGCTAAAGCAAACTTTATCGAAAAGTGCAAGCTGCAGTCAGTCCGCCCACGTAAAGTATGCACTGTAAAGCTCAGGAACAGATGTGAGAAGAAGGCGAAGATATAAATACGGAGCAAAAGTGAATAGTGACTAGTCGACTTACCTTGCGCGCGCAGAGAGAGAGAGAGATTGATTGAAGAAGTTTTATTTTTGCCTAGGAAATAATTTAACCTTAAGGCAAGTTACATAAGTATTTACAATACATCATTAAAATTTAAAAATATAGAAGTATAAACATAATCGAGTAATCGAGTTTAAAAATATAACAAAATAAACATAATTGGGTAACCGAGTTTAAAAATACGACGATATAACGATATAAACATAATCGAGTACGATATAAACATAAATTTCATTTTCTAAACACTTACTGCCTAAACTAAACTAAACGCTGGCACCTGATATTAGAAAATTAAAAAGTCGAGACTTAAATAAATTCACATTTCTCGCAAGTTTCAAATCAGACGGCAAAGAGTCCCACAAGTCCATGGCTTGAATCGTAAAGGAGCTGCGATAGGTATTCGTTACCGTGATAGGTCACTCAAAGCAGGATTGTTTATTACGAGTAGATCGACGCAGATCTGCACTAGGTGGAGGGAACAACTCATGCAAATACTCCGGTCTTCCAGTAGTCAGAACCTTGTAAGTCAAGACACCCATAGAGTATCTGCGGCGTTGAGTCACTGACAACCAATTCAATTTTCTAATAAATTCCTCCAACCTAGCGTCCTTTTTTAAGCGAAATATATAACGCACACAAACATGTAAAAGGCGCTGCAATTTGACATTCAAATAGTCCGGTAAGTCGCAATAAACCAAATTTCCATAATCAAAATGCGGCAACACTAACGCAGCTACCAGTCTTTTCCGCAAAGGCAGTGATAAAAAATTTCCGCAGTTTCGCAATTTATGGAGAGTGCCATGTATTCTCGAGGCGACACCAGAGATGTGAGCATTCCATTGCAGGCTACCACAGATAATAATCCCAAGGTCACGAACAGATTTAACCAATGGAATCTCGTGGCCATCAACCAGAAGAGGAGGCAATGATTCTCTATCCACGAATCCCAACTGCTGTACCGAACCAATTAAAATCGCCTGGGTTTTACTAAAATTCAAGTCAAGACCATGCTCCTGTGCCCATTTGGAGACTGCAGCACCATCAGCCGCCAATTTCTCGATACACGAATTACAATCGCCTGGATGACAGTGTAAGTATAATTGCAAGTCGTCAGCAAACAACATGCCCTTTGAAAAAACCAATCGACTTAAGATGGAATTTATAAAAATCAAAAAGATTATAGGTTCAGGAATTGAACCCTGTGGGACACCAGCAGACGTTTCGAGGTAGTACGAAGGAGCTCCATCGTCACCAATAACTGCCTGAGAACGTCCATCCAAATAAGAAAAAAACCATTCTATAACGTCATTCTCAAAATTCATATGTTTACGGATTTTCAAAAGCTCAGCGTGACTTATAGTGTCAAAAGCTTTCTTAAAATCGAATAGCAACAAGAACGTAACCATACCTCTATCGATGGCAAGACGAATATCTTCCGTAATTCTTAACAAGGCAGTCTGAGTACTAAACGAGGTACGAAATCCCGACTGAAAGGTGATAGGATATTATTACCCTCTAAATGTTCTATAATTTGTTGGGTCACCAAACGATCAAAGACTTTAGCAAAATGGGCAAGATTCGCAATTGGTCTAGTGTCTGAAGGCGATGACGGTTTGGGAATTTTGCTAAGAGTTACAATCGAAGCTCGCTTCCATACAGAAGGATACAATTTAGTTTGCAATGACAGGTTAAATAAATTTGTAAAAATCGGCACAATTGAGGGCAAAACGTCCTTGAAGTAGCACAGCGACAGACCATCCGAACTTCGACTCTTGGCCTTAGGGAGGCAAACCATAAAAGACTCAACTACTTCATTTTGAGTAATAGGTCGAAATGAGAATGAGTTCGTTACAGGGCAAAAAAAAAGGAGAAAAACTTAAGTGGGGAGTCGAAAGACTCGTTAACAATACCCAATCTTCTAAGAAGACGCCAGCAATCCGAACCGCCCGAACTACCCTGTAACATACGCTCGAAATACGAGTCTCTAGCCTGCCTAATTTCACGCTTAAGATGTTTTCGAAACCTTTTATAATCCGCCAATAAGATGCCATCACCTCGACGTCTTGCTAACTTGTACATTTTATTTCGCTTTTTTCGTTTTGCTATAAGTGTGTCGGTCATCCATGGAGCTAAGCGCGGGCGAGCCAAACGAGAAACCAAAGGAGCGTACCTATCAAGATTCGTAGTAAGAGAACTCTGTATGAAATCTAAGTAGGAGTCTATATCTGTACAATCACCCAGCATTTCCCGAATGAGGGCAAAATCATCACTAACTGATATTGAAAATTCAGCAGGATTAAAGTTCTTGAAATTTCGGGTAGAACGCACATTTAACTCAGTTCTCACAACAAGTAAAAGATAATCAATAAGTATATAGTCGTGACCACATATAAAAGGGCTAGATGATTGCTTGGACATTTTAATCTTCAAATCAGAATCGGTGATAAAGACATCGAGCCAAGTGTCTGAATTATCACAATGGTGGGTAGCCTTAAATGGCACCAAATATAAAGAATACTCACTAATTAATTCTAACAAATGCGAGCTATAATAATCTAAAGTTAATAAATTCGAGTTCAGATCTCCAGCAATGTTAATATTGCTATATATATGACAATATTCCTGAAGAGTCTTGAAAAAATTTGACAAAGTATGACCCTTAGGCCTGCGATAAACTGATGCCAACAATACCTTTGTGGAATCAAACAACAATTCCAAAAGCAGATATTCAGTATCATTCACATTTTCAATTTGTGGAGATTCCAAAATACGAAAAGTTATTCCGTTTTTAATATAGCATGCCACACCACCGCCTTGCATAAAATCACGCCTACCAGTGGCAGAGACCAAACCTCGGTCATTACGCACTAATGTATAATCTGGTAAATTGTACAGAGAATTTGGGCGATTTGGTGTACACCATGATTCAGAGACTGTAAGAATATCAACCTTTTCCAATGCTAGTAAAGACTCCAGTTCGGCAAGGTGACTCAGCAAGGAATTTGCATTTACCTGAGCCACTCTTAGAGAGGATCGGATAACAGAACAACCACCATACCTCGGAGTGCAAGGTAGTCACAAGAGTTTTTGAAGATCAGCCGCTGAATTTATCTGCAGACGTTCTGAGTTGTCGTCTTTTTTTACAAAAATTACACTATCTCTTGTCCAAATGTATTTATAATTCAGTGGCTTTAATTTAGTTTTGACAAGCATGTGGAGTTCGTGTACGGCAGGTGGCAGCATTTCATAAATATTTATTAATTTTGTAGAAAAATCCCCAGCATCAGCTATGATATCACCGCACTTTATGTTACCAAACTTACGCTTAGTTTCAAGAATAAAGTTACGAACTTCTACCGATTTAAAGCTAATTACAATGGATTTGGTAGACGGTGATGATGATGACTGAGATGATGCAAAATCCGAAGGTTTCTTAGGAACAAGCGAGCGCACATCCAGTATATCGCTGCAAAGATAATTAAGGATTAAACAAAACAAAATACTCTTAGCTAAATCCAAAATGGGCAAAGAGCACGAAGATGGGATACCGACAAGTTTTAGCTGAGTATTTGGTGCAGCAGTCACACGCATATCCTTAAGCTGCTCTACCTCACTGCGCAATGTAGCATTCTCATGCTCCAGGGCAGATATACGGGTATTTTGTTGCTCCAATTTGCTATTTATATCATCCAGGCGTACATTTATAGAAGCAGTGTCCGTCCTTGAACTGCGAAAAAGGAAAGGCAGCTTGCTGCGAATGCGACATAGAGTCCCAATCCGCCGGCAACTCCATCTCCTCTGCAACAGTGGACAACAAACCTGAGACTGAGTTACACTGTGAAGAAGGCGAGGTTTGACCCAAAGTACGAGTGGAATCCAAAATTGAATGACGTGCTGCAGCTGATGTAGCCGGGGCCTTCTTGCTGGAAAAAGAGCTCAAGTATACAGACCTATCAACAGGAAAACTTAAATTATTAAAGCAGCAAACATCCTCAGATTTGTTTTGCAAAAAAGTGGCAGCACAGCTTGGATGAAACTGCTTGTCACACTGCTCACAAACTCTGATTAACAAAGAGATAGACTTAGCACAACGGAAACACTTTGTCGCCCTTGAATTATTGGACTTACTCATCTAAACTAAATTCATAAAATCCAAAACTTAAACTCACAATTTGTTTGCCATATAGCACAATGCCGAATTTAAAATTTAAAATACTGTCATTCAAGTTCGTTAGATAATAATAATAAAACTATATCGCACTAAAATAGAATATACAAGTAATTAATACCAACGCAGTAGACAGGTAAAGCGCGAAAATCACAATAATGCACGCATAATACTGAAAACACATAAACAATTTCGCAATATAAAATAAAATAGTCACGCATCATACATAGGTACAGTATCATAAATACAATGAAGATACGCAAAAATTACATAATAGCGGCACCAAGTTAATTACAAGTGTACTAACGGCAAAGGTAAAGGCAAATATCTACATTATCAGTTGTCGATAATTAACTGGCCACATGGCGTATAATTATAAATACCATCTAACCTCAAAACTATCTTACAACTAGGTTTACAATAAATTTAAATAATTCAGCTTAGGGTCCACTAAAACAACAAACTGAGTTTATCGCACATTTGCCACATATCACAGACACAGGTTGCTCCTCACTCTCGATGTAACACGGCTCAAACGGCAGCAAACGCGGCAGCAGCACGTTTAGTAACACAATGCTGCCAACTTCGTAACGACAGCACATAACCACATGGCTCGGACCTCACTCTTCCCAGCAATTAACCTCACTTTCGAGAACTGCAGTTTTGGGCATGAAATAAATGCAAACCAGTCCCTGATGCACAAAAATTTATGTTTCAGGATAGCTTGCATATAGTCGCGTGCAAGATTCTGAAAACAAAACGCCCGTAGGCATAACTAGGCAGCAGTATTTCTTTAACAAATCAAGAGGTAAAAATAAGCGTCCGGTCATACTTACAGAGAGAGAGAGAGAGAGAGAGAGAGAGAGAGAGAGAGAGAGAGAGAGAGAGAGAGAGAGAGAGAGATAGAAACATAAATAGATATAAGTTTGTTTGTACAGTAAAAAATTGACAAATTTTTGAATAAAAATAAATACTATATAGAAGCTTGTATAAATATAATATTGCACAGTGATATCACAGTTTAAAATATGACAGTCGCAGAATAAATGCAAATACGGCGAATACCACAGTAAGTCAGCAGATAAATTATAATACAAATAAAACAGTGGTCAATACATCTATCAGTTACAATACTAAAATACAATTTAAAATTTAAAATTAGACGATACTATAAAGCAGTCATTAGTCATTACAATCTTACGTCATCGACCATCCCTTAAATACTGTCATTCATTAGTATATGAGACATTACAATATAGAATAACAAATAAATAAACAAATAAAATAAATAAATAATTTAATAATCAAAAAAATAAATAAAATAAATAAATAAACAGTGCATTTAGATTAAAACTATTCTAGTGCCGAGAAGTGTCTCCGAGCCGCGACCTTAAAACCCTTTAATGAGGCCAGGCCACGAATCTCTGTCGCCAAGGAGTTCCATAGATGCGCACCTTGCACCTGTAGGGAGCATTTACGAGACTCGGTACGCATCAATGGAGGTACGAGTACTCTTGTAAACTCCTTCCAGAGGCCCTAGAAGTACATCTAGAGAAGATACTCTCTAGATACGCTGGAACTCGCATACGCACAATTTTATACATGAGAACGTATCTATGCGCAGCCAGCCCGAAGAGTATTTGTGGATCGTTACATGATCATCCCTCCTAATACCGCAAACGTAACGCACAAAAGTATTTTGTAAAATCTGTAATTGGTTTCTAATCTCTTGCAAAACATCCAGAGTGACTACTGAACAATAGTCTGTAACAATAGTATGGGCAAACAAAAGCGCATCGGCGAGTCGCTTCCTAAGAGCCTGGGTAGTGTACTTGCTAAAAAAACGCAGACTATACACACTCTATTTACTTTTTTTGTGATATTATCTACATGTAGCTTCCAAGATAGCTGCGGTTCCAAAATCATACCAAGACTTAGAACCCTCTCCACAAACGGGATGTACACGCCATCACCCAAGTCAATGCCACGACTACCATGGTTGTAGAAGTCCGAACAAAATTTATGGTAACCAAAGACTATAGCTTGAGTCTTGGAGACGTTAAGTTTGAGTGAGGCGCGCACAGCCCAATCCTGTATTTCAATTGCGATTCTCTGAAGCTCCGCTATCCCCCTACCCAGATCAGAGTATGGGAGTTGCAAGTAAACCTGCAGATCATCTGCATACAAAAGATGCTGGACACTCGCAGGATAAAGTACGTCACGTAAGTCATTAATGTATAGGCAGGAGTGTAGGGGTCCCAGGACAGATCTTTGTGAGATATCCTATGAGAATCTAACAGTTGCTTTTGAAATTGAGAGAAAGATATCTTAATTTGTCGATTTTCAGATAGTAAATCGGATAATGCAGATCGATATTCAGCCAGGAGCAAGTCCTGACTATACATTCTATCTTCAACATCAACTAAAATCTTTGTTGTAGTTTTTAAATTATTTTCAAATCCTGTCAAAACTTTTAAAGGTTCTATAATTGAATCAAATGCGGATGATGCTGCAGACAAAATGTCCGACAAACCATCCGAAAACGAGTTTGCAGTAGACGCCTGTGTTACGACGGTAGCGCCACCTTTATTCGTTGAATAATCACCTACAGGTTCGTCGTGATTTAAAACTAAATTTTTCATATTCTCTACCGCAATAGATGTGCTGGGAGCCTACGATGCTGCAACCTTTACATACAGGGAATCTTCCGCCTGTACATCCGCAACCGGTAATACCCTTTTTACTTTGCTTGAATTATTACCAGACGTTGAAGAAAGCAGAGACGAAAGGGGAGAGTTTATAAGCAAATATGTGTCCCTCTTATTTCTATCTCTGCAACTATGACAGATTTGTGAATTTTTTAAATTTGAATTTTTATTTTTGTTTTTATTTTCCAAGTTATTATTTTTTGCATTTATACTTAAATTAGGTTTATGTTTTGTTGCACTATTTGATATTTTTTTATCACAAATTATATGAAAAAATCGGTTGTAGTCTGCGCAAGAAAACAGCTCCGTCCTAATGCGTGAGGTTTCCTTACAAATAAAACAAATTTGATGATTACTTGCATTTAAATTTAAATTTGAATTTAAATTTGCCGCCAATAAATTTGCGTTCTGATTTGAGGGAGCTTTAGGTGCCATCTAGTAGTCTCTTGCGAAAATTTCTGCGTGAAGGCGCTTTCGCACGGTGTGTTTCAACGCGTTGGGCTGCGTTGCCCAATACCGCGTACACAATTTATTTTATTTCGCGAAGATGCTGGCTGTCGCCAGGAACAAGTTCGTTGGGATGCACGATGCGGAGGATTCGGGCGATCCTCCTTGCCTCGAGACGATTTAGTTAAATAAAGAGATTATCGGCGGGAGCGGAATGACACAATAATTACACAAAATAAAAATAAAAATGAGAGAGGCATTTATTTACTGTTTGAAAAAATGACCATCTAGGCATCGTGCCGCTACAAAAAAATTTTCGCGCAGGCGGAAATACCTGTAAGTCTACCGGATCGAGGACCTCGCCTGTGGTAGACTATCTCCCGATGTCCGCTATTTGGGTACCGGTGTACCTGAACATACTCCTGAGTTCTCACACTCTCATACACTCGGGGGGAGGGGCCAACATCGGCTGCGGTGGTTAGGAGACGGCCTAATACCGATGGCTTCTGCGCCTTTTCTTAGCCGTACACAAAACTATAGGTATCGGCACCGGATTAGTTCATCCGCCTCGAGCGGCGGATCGAGACGTACTGAGTAGGCAATTGCCTAATTTTCCGAAAAAGGGATGAGACAGGGGAAACCCACACATACACTCTCACGCTCTCATTCCTACGTATTGTTCGACCGATCGAATCGTATTGGTACCAGACGTCAGAGGACAATTCCCCTAATGATGACTGGGCCAGATGTAGATGAGCCAGTCTTAGCCTGCTTTGGCTGAGACTCCATCCCATCGAGTTTCCTCGCTTGCGAGCCTTCTGAGAACGGCCGAATCGTTGCTCGGGGTGTGGCGAGGACTCCTGATTCATAATCGTCCACCGTCAATTGCCTACTGCCTTCTTCTTGCGGTGTGTATGATTTGCGGCGACGTTCTTCCGCTGCTCCCGATCTGCCTCGCGCAGATCCTCAGCATACTCTGCGGGGTAGATTTTGGCAGACGACCCCGGTGCTAATACCGCAGGCACATCCACTTCCATCTGCTCCACTAGGGTGGACTCGACCGACGACGAGAGTTCCATCGTTGAGGCACGTGATGTCCCTTCTAGCTCGATGAGTACCTGTTCGATGTCCCGCACCGACTGGACGTATTTTTTTCCGTTCCTTTTCAAGGCTATAAAATACAAAAACAAAGAAAAAAAACACTCTTAAAGTTCAAACTGCAATTTCGACACAATATAATTAAAAATTTTAACGCACACCCACACTTACCATAAAAAAGGCGCAGAGATGTTGATCACATCCTGGAGAAACAGTACTTCTCTCTCACATCGCACAAAACTACCAATTAAAACATAATATTTAAAAACTCAATAAAAACAAAGGAGAAAAATTAGAAACAATTAAATAATTACAAATTTTACATTCGCAAAACCCTCCACTCAACATATTGAAAACGAGGACCTCCCCGAAGGGAGTCCTTTACACTAGTGAGACTTAATAATATCTACATCTCGACATCGTCTAACCGCCGACAATATATTCTATACATACATGTATATGCGCGTACATATATACATATAATACATACATACAGCACACATACGCATAACACATGCGCGAAACGTATCAAACTAAGAATATAAATCGCAGAGAGCGAAACATATTGCGAGACCAAACGAGTCGAGATTTCTCCCGTGTATCAGGCAACCATGCGCCACGAAGTGCACACCCGACTTGTTATATCAAGGCCTACTGGGATTCCCCTCGGCAGCTCAGAAAACGTGCCACCTCCGCGCACCACATAGCCCCCCGATACTGAGAGACTGAACACATCAAAGAGTTAACATCGGATTTGAATGTACTAAACGGCCCACGCACGCAACATTTTAACACTATCAAGCGTAACTCTGTATATATTTTTTAAAAAATTAACATCTTCAATACGGTTTCACGTGTCGTCATGTATATAAATATTCATCATTTCTGAGAACATACATTTTCTAAAATTATTTTCGATGGCCATGATACATGTTTTATTACATTCAATATTATGTCCTGTGTTAATTGTGTGCGTTAAAGTCGTTAATTATATTTTGTCGAAATTGCAGTTTGAACTTAAAGAAACTTTTTTCTCGTTGTTTTTGTATTTTATAGCCTTGAAATGGGACGGAAAAAAATATGTCCGAAACGTCGGCAGGAAAAATATGTGGTTCGTGGAGATCAATAAAGCCTTACTTTTTAGCACTATGGTCGGTCACAGCCATGAATAGATAGGCCTCAATGTATGGTCTCAATCTCTTAACAGCCCATATGAGGGCCAAGCATTCTATTTCCGTTGTTATGTAATTACGTTCAGCGGGACTTAATAATAATCGGCTGACGTAGACAATCGGGTGCTCGAAACTCTCGTCGTCCAGTTGCGTCAACACCGCACATATTGCTAAGCGGTAAATGGCTTAGAAAAGTCTAGACGGGCTAATACAGGCGCCTCAGCTAGCGCAACTCTAAGCTGACGAAACGCTTCTTCCTACTTCTCGCTCCAATCCCAAGCCTGGTCTTTACGCAGCAACTTGGTACGGGAAGCTTTAATGTCAGCTTCTCGATTAATGAATCGAGAGTACCAGCCTACCATCCCGAGAAAGGATCTCAGCTGTTTGACATTACGAGGAGTGGGGTAATGAGGGACCAGAGCGACTCATTCCTCATCAGGCCTCAAGCCGTCCGCGTCCAATTTGTACCAAGGAACGTTACGCTGGAACAACTGTGACGGGCACAACCATATATATATAGATGTATGGTTAGGCTCCAGTCACATAGCGTAATAGCTCAAGCAATAGAGTGTAAGCGCGCCTCGCAAGAGGTCCGGGTTCAAGCCCGACTCTCGGAAGATTTTTTAATTGTTTAAATTAATTTCTTTAAGCAATTAATAAATCAAAATTGATAAAATTTATAATTTTATTTAAAAATTTTTTATTTTGCAAAATTTAGGTACGACTAAAATTGACTAAGTTGCAAATTTATATTGTTTATAGTAAATATTAATAAAATTTGAAAATTTCTTTAAATTAAACATTATATTTATATAAAAAATATATGTAAGAAAAGTAATAAAAAATAAATAAGTATTTGAACAATAAATTAAAGTAAAATGAATTTTATCAATTAAAATTAAAATTAAGATTGTTTTTCACGTTTGTTAATTATTATATTAATATAAAAGTCAGATTTTGAAAACTAACGAAAATCAATATAAAGACAGAAAGGTTGACGACCCTGCGTCAAAATCATGCGAAATAACAAAGAGGACAATAAGAAGAGAGGGAAGCCGAAAACTCCAGCTGTAGGTGCGAAGAAGATGGGAGAGCAGTCCCCACCTCTAACCAAATGTACAAAACCGGCCGTCTCGCTGTTGAAAGCAGCATTCGCCTAGAGCTGTAAGGTGAGGAAGGAAGCACCCTCCTCGCCACTTCTAGAAATAAATTTCTGTTGCTATTTAAATCTTTTGAGTTTGATTGAACAGCCAGAGGTGTAATGTTCATTTGAAAGTACTTGGATAAGATGGAATGCTGGAATCATTCCAATCATTCCCCAAGTCCTTTTATCATTTAAAGCCGATTCCTTGGAATACATTCGGACGAAAAGGAGCGCTAGATTCGCTTTTTCTTCTACCCGAATTATTCAAAGTTTCCTTTTTCCATAGAAAAATATTCAGATGATGTGGAATACTGGATTTATTCCAACATCTACCTGATTTTTTCTAATATGCATTCACCAAAGAGTTTATTGGGCGAGGCCGAACGCTGGATTCGTTCGAACCTCTACCCAACCTCTTATTTCATTAAAAATATCCAGAAATCGCTCTGGGATGAGAAGAAACTTTGGATTTGTTTCCAATCTACGCCAGATGTTTCTAATTTATACGTTTATTACGATCCTGCTAAGTATAAATGAATTTTTATGTAAAGGATCAAAATAGGCCCGTTACATAAAAATTCTTCGTTACAACAAAACTCACACTTCTCTCGATTCACTTCGAGTCCAGTGTCATTCAACGTCTTTAGTACGTATTCGAGCCATTTTAGATGGTCCTCAAAAGTTTCGGTAATGACGATCAAATCTAGGTAACCAAACACATGAGGTTCCACCTTAGGCCCGAAAAATGCATCTATAAGTCGTGCAAAGGTCATATGAGCACTCATGAGGCCAAAAGGCATTCTCGTGAATTGCCACAACCGCGACCCTCGTACAGCAAATGCAGTATAATGCCGGCTCGCCTCGGCTATTAATATTTGGAAGTACGCTTTCTTAAGATCAATTTTCGATATATACCTTGCATTATGCAGATTATCCAATATGGTGTCCATATTAGGAATGGGATAAGAATCACGTTTTGTGACTGCATTAAGCTCTCGAATATCGATAAAGAAGCGATAACTGCCTTCGTCCTTGCGGACGATGACCGGAGCAGCTGACCAATCACTCGCAGTCGATTCAATAATGCCCTTGTCAAACATCTTCTTGACCTCACACTGGGAAAATTCGAGGACCTTGGGAGACATGCGTCTTGGCTTATGACGAACCGATTTTGCACCAGGCTCAACCTCTATGTGGTGCTCCTTTAACGTCGTAAAGCCGTGCACCTCTCCCGAGGGCAAGAATAGGCTTTCAATTAACTCTCTGAAGTGTCTCCAATCACTCTCGCCAGTACGCCAGATAGCTTCACCTAGTTGGACTTCCATATTCCAATGTTGTAGAAAATCCATACCGAGAATGATGGAACTCATTATTCTCTACAATTCTCAGTTGGATATAGCTATCAAGGCCTTCTACACAGAAAAGAATGTCGATAAGGCCAAGGACTTTAAGTGCTGGTCCAGCCACACCTTTTCGTACAAGAGAGATCATGGCGCCAGGATCGAAAAGTGCTTTGAAGTCCTTTTCAACGTGTCGTACTAAAAAGAATAGCCGGTTATCCGGTTGGATGCCAGCATTTATCTGATCGGTTATATTATAGTCGTTAGGAATCGATGCCGTGTGCATCATTTAAACGTATTTGATACGGCATCTGCCCCCCCCCCTAAACTGTACTTCTCGGCAACGAGTTTGTACCTTCTCCACCAAAGGCTCGTTATTGAGGATAGGTTCCTTCTACACCAAGGGCTTTTTGTCCTATTTACTAGGGGTGTCACAACGGGGTGACGATGAGCAACAACCAAAGTCGTTCACTCCGATGGTGCTAAGCGGCTGAGATAACAATCTCTTTACGCCTTCTTCACCAATTATACCCCTGATACCAGAGTATATTTGCCTTTGAAGTTTCTTAGCCCAATCGTTAGCCTCACGCTTTTGTTGATCTAATAAGGTTCCTTGTTCTGTTATACCTTGCAAAGCTTGGGTAGGATTAACAGGTTGTGTTCCAAGAACTTTTCCATCTGTCGAATCCCCAGAACGTTTAAAATCCTTACACTCAGACTTACTTTCAACACCAACTTTGGTCTGAGTGGGAATTTGGTCTCCGTTAAGGACTTTAGAGAAGTCAGCAAATGATTTGCTAGACTTCTTAAAAAGTTTAGAGGGTTTTCCAACATTAAACTCTTGCCCTTATAAACCAGGCGGTTTACTTACTACAGTGCAGGGCGCCCGGGGCAGCTCGCGTACCCTACGTTCAGGTTTCTCACTTTTTGGAGGAACCTAACGCAGATAGGACATGTTTGGAGTGTAACGTCACTGGCTCCATACAGCTGGCACTTTGCTACCAATTCGGTAGAGCACTCCTCAGCGGAGTGCCCAATGTTTTCACATCGGTAGCAGGTTCGGCTCAGGCAATCCGACGACCTATGACCGACCTTTTGGCATGTGAAATACACACCGACAAAGTTGGTGCTCTGGTTCGTTGGGTTTACTGCCATCGCCTGTGGTTGCACATACCTCACCAGGTTTTGTGCCATATGCGGGAGAAGAACATTTTGCTGGGGCGGTTGAGAATTCGTCAAAGAACGTCTTTCTCTTTTGCCTGAGCTCTGTTTTTGCTGCCCAGGTGACTGTTGAGGAACAGGCACGTACGATACGGATTTCGAATTGCGGGCACTCACTCCATTATTCGATTTGCCGTACCATTTCTGAAAACTATTAGCGACGTTGCAAGTACCGTACACAGCGGCTGCTTCGTACTCGCTTGAAGAAGAGTTGGGCGAGTTTTTCGCACTTTTCTTGCTCTTTTTCATAATAGTTTTCTGAGACAACTGTTTACCCGAATGAGAAGACTCATCCTCACTCTTTTCGGTAACAGTCGCCACTTTACCCGAAACTCGTGCTCCACCACTCTGTTTCTGAAAAGCTTCTGGTACGAGCTTTTGGCGGTTAACGTTTGAACTAGAGAATTTCGTGTCCATGTTAAGTGCTGCTCGTATTCTTTGCCGAAGCTTGTCAAATCAGAAAAATTCCTAGTTTTACGTACTGGTATGTACCTACAGTAATTTGGCCTCTTCTGCGACTAAGCCATCTTTACTTGTTGCTCTAATGAGAGAGGACATGTGAATCTGTTCACGATCGCTCTGAAATAGTTCAGGAACGTCGTAGCCTTTTCTCCCTCATTTTGTGTTCTTGATCAAAGTTCCATGTGTCTTGGTCATTTACGATACGGCCATACTTATTTAGGAACTCTATTTCAAAATCACGCCAATCTCGAAGAGATGGCTGAACTTTTCTATACCAGAACAAAGCTGATTTTGAGAACACATTCGGCAGGGCACTAAACATCCTGCGATCTGAGAACTCGTTGTCATTTTTGAAGTCGTACAAACGTTTCAGAAACTCTTACGCGTCCTTTTTGGTCTCACCATCAAAGGACATGTTCTAGATACGCAGTTTTCGTGCGCACCCTGTCCGGTCGTGCTTTCAGTTATCGTTTCCGCGATACCTCGGCCTAGCCTCTTAGGAGTCTCTTTCCCGTCAGTCATCTCCATTATCCGACCGGGAACTCCTACATCTACTGGTAGAAAAATTCCTATTCTTTTGTCGGCCTCCTGCCGCCTTTCGAGATTCGAATCTCCTCCAAGTATGTTCGCGATCAGTCTGATAACCATCGGACGAATCCGTCTGTATATCCTGATCGCATGTGGTCATCGCACGCTTCTCTCGAGGTGTTTCTCTACGTCTGTCCAACTTCTTGCTGTGACCTTGCACCGGAGCCTCCGGTTGAGCTCGGTCGTCGAGTTTACGGTTGGACTGACGTTTATGAGTACATTTTTCCGTACATTCATGACGACGTTCATCGTTGCGTGAGGCTCTACTTATAGAATGGTGATGTCGTGACTTTCTGTTAGGAGTTGTGTACTCCTACCTCTCTCTGCTATCTTGCCCTTCGCAAGTCTTAGAAGAGGTGTTACATCGGACTCGCAGGAAACTTCCGTTCCTGATGGGACCGCACACCCTTTTCTGGAACGAGGTTTCCTAATTTCCCATAGTTCCTGACATACTTGAGGTTTATGCGCAGGCTGCGCCCTTACATTCTCATTGTACTCTGGTATATAAGATAATGTAACTTGTAACAATGAGACTCATTTGCTACAAATTAAAAAAACGGAACGGGCGTCAGGTCTTGAACCCGATCCCCTTCGGATCCGAAGGTGTTCACGCTACCACTGCGCTACGCCCGCAATTAGTCGTAGCTGTACTTTCCCGCGTCTTCTGCCTACCGATATGCGCACCATATGCCAAGTGCCGATTCTTGCGCTGGCCGCGTCGGTACTACAGAGCCCTAAGTGACGGGTGATCTGTTCCAAGCAGATCCACCACGCCACAAACTATAACTATGTAATGAATAATAACGTAACTAATTTAAGAGTCCTGCAAATGAGTATAACCTAGTATACTGTTTAATGCAGAACTCTACGTATATATTTAATTTTTTTATTTTAATATCTTATATTTTTAAATTATTTATTTTTTTTTTAATTTTAAGCTAGTTATTTGTTTTTATTTTCACCATCTCATTAACATAGCTCGAGCAGCTGTGAACGTACCTCTAGTCGCATTTCTGTTTGTCGCAAAAATAACCTCTACATTAATAAAGACATCGTATGTCCTCCGTCGCAGATTAGCACTGATTTGGGAGCATAAAAAGAGCGACGTTAAAAAAATACCGTTCAACAAGGTATTTAAACGGCAATTTTCACAAAATATTATGATTTCTGTAATTTACACCCATAGCCTACTTTCGTGACTATAAAATATTTTCGATTTTCCACCAGGGTATAGGATTATTTTTATTCTAACACTAAGTGACATGTCTGCTTAACAGTCGCATTAAATTAAATAATTTAAAAATACTTATTAGTGGATAAGTTATTGTTTTCAATCAATTCAATTAGTTAAGGTATATTTGAACGTTATATGAACTTTTATACATATACAATGATTTTTACTTCAACGCTGAAGGATATGAATGGTAGATAGTCCAAATAAATTAAATAATTTAACTAAATATAATAGTTAATTATAAGTGGATAAGTTACTATTCTCATCCATTCTTAAAGGTTATTATAGTATCAATAATAAAATTGGTATAAAAGCCTAACAAATTTTTTACTATAGATTGTGGCGGTAAGCTATTGTTTACCTTACCGTTTGACGAATCTGAGCAACACGAGCGAACAGTATCGTAATGTTTGCATCGGCTTGGGCCGGCAAGATTTGGTTCGGCTCTGTTCGTCTTGGCTACACGGGCGAGGTTGGCTTTGCGCGCGCATCTGAATACATGGGTGAGGGGAAGATTCTTCCGCGCTCGCGAGAGATATAGCTGCTTTGACCCGCGACAAGTGTTGTGCCCTCGCGTCCCGTGTTTTAGCTTCGCTGTAATTATTTTACCGTGGTATTCGTGGGTGCATTTTAAGTAAAGGCCGATCTTGCATTCGCGGTGTGAGTTTCACGCTAGGAAACCGATCTGCAACCACGCAAACTTGACGCACAGGCGACCGGACAACCCGTCCTATACAGCAACGTGTTATAATAGCAACTATTATAATAGTTTATTTATTGCACTATACCAGTCCCGTGGACTGTGTATATTATTTTATTTCGCGATATTTTTCTCCTCTCTCTACAAGTCGGATTATAATTTAAAGCGTAGATGTCGGCGACAGATATTTGGTCTATTATTTATTCTTATATTTATTTCAATAAATTAATTTCATTAATACAAATTTAATCTTGTGTTCCTATTTCGTGGTCAATTTCAGATTTGATTTTTACGTGATTGTTATCTGAAGCCGGATCTCGGTTTCAGACTAACACTTAACAGATTTGATAGAGCGGACATGTAGCCGCCGCCGCAACGCGGGAAAAATAAGTTTATTTAAATACGGTAAGTGCAACCGTACCGCTGAGCAGTTGCGATAATAAAATGAACATCCGCACGGCAGTCAAACGGTTACAAGATCTAAATATAATTTTGAAGTAAGTCAAAGAACTACCACATTAGTTTTACGTAGAAATGAATATTACACTTGCCATTAATATGACATTCAATAATATCCCTGTACGTGTATTTCACAAACTTTCAAAATTAATTTTTCACTTGCCATAGACCTGATCACATATATTAATTTTACAAATAAACTAATTATATAATGTAACGGTTATGTTAATTTTAAATAAATAAAGTAATTAAATTAACAATTAAAAATCCGTTAAACAATAGTCTCAATTAATTATGCGACCGGCCCCTCAGTAATAATATAAAATTATATAAGCGGAGGTGGCGGTATTCTTTACAATAGCCTAACGCAAGGGAGAAGGTAAAACTAAATAAAACGGTAACACCGAAATTAACCTTTTAAGCACGGGGATTTTGATGTTGAAATTCGACTTTTTTTACACAATATTTGAGCATAAAATGAAAACATATGTCACGTGGAGTGCCTGACAAATTGGTGGTCGATATATCGACCAGTCCCGTCTGGAACGTAAAGTTCAATGTTAAAAATTTAATTTGGCGAATTAGGAGTGCTTTTAGACGTATTTGAATGCACTGAATACGAAAAAAATATCAAAAAATGTTCAGGAGACATCCTTGACCTTGAAAATTGTATTTCAAGGTCAACTCATGACTTGTAGAATTTTAGTCCAAAAATGATATGCATTACATGCATTTTTATCACTGATGTATTATGAAAAAATATATTAGTTTTCGCTCTTAGCATGACCCAGAATCAACAACGTAGATGTCTAGAATTGAAAGGCCAACAAAACATTCAAATTCATTTTTTGTAAGAGGAGACCAAGTTTTTAGATGGGATAGCCGATCTTCATGATTCTGACTTTCATAGCGATTCGTCTCATCTAAAATTCTTTCGATCCGAGGGGAATCAAAAAAGTATTTAAAGTAATTGATTGCTTTATTCCCCGATATAGAGATGTTAGGATTTATTTTAGAAGTGCCTTGACAATCTTTGATTTATGGATAAAAGTTCGCGCTTTCAAAAAGTTGAGTCTCATCATAATCACTTTCTACCAAAACAACTTCATGAATTTCCTCATTCACCAAATCTTGTATTTCAGATTCAGACTCGCCACTATTCCAAGTTTCACAATAAGCAAAAATAAATCTTATTAAATTCTAAAAGAATTCTTTTCAAATTCTTTTTTACTAAAAAGAATTTCAAAAGAATTCTTCAAGTTAGCCTATAGTAATAACGAATGTCCGCTATATTAATATCTAAAAGAGTTAAAAAAGTATTCTTTTTGTTGAAATAATTTTGAGGAAAACGCAGTACAGAAAATGGAGAAAGTATTATTAAAGAATTCTTTTCCTATCAAATGTTAACGTCTTTTTATAAAACTCCATAATCCAAAGTGGTGAATAAAACGTAAAAAAAATTCTTAGGATTTTTTTTATGTGCGCTATTTTAAGAGTTCTAAAAGTATTCTTTTTTTAATAATTTTAAAGAAAACGCAGTGGAGGAAATAAAGAAAGTATTTTTTAAGAATCTTCTACTATTAAATGTTAACGCCTTTTTAAAAACTCCATAATTCAAAGTGGTGAATAAAACGTAAAAAAGAATCGTTTAGATTTTCTTTAGGTAACCAAATCCAATAATGTAAAAGTTTACTTTCTTAAGAATTTTTTTATTCAAAGATACAATGGTGGAAACTTAATAATTTCGGACGATTCTCTTAACATTACTCCAATAATATATAATTGTTACAATTCTCTATATTTTTTTATTGTCAACTAACAACCTACATTCTTATTTATTAAATAAGTGTGTTAAAATACGTCAAAACATTCATTAACCTATAATGCTTTTGTCACTTATTTGATATGGCAATAGAATATTGAATCATAATGAACCTTTTTGATTGAAGGCTATTTTTCTTAATAGTAGTTTTTGAAATATCACATTGATCATTTTTAAAGTAGTAATCAAAATCTCGGAAAAGTAAAACGCATATAAAAATATATAACATAACGAAGCTTTTTCAGATCGGACAATTAGTTTTTGGCTTATAGCTTATCTCTTTTGACCCTTCGATATTTAAATATATCGATAAATACATTTTAAACTTTTGATTAAAACTGTTTTGCTTAAATTAAGTTTCAGTTACCTTACGCAAATACTTTAAAATTTGGTCAGATTCCGACTTTGATTAAACGCCTTGAAATAAAACTAAGCAGGACTATACGATGTAAAATTAACGTTTCTGATCGTATTGAATTATAAGTGGTAAGACATTTGTAATATAAAATTTGGAACCACAACTTGATCGAGGCCCCGCGGGCAATCGACCGCAGCGTGAGTCAATCCTGAGACAGCGGAAGAAACTTCACCGCACCGCTTACAAATCATCTAAACTAATCTATTAATCTCATTCAAACAAAATACTGATTTGTTACAATTCTGTTAATAAACAGTCGGTGTTTCGCTTTCTTAAATTCAGTTTTTTATTCGCGAAAGTTAACACTGCCTTGCTTGGGCGTAAAAAACCTCACGGGTCAGAGGAAATAGCCGGAGCAAGTTATTAATAATATTTTCTTAAGACTCAGATTTGATTGATCGAGAAAGTGGAAAAATGGCTCGGTACTTTTCCGGTTTGATGCTATTGTTTAACTGACTTTTCCTCCCTCGCTTGAGGCCTACCTAGCCTCCGACTTACCCCCACTTTCACTCTAAAGCGGGGGCGGAGGGTAGCTTCTTCGGGCCTCACCCGCTCAAGGTGTGGCCCTCCGACCTCCCACCACTTCCCCACTCATGCTAGCTCTGTCGCCTGACAGCCCTAGGTTCACCCTTTTCGAATATATCGAACAACTATTGGCCCGCACAACCGGGAGGTTCCTCCCTTTTATTGGGGCCGAGATTTCCAGATGAACCTTTGCTTAAATTATTCAGCGTCCCGGCCATAGGCTAACGTTTCCGCGCCCACGCACGATAATTGGAGCTTCCACTATGAGCGGGTTATCAAGTCGGAGGTTACAATAAATATTTACATAATCGAATGTTAATTATTGAGTCTTTTACTCAATTCCTTATTCCCACTTATCCCGTCGGTCAAATCAGAGTTTACAACATAAAAATTATCGCACAAACTATTTAATCGAAGATATTATTCCTTAACATAAAATTCTCGCATACAAATTATTTGGTCGTAGATATAATTATTTATAACCTACACATTTACTTGTATTGTATATACCGTTACACATAGGTGTATATATACATCATGTATACATATAAACACACGTACATACGTATCCATCTATGCGTACACATCTGGCATCTCGCAAAGAAGCCTTTATAATCTCTTACAGTCTTAAACTCTTTCAGGTAGATATGGTGGGCCGATGCCGAGCGCTCTTTCGTCTACCTTTTCTTTTCCAGGGCCTACCGAACTTTTTACTACTCAGCGTTCGAGCACGTTTCTAGTCTCAACCTTTTTCCCCTTTTTTTTTATGGTCTCGCCGAATCGTAGGACTAACTAGTTGATTTTGCTCGCCTTCTGGTTAACACGTGAAAATCATGCGTTAATCTCTCGGGTCGAGTATTTGGGCTTCGTGTTATTTTTTTCTATTTTTAAGGATTTGCAAAGGTCTCTTTATAGTTATAAAACAAAAAAAAATTCAAGGATGCATTTAGTTTCTTGTAAAGCCGTCGTAAGGGAACTTTAATTACGGTTTGTTATTTTCCGTTCTCGACAAACATAACGAAGCTTTTTCAGATCGGGCAATTAGTTTTTGGCTTATAGCTTATCTCTTTTGATCCTTCGATATTTAAATATATCGATAAATACATTTTAAACTTGATTAACACTGTTTTGCTTAAATTTAGTTTCAGTTACCTTACGCAAATACTTTAAAATTTGGTCAGATTCCGACTTTGATTAAACGCCTTGAAATAAAACTAAGCAATCATCTAAACTAATCTATTAATCTCATTCAAACAAAATACTGATTTGTTACAATTCTCTCTATACTTTTTTCATTGTAAACTATCATCCTAAACGCTTATTTTTTAAATAAATGTGTTTAAAATAGGTCAGAACTATTATTAAACTAAGAATGCTTTTCTCTAAACTATGATTTTCTCACTAATTCAATATGACAATAGAATATTTAATCACAATGAACATTTTTGACTGAAGGCTACTTTTCTTAATAGCAGTTTTTTTAAATAATCACATAGTTGATCATCTTTAAAGTAAGTAATCAAAATCTCGGAAAAGTAAAACGTAAGTAAAAATATATAATAGAATTTTGAGTGATTATCCTCTATATTGAGTAGAGTTAAGAGCACGATCTCTGAGGGTCAAGGCGTGGTTTGAAATAAAAAACCAATTGAGGTGGTACAATTTGTCGGCGTTTCATTTGCTTAATTCGCAGACCTCATCAGCCACACAGTGCGGGGAGTCTAAACGCAACTTAACGTACTAAACGTTGTCTCAAAAACACAACTTCTTAGTACGTGTGTGTTTCTGACACAACGTCTTGATACTTTTAGTTGCGTTTAGACTTCTTGCACTGTGTGTCTGATGAGGTCTGCTAATTAAGCAAATGAATCGCCGACAAATTGTACCACCTCAATTGGTTTTTTATTTCAAACCACGCCTTGACCCTCAGAGATCGTACTCTTAACTCTAATACATAATAGAATGTATTTTTTCCAAGATTTTTGATTAAAAACTGTTGCTGAACATTTCAGTTACCTTACGTAGATGTTTTAAAATTTGGTCAGTTTCACAGTCTTTGATTCAGCGCTTTTAAATAAAAATAAATAGAACTACGAAGTAAAAAAAGTTTCAGAATCAATTGAATTTTTCAATTAATCTTCAGTTTCTTGCGAGACAGCGCATTCTTTGGGAAGTCGACCTTTCGCACAGTTTAACCACCGAGATACAATATTTTTATACTCATTTTCAGTGTATATAATTTTGGTTTCAACGATTGCACCTGTAAATAATATTTTAATATGAATTTATTTAAATACAATAATTATGTTCTGATGTCAGATTTAACTTACTTCTCAAAAATGAATATATCTTAAGGTCTTTGAAAGGTAAAGTTTTGTGCTCTTTATTTTTGCCTCTAGTCTGGCCAGAGTAGGAATACTGAACAGCTAGTTGATTAGTAATTATTCTTTCGAGACATCGTTGGGTATAAACCCTTTGATTAGCTCCGTCTATATTCCGTATCATTGCTATCTGTAAACATATGGGAAAAACTTTTCAATTAAATAATCTGCAGAATATTTATAATTTATATTTTTTTCAATGATAAAACTTACGAATTTTTTTCTAGCATCTTTATCGTCCTTCAAAGATAGATCAAACTTTCTTAAGTCTTTCACTGTTTGAAGAGGTAATATGTTATCAAAATATTCCATAACCTCAAATACTTCATTGGGATCTCTTTCCTTTGTATCTAATAACTTTTCAAGCATTTTACGTTTTACAATATTTTTTGTTGCAGCTTTCAACCGCTGTATGTCCTCACATTTTTTGCCTACGTAAAAGTGCAAAATATGTTAATAATAATTCAAACCACTCATATGTTTCAAATTTAAATATAATTTCTGTGAGAATATTTTTATTAAAAAATAAAAGTTACTGTTATTTTTTGAATTTCCTTGTCGATTGGAATTACTTGCTTCATTAACCTTGTCTTTACTTTTTACAATAAGTCCTGGAGTCTTGTTTCTGGTCGTTTCTTCAAGATATTTTAAATTTATTATTATCAATTAAATTTTCACCTTAAGGCCATATTAAAAACATCTTATCACATATTGAAACAAGGAATCGTTACCTTCATCAGATATGTTATCAATATCGCTAAAGCCATGACTTAACGTAGATTCTTGATGTTCTACTTCAAGTATCAGTGTAGTATCAGCAGGATCTGTATTATTTTTTGCTGCAGGTGATTTCATGGCGGGTTTCGGCAATACGGGATCCGAGGTTTCTGCAATTATGTCGATTTGTTATAATTTCCGGTAGAAACAAATTTCGACCCTACTTACTAAAAAAAGGATTGAAACGGATTAAAAAACACATTCCGTTTCAGTACATTTTTAAATTTGATCCAGTAAATTTTATTTATTTTTTGCTGGCGATTATTGTATTTTAAAATCACATTTTTTGTTAATTATGTTCATTAAACGTCATTAAAATAACTTGCTCACCTTAACTATGTAAAATAACTAGTTGTTAGTAAAGTCACTTAATCTATGAGGAAATCAATGTACTTACTGGACTCGCTTTCTCGACGCTTCTTTGGGTCATCAACTTCTGATTCTTCGTCTGATTCCGTAGATTTCGGTCCCGAATCCTGTTGCTTGTCGTCTTCTGATTCAGAAGATGTACTCTGGAATCGTCGTCTAGGTTTGTGCACGCGCTTCTGAGATATTTCTTGTGATTGTTTATAGATCTCATCTGTATCATCTCCTGTAGAGGCATTTAAAGATTGTTTTTCAACTTTAAAGGCTTCATCGAAATCTGTAAAAAAAAATATAATTTATAATCTATAAAGAAATTATGACTAGATGGGTTGAAAACAACGCGACGAGTAATAATTTAGATTCTAAAAAAGTGTCCAATGGTTTTTTAACCTTTTCCGTTATCTTATGGATTAAAGTACGTTTTTCGAGGCTTCTGACAACATTGATAACTGAATTATTCAGTAATATACAATTTCTCTCCTTGCCAATTAGATTATATCAATAAATATATGAAATACTAATATTAATTCGTGTATTACGCGTAACTTCTGTCCGGCAACAAAAATTTTAGCGGGCAATAAAGTCATGTTTTGCAGTACGAGTGGAGGCGATCCAACATGAGTACTGTACACATCATACTCGGTCTATGAATGCCTACTACGCCCTCGGAACACCAAATTATATTGTAATATATCTTAGTTATTAAAAGGGAATTCACGTACCATACGGTCCCATTATTTTCTTGTACTTGTACTCCACCCAATTTGTGGTTGGACGCAAATTCTTCATTTGGAGCCGATTCACTGGACCTGGTGGCCAACATACAGTTTTTTTTTCTCATTGATCCAAGTCTCCGGCACCATGGATGTGTATTCATCAAAAAGAGCTACATAATAATTCGCCATCTAAAAAATCGTGAATTATTGAGAAATAGACTGAAAATTAAGTATACCTTGAATAAAGGTTAATAATTCATGCAAAAAATGATAATTATTGAAAAGAAAAGTTTACGAAATGACACGAAAAGACAAAAGACTTATAACAGCTCGTATAAAAATCAGTTAAGCCTACCAAGAAATAAATAGATTATGATAAACATAATTAGAAGTACCACATATATTTGCTTTACAGATGGGCAAACTAATCTCAATATTTTTTTACATAAAAAGTTGATTGAAGTGTGATTTAATTCTGTATGTAACATGACAATTGAGCATATTAGCTTGATAAAATAAAAAGAAATAGACAATGGGTGCTAAGTGTTTTACATCTAAATGATTCATTTCGAATTGCAATTAATAAATGGTTTGAGAGATTAGATTATTAAAAATCCAACTGAGTTCTATTTTTTAGTATTATATTACTCTTTTATATGTGTATAAAAGAAATAAAATTAAACATATTTGCATTCTACAAAATATAAACAATCATTTTTTATACTTGAATTTTTTTAACTATATTTTTATTAACCCGTTTTTATCCAAAACGATTAAAATTTTCTTTCATGTGCGACGATTTATTTCTCAGGGTTTTAATCGACGGATCGATTCGGAAATACCATTCCTAATGTAGTTTTTTCTGCTCTTTCGAAATCCGGCCTTATATTTGTGATATCTGCAACCGTTTTTGCAATACAGTTTAAACAAAAAAATGCGTAAAAATTAAGAATTTTTTCAGATATCGTATTTTTCAGCTCGATACCCAACGCTAAAATAGCCATATTTGTACATAATAAAGTTTAATAAAAAGCTTTGAAATTTATTTACTCAGCAAGCATTTACTTTGCAAAAAAATTAATAGAACACATTAATAAAAAGCACTTAGAATTAGGCAAAAAATACAAGATGGATTTTATCGCAATGTTTCGGAGCATTTTAGGATTTTTGTAAAACGGTCGAATAAAAAAAAATAAACCATCTAAATATTCTGAAAAAATTCATGTATGCTTTTTGGTCAATTCTGAACTTATTTCATTAGATAAATATTTCTGGGAATTTTTATCTTATCGAGAAAAAAAATTCCGAAGAGTATTATTTAATCTATGTATAAGCATGGCTACTTTAGCGTCCATCATTTTGAGAAATGGTATTTCCGAATCGACCGTCGATTGAAACCCTAAGACTATTTTCTAACGGACGACTGCTGGTTGTAATACATATGTACTGATGAAGTATGTTCTGAGAAAATTCGATCGGTAGAACCTTTAATTTGAATAGCTTTGACATATTGATATAAATAAGGTTAAAGAGATTAATAGTAGCTATTTTTCCGGCATGTGAGGCTGTCAAACCAAGTCAGTTAATCGTTGCAACAAATGAAATATTGCATTACTTGAGTTTTTTGTTTTTTTCTAAGAATCATCTAACTCCCTTCATCGATTAACGATACACATATGCTTATTCTTTAGATCTCTGCAAAATGCGCATGTACGTAATATCATTTTTAAATTTAATTTTTATATAATGTGGTTAAAAATTCATAGCTATGTAGATGTTGCGTACAAAAATGAACATATAAGGAGAGGGGTAAATTGAAACCATATCAACAGGCCACCATGAAATTTGTTCTGTTTCTAAAATAAAATGTTCAAATGTAGATACATATGATCTATGACGGTTGGATATCAATTTTTCAGTAAAACAAGATCATCTATCGTATAAATGAAACAATATATATTGATATATTTACCAAACGATTAATCGTGATGTAGTAGGGGCAGTACGTATGACTTTTGTTGGTGTAAAAATAAACAAAGTTTGTTACTAACATGGTCTACTGGAATAATTATTTGCTCTGATAAATTCTTTACTTCGCAAATTTCAATTTCTGTGGATTTTAATGGGTAATTTGGAATATCGGCCTTGGTTAGAAATTCTCTGCCAACTGTAACGTCTTGGCCTTCCTTTTTGCAAATACTATCAATTATAATTATTTGTTTTTTTGATGTGATGCAGCAATTGTTTGGTCTTGAATCTTTCAATTCGAAATGAGCAAATTTTAACGATCGATGACAACTGTAACAACCATCTGGCAGTTTTTTATTTGAACGTTGAGACATTGTTGACAAATTTTTTTCAATATTAACATTCTGTCTTTGTATGAAATCTCTTTTTTCTGTTAATCGCCTATGAATTTGTTGCAGTGGTTGTACTTTCTTTCGAATTAATCGCTTCAAAGTTTGCATATAGTTTTCGAATGGAAAAGCACTATACTTATCCATAGGTCCGAAGTTCTTTGCATCGTCAGCTATGTGTATAAGATTGTGCATGTTCCACGTCACCCATGTTTCTCCATAGAGATTTTTGAACTTACGTACAAAATAAACTAATAATTGTTTTGCATAATCATTGTATTCAAGATACAGAGTAGGATGACATAGTATACGAAGAGCACAATTCAAAACATTAAAGTGTTCCATGTATTCTTTTGGAAGAATACTTTGCAAAATTATAGGACCAATATATAATACAAATAAGCGAAACGTAGTAGCTTTCCAGCGTCCTAATTCCAACAATGTTTGTGGTTTCCTTGGAAACTCTTTATCATTTGATAAATTATCCAGTTGAAGTATGTTTAATCGTGGACATGTTCGCGGATTTATTCAAAGTCGAAATAACACCTTCGTTATACCGAGGCAACATTGGTGCATGTAGTCAATTGGTACCTGTTGGACCATATCGAATTGTAATCGTTCAAAAGGAGACCTTCCATTGTGATGTTTGGGTTGAGTGCGTGTACGAAAAGAGATATCGGTTCTTAAAAGCGCTTCTTCGTATAAAAAGACTAGTCTTGACTTCCAGTTACCTCTTACAGTGCACTTCCTACAGCCGTAGTATCCATTAAATTGTTTTATACATAATACATAACTCGCTGCAGGACTGTCACAAATGAGACATCTAATAGTTACTGAATATTTGTTACCTTTGAAAAAGAAACCATCTTTATGTAATTTCAAATATTCGTTAATAAAAGTATCTAAATATATATTTTGAGAACTCGGTTTTTCTTTACCGTGATATACTCCAATAACAAATACTTCACTATGAGAATCATGTACAATTCTGCCAAGTATTGGCCACAAAGATGTTTGAGGTGACTTCGTTATAGGAAGGCCATCAATGTTAATATCTATTTTGATATTTTTTTCGATTTCATCGTCATACTTCTTCAACAAGGTTTCAAGAGCTACTTGTAATCCATAATGGAAATAATCACCAGGTGGACATGGAGTTATGAGAGTTTTTCTTGGAGTACTTCGCAAAGTACGAATATCTTTTGGAAGGTAAACCAATCCAGCATCCCGCAATATTGTTAATAGAGCATTGGCATGGATATCAGGATAATTGCTATCGGAGGTTAAAGCCGATAATCTGTATTTGATATCTGTTTCTTTATCAATAATATTATCATCTTCACCTTCATCATCATCAGAACTATCATCGTCAGTTAATAAATCGTCATAACTGTCTACTTCACACCAAGAAATAAGTTCATTAAAAACTGATGTGATATAGTCAATTTTATCATCATTACTATCTCTTGCAACGTCAAAGTCCTCAACTTCTGAGTCACTATTTGAAGCTGTTCCTACAATATCTAGTAATTCTTTATTGGAATCATGTTTATTCAACTGTTCAAATGCTACGTCAATACTACGAAAAGTGTCCTCACACGCAGTATTTATTCTTCTCCTTTTTTGTCTTTCAGAAAATTCATTAAAGCATTTTCTTTCGGTCATTCTATAAATTAATGGAATAGATTGCAAATGTTAATAAATTTAAAAAAAACTAGATTTAATATGAGAGCGCAACACAGGAAAAGCATACAAGACTATAGAAATATTTCAGACTATCAATAGGCATGAAGTATATAAGATGCGTGCAGAGCAATCGTCCTCTAAAATGAATCACCACCAATTTCTACCTCCTATCACTGTAAATCTCATTTGTAATTGGTTAATTTTGCAATATATGTCTATAAAAATTGTTTTGACTAGCATCGACAATTTATTTTACAATGTCTACTTATTTAACTGCACGCAGTTTTATGAATTTTACTTCTACTTATTACATAAAGAAAAGAAAATATTTGTGCGTTATTTTTTATTATATTAAATTATTAAATTAAACGAAACAACATTAGCAGTACGAAAGGCCTCTCCATAAAAAAGTAAATTACCAGAGCTACGCATTAAGTGCAACATACATTTTTGCAAAAATTCACACGAGATATTAAAGTTTTTAAAAAATGTTAAGAGGACGTCGAAGCTAGTATTTTTACCATCAGAGTAACTCTACCTAATGGCACATATTCGCAATTACAGTTTCACACTATTCTTCGTTATTTGCCGCTGGATTTCAATAAAATTTGCACAGGATATATAAAATGATGCAGAGAATTGGGCTGTGCATCGAAAAGCAGCGAAAATTGAAAGAAAAACCTTTCTGATTAGTCTAAAACTGCTAACCCCAACCGCGTACGTTATACGTATGTAGTAAGGATATTCCCCAAGAGGTGGCGCTGTATGGGTGCATCGATGTTGGGGTTAGCAGTTGTAGACTAATCAGAAAGGTTTTTCTTTCAATTTTCGCCGCTTTTCGATGCACAGCCCAATTCTCTGCATCATTTTATATATCCTGTGCAAATTTCATTGAAATCTAGCAGCAAATAACGAAGAATAGTGTGAAACTGTAATTGCGAATATGTGCCGTTAGCAGTTTTAGACTAATCAGAAAGGTTTTTCTTTGAACTTTCGCCGCTTTTCGATGCACAGCCCAATTTGCTGCATCATTTTATATATCCTGTGCAAATTTCATTGAAATCCAGCGGCAAATAACGAAGAATAGTGTGAAACTGTAATTGCAAATATGTGCCATTAGGTAGAGTTACTCTGATGGTAAAAATGCTAGCTTCGACGTCCTCTTAATATTATTTCAGAAAAACAGATTTATTCCTCTCCTTCATAAAGTATTAAATTGTATTAAAACGTATCTATATCCTACCGAGCAAGCAGTGACAGTAACTTGTGATTAAAAACTTTAGACAGTGCATTAATTTTATCTTTAAGTATAGTAAAATAGTTTTCTACATTAAGTATTTCACTAGATATACTGTAATTTTATACGTGCAGGCAATATGTACCGCTTGGAATATAACAAATAGGGGAGACCGAGGCAAGTAGGCCGACTTTTTTATTTTAATTTTTTTCTAAGAAATAGTACAATCGATTGTAAAACAAGAAAGATTACCTGTAAATACTCCATCTGGGAAGTACTCATGATTTTTTTCAAAATTTTTACTTTTAAACCAAAAAAAGTAATGTACGTTTTCTCCTGAACAAATATTTCGGCTAACCTGACCCACATGTGGGGTAGGTTGGTCGACGTTCTGGGGCAAGTTGGCTGACAATAACCTTATTAATAAAACTACAAAATGTAACATTCAAATTGTTTTTATTTGAAAAAAACAATGTGCTAATTTTAAGTTTTGGCTAAATACCTAAAAAAAACTTAACATTAGATGAAAAACAAAAATTCTAATGTACTCTCTAAAAATAAAATGAGTGAGTATCTACTAATAAATTACTGAACAATCACTCATTGAAAAAGTTACATAAGAAGGTCATTTCTTTTTACTGATTAGTCACTAACTGAAATCTCACTAATTCAATAAGTAGAAATGCACTGCAGCAATTTGTAATGCGTTAGTGAAAAAAATAATTGACTATAATTAATTAGTAAAAAATTAACTTATGATTTGGTGAAAAATTAAATCAATTTAATAATGTTCACTTATATATTATTCACTAACTTATCAGTGGATTGAACATAATTCACTAATAAATTAGTACAGAATTATTAGTGAAATGTTTTTTTACTAAGAAAATTAGTGAAATTATCAGTAATTTATTTACTTGCCTACGATTAAATTTTATTGCATAGACTGCACAGACTGCTTGAATGACGTCGTCAACTGACGTTGATGCTCTGTTTGATTTTCTTTTATAGTTTCGAAGTATCACAAGAACTGTAAAATTAATTTATTAATTGATAACTGTTATAATTATTTATTTATTGATCGGCCAACTTGCCCCGAGAAAAATTGGCCAACATGCCCCAAGTGTACACGTCAATTTTGATATTCAATTAATAATTGTATACGTTATCAAAAAAAACCCTAAATCATGTAGAATGTGTAAAAATGCATTCTCAATAAAGCTACTTTGTTATATTTCTCAAAATCATAAATTTCGATTGAGTTATTCGATAATTTCCAAACTCAAAATGTTACGATACAGATAGCAATAATTTTCAAACTTAATGTTTTTAAATGCTTCAGATTGAAAAAAAGCTCGAAAATATTGATTTGCAACAAAGTTATTGGGAAAATAAACAGTTTAACCGTAAAATGAGAACAAAATAAGCAGTTAATAAAATTTTAGCCTGAGAATTCAAATAAATTTCGAGCACAAAATTTTTGTCAAAATTTTACCAACTGTTTATTTTTCCAATAACTTTGTTGCCAATAAATATTTCCGAGCTTTTTTTTTAATCTGAAGCATTTGATCTCAGCTTTCTAATCGTTTTGGGTTTGAGTGTGTATTTCTATTTGTTTTCGAGTTATAAGCGATTAAATTAGAAATAATTTTTTTACAAAATTTCTTTTAAGTGCCCATAACTTCCGTAAAATGGCACATTGGACAAAAATAACTCTGGTTTTCTTAATATTTCTATTGTAGAAAACATCATGAGTTTAGATAACATTCGTTTCCCGAATCTGAGACGCTCTTTCTTTTTGGTATTAAAAGTAAAAATTTATAAGAGAGAATCCAAAGTTCCAAAAGAAAATTATAAAGCAGCTCCATTAAAAACTTATTTTTTTAAATATTTATTCAAAACCAAGTTTATCATTACTTTGCGACGCTACTTTTCGTCGGAAAGAATTCAATTAAATTAAATTAAAGGCCGATGGAGGTTCCGTCGTAGCGACGTTCAAAATGGTTATGATATCGCCGATTTGTATTTAATTAGGCGCCTGGCGATATTTAAAATAAAAAGAATAATTACTATGCAACACTACTCGGCAACCCGGCAAATCCTCACCTCGACTCCTCGTCACAGAGGGAATCCCGACGGCTGACCACCTCGGAACTGGCGGCTTTTAAAGTAAAGGAAATTAATAAATACACTCACGAATTGAATAATCAACCTCAACTTAATTTATTAAAATTTCAGTGAAAATAATATAACACAACTTCCGGCACCGACACAATTATTAACCGCGGTCCGCGACCGACTCACACACGTGCACGCAATCTCTCAAATCCGTCCGGCGGAATTTAAATATATATAAATATTAATAATTCGGCCGCCCGTCGGGCTAACTGTAAATCTTACTCGCCTAATTAATCTTTCTCAGCTTCAGTACCGCTCTCTTCACACCTCGACTAACAAACTCGACTCTACTCAACTCAACTCTACAAAATGGCTACTTCGCCTCAAAAATACTACTCTACAACTAAATCACGTCTATCTCCTCGGACGATCGGGTAGCGAATCCTCGAGACCGGCTTCTTCATTCGGCTCGCGGCGTGGCTTGATCCCCAAAATTACGGATTTTCCTCCCCACCCTATCGCTATCTTTCTCTATCCTATTCTACTCGTTATCTACCGGCGTTGATTAGGGTGGTTGATTGCGTGATCGATACGCGTAGTCAGCCTTGATCTTATTTCCGTCAAGGCCGATTATCCAATAATAGTGGTTTACGTCACCACCAACCTGTTAATTATTGGGTCGATCACGCAACCAATCATCCCCGACACTCGGAAGGCGCGCATTACAAATAAAGAGTTGCCATATCGGTAACCCAGTCGGTGCTGCCGCCCCGTGCCTACCGGCTATGTAATTAATACTAACTATCCCGACACACTCATACAACAATTAATATTTAATTCCGACTACTATTTACAAATATATACAATTTACAACTATTAAAAATCGCCCCAAACTCTACCGACGGATCTATGTATTTTTATTTAATTAACGACTACGCGATCTAGCTAAAATAATTAATTAAGCTAATATACGTGTGCGCGCTATATACAATAGTATATACCAATACATAGGTGTGCGCGCACCGTCTATATCTATATATGTATATTCTATTATGCCGCGGTATACCTTCGCACGCATACATTAGGTATACCGCGACTTCTACTCTACTCGCGCGCTCCCCTTGCTCCGCGCGCTCCCACCCATAATCCCACTTACGGTCGCTCACTCGAGCTCTTCGCGCGCGCAACACTCTCGCTGCTCGAGTGATTCCCCCCTTCCCGCGCACCTCGCCTAGTGCCGCGCGATCGTCGCCGTCGGAGCCGCGTTCCCCGGTATACGGGTGTAAGGTGGGGGAGCACCCTGGCTCTCCCGACTAGTTGTACGTAGTTCGGGCGTGCGCGCACCCATGCGCCATCTCAGCCGTCGTCGTCTGCTGAGCACGTGTGACGGTTGAGGTTAGGACGCCGCCTAACCTCCCGTCTCGTCAACATCAACGGCGGATTCGCCAGGTATCGTGAGACGACCTGGGCTCGGTCTTTGGCTCACGATACCTCCGGCCGTGGTCTGGGTCATGTTCCGCGTACTACCGTCGGGTATCGATCGCGTCGTTTCTCCGCTCCGTCGCTACAACATATACCCATACCGTGGGTATCAGTGTTTATTTTAAAAGTGCATCGGTGCACTTCGGTCCGCCAGCGAGGGATTCGCTACCCGCGACGCGATCGCGAGCTAACCTAAAATGAAGTTATACATACATGCATGCATGCATGCACATGACTTGTAAATACAAGCCATGTGCATGTACTTGTGCGTTGTACGTTTTACAACGTCACAACTTTTAAATGTTTTCATTGTATGTACAAAAAGTACAAAATAGTTTTACAAAATTGCATATTGCAATAATTAAGAATCATAAAAAAATAGTGAAAAAATTGATATTCACAGATTTAAAAAAACTTGAGAAATGCTGAAAATAATTGCGAATAACGGATAATTGTGTCCAAATAGATTCAATAATTCACAAACTTTTTAAATCAACATTATTATTAATATGAATACACTGTTCCGCCATTTAATCAATTATTTCCACTTATTTATAGCACAATTGTTGTTTAATAATATTTACAACATTAAAAAAAGTAATTTTATTTATAACTTCATCACTTCTTTCATTTAAGAGGTCAAGCCTGAGTTGAAATTATGAAAAAAACGATATTTTTTTATTGTTTATTTCAAAAGAAAATATTATTAAAAATAGTATTTTTAATTTCACATGTCCTAATTCGATTTATTTTTTTAATTATAGATAAAATTAAGAAACACGGTTTTATTGAAAATTCAATACACAAAAAAATTTTAATTCGATGCCGTAACGCTACTGCGCTTTTTATCGGAGCAAATAATAATAAGAATAACACATAAGTAGTCACTACCTTAGTTCATTATTTAGTATACTGTCTGTGTACATGACAGCTGATTTGCTTACCATAAAGCAGTTCGATCACATGATGTTAGTAAATTTAGTTTATTTATATTGCAATTCATTCAGCAAAATAGACTTAACTCTAGGATCACACAAAAATTAGTTTTCAGAAAATGAAAGTTTTGAGAGAGAAATTGAAAGTATTTGTCAGGATATGTTGAACTACTTTATCAGATACGTTTTTTTTTATTATTTCATTTAATATCTGCTTATAAATATATTGAATTTAAAGCTTTGTGAGTATTTTGTTTTCAGGTTAAGAAGAAAGAATTTTATGTGATGTTTGCAACTTGTTGGAGCAATTTTCAGTATTACATAATATTATTCAGTATTATTCATATTATTCAGCTGCAATATTCAGGATTATACAAGGAGTATTATTCGATATTATTCAGCTTATTATATCAATAAATGACACATATGTGCTTACGGTGTAGAGGTCAAGTGTCACGTGTCATTTATATAATCTTTAATGTAAAGAAAATCCAAAAGAAGTTTAAAAAGTTATAATGTGTAAATATGTTCAGTTAGTGTATTATCCAGGAGAGCAGAACCAGGTATCCGTATTCGACTACCTGGTTGTGCAATCTTGTGTGTGCAAGAAGGCTCTTTTGAAGAAACAAATAGAGAGTCATGGACTTTGTGGACAATAAAAAAGTGCGATAGCCTTTTCCAGAATAAGTAATAACTGACAGTAAATCAGAATAGTACAGATTAATTTATCTCAATCTGTTTCAACAAGATCTAAGTATAGAAGTTATATACTAATATAGTAAGTTTATATGCTATATACTTTATTATTGAAAATACTTTTTTACTTTGAAACGTCAAATAGTCACATTAGTAATAGTAAAGAAGTTGTAAGTCTGGAATAACTAATATATTGTACAATATAAAATGTACAATGTTTCAGAGTTGCAATATTAATTGCAAATATGAGTACTACAAAGAATCCTGAAACTTTGTATTCTTAATCTTAAACTCAATTTGTACTCAAAATGTTATTTTTTCTGTTTTCAAGTCATTTGCCGCAGGAGTTTTCAAATAACTCACATTCAATCCGGATGAAATTTTGCAAATTGCAAAAATGTTCAAACTCACATATGGGCAAATATACAATAGTTTTAAATTTTTATCTAAGCAAAGCATGTAATTTTCTAAAGTCTGTATTCATTGTTTCGTGCTAAGATACATCATTGCGAGAAGAAAATCATTTTATTTTTTACTCGAGAACAAACTATAATTAAGACTTAAAATGAATATAACTGAACAATCCTTGAACGACAAGATAAATACATTTATGCCCTACAAATCATCAATCCTCGCATATAACTATTTTAACAGAAACATTGAAAAAAAGGAAAAATGCGATGTTAAGAGCCTACAATTGATTCTAACTTACAAGCAGTTAATATATCTTAAGTTTGTCTACATCTTATGACGTTTGAGACAGTAGTTTCAAAAAGTGAGTTTGACATGAGTGGATAAGAGAAAATTAGATCTTATGCTTTTCACAGCCTCAAGTAATTATACAGATATGTTGCAATTCGATCTGAGAGACTGTGTATAAAGTTTTATGCTTGGACGCTGCATCAGTTTTGAAATATTGAAACATTCCAAATAATTTAAGTATAAAATCAAATATTTCAAACAGATGCAGCGTCCAAACATAAAACTTTGAATTTAGTCCCTCGTGGTAAATTTCAATATATCAGTACAATGTCCTGAATTTTGAGACAGAATAAGGCATACAGTAGTTTCAAAAAGCGAATTTAACATAAGTGGATAAAAGGAAACCAGACCTTATGCTTTTCACAGCCTCAAGAAATTATATAGATATACTGGAATTTAGTACATATATTTATATATTAACTACCAATCTAGGGTACATTAAAGTTAAAGGATTGCATTAATTAATTAATAAGTAAGAGATTCTCCGTGAGAGAGATGAGAGAGAGAGAGAGAGAGAGAGAAAGAGAGAGAGAGAGAGAGAGAGAGAGAGAGAGCGTTTAGTGGACAAACTTTCTAGCTATATATATAAATATCTACATATATATGTACACATGTGTTAAAAACAATGTTTCTTACATTGCGGTTGAGTTGAAGGATGCGATATGCTGTATACAGAAAACTCCAGGCACCGAGCACCGGGTCCAGCAACCATCGACCCGTCCCGCGGTTTTTTCTCACTGGTTCAGTGCTGACTCAAGAACTGTCGACCAGATTTCTTTTAACTCATATAAGTCATGATGTATGCAAATAAATTAATATTTTTCTATACTTACGATAAGGCTTTTATGTATTAAAAAGCACGAGCACATGTGTCGGATACAAAGGATTTGCTCTCCCGCAAATTTCAGTTTAACCTGTTATAACCTTCATACGCGCAGGTGCAGTGCATGTATACTTATAGCGCGCCATCAAACCACACTCGCAACACCTTTAGGCGCGAATTTCAAAATGAAACCGAACGTCATGTGTTATTAACAAATATGCCTAAACAATATATATTTTAATGTTTATAAATTTTACACTGTTCAAACAAATTCTTTATTAATCACATAAAGATTAAACGTAATTGATTTAAGTTATTTCCAAAAAGCAAATTTTATCAGTCGGCATGGATAATATATATATATTATAACGGGTACGGATTTTCGAGTGTCGGCGCAGGTTAGGTCCCTGAATTATCGGCGACGTTCGTCGATAGGACCAAGTCGACTAGCCGGGATAATTGCGAATGGTAGCGCAGTGGTGAGGCTTCTGCCTCGCGCTCCCGGGATCGTGGGTTCGCGCCCCGATACCTTCGTTGATATTTTTATTCCTTATATTCAATCCGTACCCCGTTACAAATGGCGCCCAACTCAAAAACCCACTTGCCAGAAGAGACGAAGAAATTTCCCGATAAGGACAAAGAAATAAATAATATTTTTTAAAGAATTTTTTTTAAATTCTATTTTTTCAAAGAAATTAAAAAGAATTCTTTACAATAACTTATAAATATATCGAATGTCCGGTATATTGTAATTCTTTAAGTGTTACTAAAGAATTCTTTTAATTCGAGTGAAAAAGAAATCTTTTATTACAAAAAAAATAATTAAATATTTGAAAAGTATTCTTTTATACTTCTAAAAGTCATTTCCCATAAAAACAACCCAAATAAAGAATTGAAAAAGAGTTCTTTTAGAATCAACAAATGTCCATGGACATTTGTTGATTCTCAAAGAACTCTTTTTCTATTCTTTTTTGAGTTTTCTTTATGCGGATTGTAACGTCGTCTTAAACCGTTAAGAAAGAATTCTTTTTGATTTCTTTTATAAATCACTCTCTAAATTTTGAAGAGTAAAATTTCACTCGAATGGAGTGATATTTCACTCTTTGTCTAGTAAAAATGCAGCAGTCGTCTTCAAGTTAAAACTCACTTTTCGTATGATTTATTCACTCTTTTATTAGCATTTTAAACATTTTAATTTATTAATTATATATTTTCTGAAATTAAATAGAATATACATTAATTAACGAAAGAAATCTGTACCGGACGTCGGGATTCGAACCTGGGACCCTCTGCGTCAAAGTCGGAAACCTTACCGCTTGCGCCATCAACACGTTTTATATTTTACTTCGAATCGTCCTTATTTGTTACACCCTAATTGAATAATTCCGGAACTTTATTAATATTTATTGCATTATTCCGTTAGTAATACCAATAAACTAATGATTTAGTCGGTTTGTAAGTAAAGTAAGCACATTCCTATCGATTCAGATTTGTCAAATACGTTGATTAGTTGTATAAAAGTACAATAATAGGCAACTTAACCTATAATTGAGAATCAGAAAAATTCCATAAAGTTTACTATACTGCAAAGTAATTTTAGATAGAATGTTATAACCATTTATTGAAAGTCATATATTAATAATTGGTGCAAGTGTGCATAATTAATTTATTAGTATATTTCACTATAAAGTGACATAATGAATTTTTTACATAACAAGCAATAAACGAATTTTTAAATATATTCAATAATATATAACCTATAAAGACAAAAAAAAAAAAGAATTGGAAAAGAACTCTTTTTCAATATTTTTATGGTGATTTTATGGCGTACTTTAATTAAAAGAATATTAGTTTTTAACTTTTTTTTAATTCAAAAAGACTACTTTATAAATACTTATTTCTTATACTTAAAGAATGCTTTATAAATATTTATAACACTTCAAAAAGAATACTTTTTAAATACTTATTTTGTATACATAGAATAATTTTCATTTAATCAATAAATTTATATATATTATTCAAATTTTGGATCATAAAGAATACTTTACAGATATTTATTTAATACTTATAGAATTATTTATCGTGGACATTCGTTAATTCTTAAAGAATTCTTTTTTTCAAAAGTGCGCTTATCGGGTTATCCTCGCCTGGCTGATTCTCGACCAATGTCGGTCACAAACTCCCATCCCCACCACCACAGTCCCGGTGGATTTCCCCGCGAGAACGTCAAAAGTGCGGAGGTACGACTGTAGGAGAAAAGCCTGTGTTTCTCCGTCCACAGTGTGTATACATATACGCAGTACACCTCCAAAGTTGGCACTAGACGTAGGGGAGCTTGAGTTTCTGGGGTCTCAAGCGTGGTGGTGCAAACGCACGGCTATCCCTAACGAGGCTCCCGGTGCTCAGAAAACGGTCTTCTTGACACCGGTCGAGCAGGGACAACCTTCGCCTCTCTAGCCCAGGTGATCGAAGTGATCAAACGGCTCCCCGAGGGCGTAGGTCGCGTTTGAGTGGGGGATATAACGGGTACGGATTTTCGAGTGTCGGCGCAGGTTAGGTCCCTGAATTATCGGCGACGTTCGTCGATAGGACCAAGTCGACTAGCCGGGATAATTGCGAATGGTAGCGCAGTGGTGAGGCTTCTGCCTCGCGCTCCCGGGATCGTGGGTACGCGCCCCGATACCTTCATTGATTTTTTTATTCCTTATATTCAATCCGTACCCCGTTACAATATATATATATATATATATATATATATCCTAAAAAAACTCTTCCAATATTTTCTGTATACATTCAAAAAAGTACTCTTTTTCCATTAGAACATCTGAATGTCTAGGAAAAAGCTTCTAAAAGAGTTAAAAAAGAGTATTGTTTGGACTTGTGTTTTTCGAGAGCACTGTTTTGACCGCTGCAAAAATTAATTAAAAAGAATTCTTTTTTACTACTTTTCGGGATACCATACGCACACAGAATTGGTTTTAAAGACTTATATTTAAATGCGAGGCTAGTTTAATTATATAATATGGCTTACGCACCTGCAATACTTGCGTCTGGTGTGACCGCGCCTTTAGATAATATACTTTCAACGACTTTATGATTACTTAAAGTATACTTATTTAATATCACGGCCCTCTATTTTTTTCGATTGCAGGAATTAATTTGTTCAAAAAAAATACTTTTTTATTACTTATTTGAATATTTCATAAATCCAAAAAAATTTTAAAAGAGGCAAAAGAATACTTTTTGCATACTATTCGATTACTTATTTAATACCACAAACCATCACTTTTGTCGGCAGAAAAATAAATTATTTTGTTCAAAAAGAATACTTTTTTATTGCTATTTGAATACTATAAGTATTCATTTCATGCGGACATTGGAGAATTCTTAAAGAATTCTTTTTTCGGAGAGTGTGCTTTTTGGGAGACATTTTATCAAAAATAATAATTGCTTGTATTTTTTTGACAACTTAGTAAATAAAGAGAATGATGAAATAATAAGAATATTGTTAATAAAAAATCTTCTGCAAGAAAAAATAACTATGTGTTCACCAGCCAAGAAACTAATAGTAATAAATAGTTCAAATAATCACTATATGAAAATGTGTTTCATCAAAAGCAACACTATTTGTTTCGCATTCAAAGCATTAAAATACTTTGGTATACCAATTTTCAAGTCGAAATACCGAATAAAAAATTTGACCTTGAAATCACTATTCTTGTAACTAGAAATATCCGCACGCTCAGAGCCTACGAAGCTAGTTCACTAGACGGGACGTGAAAATAGACTAGTCTTGTAGGTCCTCAAGAGGTGTATTACCACAGCCTGGATGAATTATTTATTTATTTTAACTCATAAAAATGAGGCTATCAGACAGGTGCGATTTAATAAATATTACGGTTGACTAATTACAGAATATTCAATATATTAGTTTTAACAAATCTTTAAATTATCATAACTTTTTACAGAATTGAAGGCATTGAAATTTAAAAATCTTGTAAATTTCATTTTTGAGTACTCGGACTCAAGCAAATTTTACATGTTGCAGTCTGAAGTTAAATTGGTCAGCGATGGACCAATTAGGTTCTTCACATTAATAAATTAGTTTATAAACCTACTTTGGAGATTTCTAAGATAATTTATATGTATTTACCATAATTACAAATAGTTTTTAAATTTTTTTTCAAAGTTTTTTTTCTCCAATTTAAATAATTGTTATATGTTTATATCTGTAACTAATTTGCATATAAACTCTCCAAATATTTATTTATTCAAACATTTATAGAGAAATTTAAAAGAACAATCCATTTTCTTTGATAAATGTATGCTTTAAACGGTCAATATAACATAAAACATTTTTCAAATTATTTTGCATCATTATTGCAAAAAAAGTTTCTTGTATTTATTTAAATTTTAACCCTTAATGTTCGTATATTGAATTTGCACTAGCATTACGAAATTATTATGATTTTATTACTGTCTGTAGAATGAGATTACACAAATCTAACAATTCAAGTCTGTCTTTAATTGTTACCCTAAATAATTTAATATAAATTTTACATTAATAAATATGCAGTTTTGTTTATTTTTTACATTTTTAAAATCATCGAATGTATCGGAAATAAGAAAGAGCTCTAATACTCTATCTTCGATGTAGTTGAACTCTATCTTAGAGTTATTTTAATTTAACTCTAACTAGATTTAATTACTCAACTCTAAAAGAGTTAAAATAATTTATTCAGTAGATATATAGATTTATTAATAGGGGTTTATGACGCCAAAGACAGAGAGGGAAGATGCATAGTTTCTATGTGCAAGAGAGAGGTTTAGATTATGGAGACCGGGTTCCATAAACCGCCCACCCCCAACCAGTAGTGGCAAGCAGACAGAAGATCTAAATTTATTATGCCGGGCGTCATAAATCCCTATTGCCGAGTTTATATATATATATATATATATAATAAGGACGATAATATAAATATATATATCTCTATCTATAATATATAAATATTTCGCCACCGCCGCCGCCGTGTCTAAGAATTCAGAATTTAACATATACACATATATGTTATATATATGATACATATATATGGGCTATTTCACGTCAAGTGGTACGATGAAAATTTTAAATCGCTCCAAAATTTGAAAACAGGCTGGAAATATCTTCCAGAAGATAGAAAAAAATTTTTAGGTGTTAAAAATAATTTACCTAAGAGTTATTCCACCATGAAAAATGGAAATTTTTCAATTTTTTAGAAAAATTACTATTTTTAAAGCGATTTGTCTCAAAATCTATAAATTTTTTTGAAAAAACATTATAAACAACTTTTGTTCAAAATAATCTTTAGAACTTATCTACCTGAGTTACAATTCCTAATTTTAAAATCTCGAAGAAATAGGGCACTCGGAAATATTGAATATCAAAAAAAGGCGACCACGCCAGAATCGATTTTGATCTAACACCGCTCAAAAGATCACATTTTTTGAGAGCTTTCAAATGGCGGTGGTTAGATTATTGGCCAAGACCGCTGGTGTAAGTTATGCCCTAAAATACATGAAAATTAGTGATTTTATGAGGTTTATGGGGTATAGCTTACACCAGCGGTCTTGGCCAATAATTCAAAATTGTTATTTCAAGAATACATAATATATGTATTTTTTCCAAAAAAAGTAAAAAAAAGTTGTGAATATGACTTGAAAGAATGTGTATTAGTTTACTCATTCCTGATGATAAAACTCATAACATTTTTAAATGTGTACTCAATGATAATAACGGAACTAAAATTTAATGCTTTAAATGTAGATTCAAAATTATTTGAAGATAAAATAAATATTAATCAAGTGAATCATACACTTTTCTAAACATTAATATGATATATACAATAGAATAAAAATTAAATACATTAATTATTGCATTTAATTTAGGAGTCATACCTGTTATATAATTGGATTTATTGGAATTTTAATAAGTTTCAGGTATTTATTCAATTATATAACAGGTATATCTGCTTATACCTACTATTTTGTGTTTGTAAGCAGCTTAGAGATTGAAAAGTATCAGTAACTAACATTAAAAAGTATATTTTAGAATTATTGAAGAATAATAGTGCCATGTTGTATGAATGCAAGTATACGGTTCCCGCGTAAAAATCAGAAAGTTTGGCCAAACTTGGCCCAAGTTTATGTTCGTATAAACTTGGGCAAACTTGTGTAATGAGACTATCCTCTCAATAAGAAGTTTGCAAAAGTTATGCCAAACTTCCTACAAAGTTCTTATAAATGATTTTGTTATTGGCCGAAATATGGGATAAATTTGTCCAAAGTATGGCGTAAGTTTAGGATAACTTTTACTACACTTTATTTTTAGGTTATACTAATTCAAAAATTTAAAAAAAAAAGAAATTAAAAATAATTTAATATTACCCGATTCACACCTGAAAGAAAATGCATACATATTTTTCCAAAAGATTCCAAGGTCTTCGGTGAATTTCATCCTTTTCATCAAAGTCGTCGCGGCACGTCATTTCAAATCGACGTTGAGGGTTAGACTGATGCATCGGCGTCAAGAAAAATTTCTTAGTGACCAGTAAACAAGAAGTCATTTGATTGCTGGTTACTAAGGAACGTTTGTGAAATTCGCTTGACAACACCACAACTTTGTCGGAATGCTCTGCCGCACTCAAACTTTGCATCATTTTGAAGGTAATTAATCATCGATAAATTAGATTCTTGGATGATAAAATATTTTTGATCGTACAACTTTTTTTTTTTACTACAAAGGTTTTTATTAATGATAACTATATTCAATGTGTTAAACTAATATAAATGAAATATTCCAACAGATACTTCTTGAAATTTATAAATTTTTTCAAATTTAATGTATATAAGAAAAAATTGTTAGATTTTGAGTTATTATGTGATAACAATGTCCATAAAGTCATTTTTTTCAAAATATTCAATTTTTTGATTGGTTACAGCTCTGGTACTAATTGAAATTTAGTTTCAAAAATTTAGCTACACTCTATTCAAGTAGTTTTTTACTGATTGCATACATTAAAACAAGATTCTATTTTTTAACTGGATCACTTCACATGGAATCCTGCATATATATATATATATATACAAACACCAGTATCGGTACTTATGGTGACACTACGTGTTATCTTGGTGTTTTGAGGTTATAAAACATATGTGACGACTCAGATATAAGGGGGAGAATATTAATTGATAGAATAATGCATAAAAAACCAATAACCCAAATACCTAAATACCCCTCACGGGTAAAAAAGCACACTTTGACCTTATAATATTAATGAAGGATTGAAGTTATAACCTCATTCGAAGGGCCTCCGGCACTTCGAATGAGGTTATAACTTCAATCCTTCATTAATATTATAACGTCAAAGCGGGGCTCACAAAGATAATTTTCCGATTTTTTGTGTGTCGGCATAAGTACGGATACATGGTTGAATTTTCGGTGGAATTATGCTGACGTCGGCATAATTACCCCAAAGTATGCACAATTCCCATTTCCCGTAAGAATTTGTCGGCATAAGTACCGATTGATCAATTTATAATAATATATATTATATTATATATATATATATATAATAATATATATTATATTATATTATATATACATATTATATAATATATATATATAATATATATATAATTTTTCATTACACTAAATTTCGGTAAAAACTTTTAATTATAAATTATAATCGTATTTAAAAAAAAATTAAATTTTTGGTATAAAACCCAATGCACTATAGCAGTGCCTCCAAGGTGTTGCGTGAATCTGTTTAATTTTTAAGGTGTCCATGGTAGTGAAAAAATAATAAAATTTAAAACATTATTTTAAATAAATTAATTACGAAAAACCTTTTTCGAAATTAAAAATGGGTCGGCGCGCAAAGCGCGCAGGGGGGCGAAGCCCCCCTAGTATATATATATTATGAGGACGATAATATAAATATATATTGTAACAGGGTCGGTTTTATTCGTCGGGAGAGTTTTATTCGTCCTGTGCATGTACTCAATGCACGGGAAGTCTTCGCGCTACTATGATCAGCTGTCTCACCAAACAGCTGATAAGTCGTCGAAATCGTCTCTCGATACGATTGGAGCTAGCCTTAAGCTCCGGGTGACGTCGTCTTCCCTGTGTACACGGTGGGTACTTACCTAGTACACACTTCCTCCGAATAACAGATATTATTCCTCGCCGATACTCGTGCTCGGTTACTCAGTTATGTATCAATGCACGACACCCGCGGGGCATGGCGGTTTTCGCCTTTAGGATAGGAACTGATCACAGGTTTAATTAGCTGATACACGAGATTAAAACAATAAAACAGTTTATTGAACAGAGGAGGGGGGGGGGAGGAATATAGTAATAAAATCATCAATGTTTACGTTGCTCGAGTCGAACCAAGGCAATGTTAAACCTTGGCTTAAGGTGAACGGAACTAATAGCGTAAATGAACGCAAAATTACAGGAATTGTGCGTGTGTGCGCCCGCCGCAAAATTCGAGTCGATACACGACATCTCGATCCAAACGGAGAACGCAGTAGATTAACTAGGTACGGGTTACCTAGTTCTGCTATTAATCAAGTCAGTTATGGTTGCGCCGGAGTGTGAAGCAACAGTCGCGTCACGAGGTCTCTGAGTCCATTCACTCTCTCCTCTCTGATAGGCGAGACGATACTACCGGTGAGTCGTGCACACCGGTGCTTCGACGCGCTCACGCATGCGCCTTACGCGTCTTCGACGGTAAACTCACGCGATGGGTACGATTTCGTCTCGCGCGGACAGTTTACCCTTACAATATATAAGGACCTAGGAGGCTAGTCAAATTTCACGTCCCGTCTGGTCGACAAGGTTCGTAGGCTCTGAGTGCGTGAATGTTTTTATTTACACGAGAATTATCGAAGGTTATTATTGTTATAAATAAAATATTCAATCTTCTGGAACTAGTCAAACATAGTATTTATTAAATCGCACTTGTGCACTGATAGCCTCATTGTTATAAGTTGGAATAAATAAATAATTAATCCAGGCTACGCTAATACACCTCTTGAGGACCTACAAGACTAGTCGATTTTCACGTCACGTTTGGTCGACTAGCTTCCTAGGCTCTGAGCGCGCGAATGGTTTTACTTGCACGGGAATATACATACGGCCCCCTGTTGAAAAGAACCACGTGGTAAACCACGCGGTTTTACCATGTGGTTTTACCACGTGGTTTACCGCGTGGTTCGTCGTGGTTACCACGTGGTATGGGTGTAAATATGATTTTAGAACAATAGTGTAGTGGATGCAAATTCGAACAACTTACAGGATTGCAATAAAAAATTAGATATTTAATACCGTATCATTCAAATAAGTAAGGTCAAAAAGTTTACAAGGTGTGGTTACTACCAGTAGTGATTTTACCAGGGTTGAAATTAAATTATATATTTTAATTAAATTATATAATTAGCAAGAACAAAATATATAAAGCCATAAAGTTTCACGCGATATAACCGTATGGTGAAACCACGTGGTAAAAGTGCGTGGTAAAACCGCGTTGTAAAATTGTAAAAATTATTTTAGAATATTCTAAAAAAAGAATGTGGACTACTTATAGGATTTTAATTAAATTACACTTTTATCCTTAACGTAAAAGATTTAACCAACCCAGATAAGGGTAAACCTCGTAGTAAAACCACGTGGTATGAAACCACGTGGTAAGTTTAAAAATTGTTTTAGCAGGCAATTGTAAAAAATTCGAATTTGGACTACTCATAGGATTGTAATTAAATTATATTATTATCCTTAATGTAAAAGATTAAACTATCCCAGACAAGGGCACACCGCGTAATAAAACCACGTGATAAAACCATGTGGTATAAAACCACGGGGTGAAACCGCGTGGTAAAGCACAGGTTGAAATCAAGTAGTAAAATACTTAGTATTTATGGATACGAAAGGATTTAGCATTCAAATTACACTACATTAGTAAATTAATACAATATTTATTTGCGAATTGCAATTAACATTATTAATCTTTCAATTATACATCTAATTTCTTTATAAAACTAATTTTGTACTTACTTTATCAAAAAATTGACATAATATCCTCCGAAGTAATAATATTTTGCATCGTAATTTTGTAAGAGTTATTATACTAGTAATTATTTATTATAATTAAAAAGTTCGTACCTGTAGAATATTTTCCATTCAATTAATTCAATTTCATGTAAAACTACAGAGAAAAAAATATAAACAAAATTTTTCTAGACTTCTACGGACCAAAAGTAAGTATATAGATATACTATTATTGTTAACATATATTTTTAACAATTTGGTATTTCTTCCGACAAGGAAGTTTCAATAATTATGTAACAAAATCACATAGTTTTAAAGTCTATTACCTCGTGGATTACCACAAGCTTCTATCACGTGGTTTTACTACGCGGTTTTACCACGTAAAGTTTTTGACCTTACTTTTTTTTTTTTGTTATTTATGCTATTTATGCTGCCAGGGCTAATCAGCGACGGAGGTGAACGGTGTGTCTGTAAACAAAGCACATGTAGTTGAAACAGTGGTGCTTGTGTCCATCGGAAGATATCATTGGTCACTGTAATTAGTCTAATAATTACAGTTTCCTGTCCTCCCGATGGAACCACCGCGATCCTCTTTACATCTTCGCGTCCCTAACGTTCCCTATAGTTAAGATGCCCGTGCCTCTCATGCACTGACAAGTGCACGAAACGCACGCGCACCTGAACTGGCGTCACATTATAGTGACACGCCGAGCCACTGAGTCGCGGTGTTCGAAAAATGCACATGAAAAAATTTTCAGTGGTACACGTCTGGGATCGAACCCACGACCCTCGGTGTGAGAGTCGGGAGCTCTACCCATGAGCCACCGCGGCTCTTTTGACCTTACTTATTTCAATGATACGGTTAAATATATAATTCTTTATTGCAATCCTGTAAGTTGTTCGAATTTGCATCCATTACACTATTATTTTAAAATCATATTTACACCCATACCACGTGGTTCTTTTCAACAGGGCCCGAATCATTGCACGCAACTCGTATAGAGGCTATCGCTGTAGACTGAGAGAGGATATGTTAAAATTCGTATTTTTCAAATTTTAACGATTTTTTAACATCATTTCTAATTTTGTACTTGTTAGACACTTAAAATGTTTATTAGTAATATGCCTCTACCCCGTCTTCAAGCTGTCAATAATTTAAATAATTGTAATTAAACAAATAATGCAACCAACATTGAGTGTCGGCATAATACAATGTATTTGAAAGTACGAGGTGCGTGCGGCAGACGACTCGAATCGTTGCGCGCACCTCCTATAGAATCCGTCGTATATTTCGTCACGAATGCGTTCATCGCTATCCTGTGCAAGGTGCGAATGTTAATTTATTAAATGAAAATTTTCTAAATTTGTACCATTTAAAAATATTAATCGTAAACGACAATATTAATGAATAAGTGTAAACGAATTTTAACAAACTTTGATATGCTGTAAACGCTTAGCATCGCCACCTATTGATGCTTTTTCAAACTACGCAGCTAAACTTTTTCTTACTCTTCCGTCTGCTAAATTACACATTTTTAGAAGGAGCGAATATCGTTTTTATTCTTCGTTTAATTTTTTAATCGATTATGTATTCTTCAAGTTTTTATTGAAAAATGATTTTAAGATAATGTAAAATATTGCCTCTACTTTGTTTCTTGATGCTCGTAATTGCAATATATATTTATTTTACTAGCTTCCTAACGTCTTTTGATCAATCGTATTTTTCTATTTATTTCTTCGCCGTGCACTTTCGACTGTTTTTTTTAGTATTCCAACATTTACCAATGTCGTGAAATTGTGCGTCTGCACTGTATTTGTTAGAAAATTATATAGTTTTTACAAAATTCAATTAAATCGTTGTTGCCTGTTAACTAAGAGATGTTATTTAATAAAAAATAAGGCTTTATTTATCTCCACGAACCATATATTTTTCCTGTCGACGTTTCGGACGTATATTTTTCCGTCCCTTTTCAAGGCTATAAAATACAAAAAACAACGAAAAACACTCTTAAAATTCAAACTGCAATTTCGACACAATATAATTAACAATTCAACGCACACACACACTCTTACCGATTAAGAAAGCGCAGAGATATTAATCACATTGTGGAGAAACAGTACTTCTCTATCACATCGCACACAACGATTCAATTGAAACATAATATTTAAAAACTCAATAAAAACAAAAGAGAAAAATTATAAACAATAAATAAATAATTACAAATTTTACCCTCGCAAAACTCTTCACTCAACATATTGAAAACGAGGACCTCCCCGAAGGGAGTCCTTTACATTAGTGAGACTTAATATATCTATCTAACTTAATAATATCTATATCTCGACATCGTCTAGCCGCGGACAATATATTCCACACACATATATATATATATATATATATATATGCGCGTACATATATACATATAGTACATACATACAACACGCATACACATAACACACACGCGAAACGTATCAAACTAAGAAGCGAAACATATTGCGGGGCCAAACGAGCCGAGATTTCTCCCAAGTATCAGGCAACCATGCGCCGCGAAGAAGTGGCACACCCGACTTGTTATATCAAGGCCTACTGGGATTCCCCTCGAAAGCTCAGAAAACGTGCCACCTCCGCGCACCACATAGCCCCCCGATACTGAGAGACTGAACACATCAAGCGGATGGCCGAGTGAAAGAGTTAACAACGGATTTCAATGTACTAAACCCCACGCACGGGCGGTTTAGAGAATCGTAAAAAAAATCATTATTTACACCCATCTGTAGCAATTCCGCCTGAACAATTATATTTTCTGTATAATAGTCAGAGGCATCATGGGGAAGTTACACAGTTGCATTTTCAGTCCATGATGTTGCGTTTAACTGAGCCACCTTCACCACTCTCGCTTGCTGATGACCTTTTTTAAGACCACCATAATGACGTTGACAAATTGGAGACAGGTATATTGTTGCTTTTCGGTCGTTTGTAGCAATAATTCAACGGCTTCTGAAATATTAAAAAATTTATCATATGTTACTTTTATAATAATTAACCTAAAGAAAATCTACCCTTACTAAACAAACAACATATTTTTGTCATATTTTCAGAACGGTAGTTGCTAGTTTTTTTACATATTAAGTTTTTTATAAGTTATTGAATATTTTACAATAAGCAGTGAAAAATGAAACAATTGGTGAGACGTTAGTTAAGGTCCTTGTAATAATAACTGAATAATTTTCTTACGTTAGTTGTTTTGGTACGTCCTGTTTCCAACCCATGCAATAAACCATATGAACTCATTTACTCAGGTCAGGACATGATTTTAAAAACATAGGATAATGACCGGCAATAATGAACACATGTGACAGCTCAGGTTCAAACTTGAAAATGATTGAAAATATACCTACTCTACCATACGGAGGAAATGAAAATCAAGGCACTTCGTTTTAAATAACATCCTAAAGAACCAGTCTCAGTTTACGACGTAAGCCAACACGGAGAACATATCGCGTCATATTTAACATTAAATACTTCTTTCTGTATACAATATTTTACTGTATATATTCAATATTTTAATTTGTGAATAAACGAACATTCAATACAGTGGCTTGTTTTTTGATTAATTTAATATAAGAAGGCAAGCCGCAACAAATCCCTTTTATAAACTGTGTAATCTTTACACTGAATATAGAGTGAATTTATCTCGATTAAAAAAATGATGCTTAATCATCCTTCAAATATAGCCACAATGTAGTGAAAACAAATAGTGGTGGTGCATTTTAATCGTCTTTTTGGTCATCAGTCAATCTATTCTGAAAAATAATAAACCTGTAATTATTACGAGTATTTAAGTAATTTAGCATTTTATTTTATAAATATTATTATTACATTGCAGAAAATTTGTATGCGAAATTGGAAATAAAATACTTATAACTTTCTTTAGTTAAAAGTTATAAAATAGACACTTAATAGTAAATTTCTTAACGGGTACTCGTAAATTTATTGTCGAAACGAGAAGTTTCCGAATCGAGCCGAAGGCGAGGGCTTAATCGAGTTTCATAAAAAAGCCTTTACGTACCAATTATGAAATGTATTTTTCCTAACTCCGTGCGCAAAATTCGATTTTGCGCACGCGTTTGAGTGCGCAAAATAATACTTTCCCGCACTAGTGCGTAAACCGTTTTATTTTGCGCACTAGTGCGGAAAATGTTTCATTTTGCACACTAGTCCGGTAAATAATATTAGATTAGGTATCGTATAGGCTATATATTTTTTAACAATATATAATATCATTTCAAACAGTTTGTTACACGCGATCAACGCATTTCGAGATGCATATTTATTTTTCTCCAAATTTTCGTATTTGTATCTTTATTTACATATTAAAAGGGAAGGAGACATAAAAGGTCAGAAAGAGAAAAAGATAGAAGGTAAATAAACATTACCTGGCCTTCGCGCGCGATAAATCATAGTTCGACGCTCTTTCAAAGACGAAACATTGTGCTTTATTATACGTTAGAAATTAAAATATTTGATTTGCAATGGAAACCGACGAAGCATCAAGTGATTTCGATGATACGATCCCTGTAGAAATTTTTGAGGCAGCTAAAAATGTGACATTAAATCTAATACCAACAGAATCTAGAAGAAAATATACAACACTATATAATTACTTCAAAATGTGGCGCAGTGTTAGGAAAACAAAATCTTTTGCGGAAGAAATTTTTTTGGCTTATTTCGGTGAATTATCAAATAATCTGTCATCGTCAACTTTGTGGTCGCGGTACTCAATGTTAAAATCTACTTTGCAAGCCTATGATAATATTGATCTCAGTACCTACAACAAAATTGCCTTTTTAAAAAAATTACATGTTGGACACAAAGCTAAAAAGTCAAAGGTTTTCACAGTTGCAGAAATAACTAGATTTTGTAGCAATGCTCCTATATAACTATTATTTAGCAACAAAGGTATGTTCGGATTTATAATTTATTTAAAATAATCAAAAACAATAATATGTAATTTATTTATTAAATAATATAATTTAATTATTTATTCATATACAATTTATTTATTTAATAATTCATATTTTTAATTTATTTATTTAATAATATATATTTTTAATTTATTTTTATATTTTTTTTATAATTTAATATATATATATATATATATAGACCGACACGGTGGCGGAGTGGCGGAAGCACACCTCGGCCGGTCATGAAAGTTAAGCAGCACCGAGCGCGGTTGACACTTGGATGGGTGACCGTTCTCGGACTTAGCTTAAATGATCGGTTAGGTGTTTTTTCACATTCCACAACGTGAGCGGGAGGTGTGTGACATTCGGTTTCGGTGTTAAAGTCTACGCAATGTGACCTTGCCACCCAAACAGAATTGTTCTCGAATACACTGCCCTTCTCGGAGGAGGTTTTCCTAAATGGCATTTATCCCAACGGGTTTGGCCACAGGTTTTCCCTCTCTCCACGGGCATAACCCCGGGCGAATGCGAGAAGGTGGGGTAAAGAGGGGGTAAAATTGGAAATGGAATGAAATGGAATAAAGGTGTAGGGGATACGTAAAAACCTGTAAAAAGGTGTACGTGGAAACTACCAAAATAAATATATATATATATTTATATATATATATATATATATATATATATATATATATATATATATATACATATATAAGTATATATCAAGTAATAATAATTTTGTAGGTTGCGTCAGTTATTGGAATTTCTGGCGCATGCAGGCGCGAAGAATTAACTAATATTACGATGAAAGATATTGAGGATCACAAAACGTTTTTATTAATTCATATACATAAAACTAAGACGAAAATTGAACGGTCGTTTACAATTAATGGAGAGTTTTACGAAATTTGTCAGAAATATATTAAAAAACGTTCGGTTAATATCAAGACAGATAGATTTTTTCTTTCTTTTAGAAATGGAAAATATTGTCAACAGCCGATTGGAATTAATACCATTGGTGGTATGCCAAAAAAAATAGCAGTGTTCCTAAAGTTGCAAGAGCCAGAAAAATACACTGGTCATACGTTTCGACGTACATCGGCTACACTGCTTGTAGATTCTGGAGCAGATGTAATAGAATTAAAACGGCACGGAGAAAGGAAGTCCAATTGGATTGCTGAAGGATATATAGATAATTCATAGATGAATAAAAGAAAAACCGGACAAAAAATCCTCAATTGTGTTGAACCGGCAACTTCAGAACCGATTCCCTATGCATCCACTTGTACTTTCGTACCAGACCAAAAAGAACCAGAAGCAAAACGATTGGAGACTTCAAATAAATTTGTTCAAGGTTCTCCAAAAAACGAAGCCAATAACATGCAAGCTACAAACTACAAACTCTTCGAATTAAATCATAAATCTAATAATGAAGTTAATAACATTGAACAAAATAACGATAACTCATTAAAAATATCTACAAATTTGGATAAAATGTTTCAATTCAATTGTCTAATTGCAGTGTAACCTTTAATATATTTAACAATAATCAGTAAACAAAGTTTTGTCCTAACACTTTGCTATTACGATGTATTTAAGTTAACAAATTACTATGTTTGAATACTTTTGTTTAAGTTAGTTTAAAATGAATTAATATATTTATGTTGAATAAATTGTATATGAAATCACCGTTTATTTAAATTGTAATTATCACAATAAATATGTATTTATGGTATGCATTTATAAATAATTTTATTTTTTTTAAAAAGGTATATTTATTTTTAAGGGCGGGGGGCTCCGCCCCCCCCGTGGGGGCTTCGCCCGCTACACCCCCACCAGGGGCTCTGCCTCTGGACCCCGTCTTCCCCCTTCGCCGCATACTTCTCTACTCTATTTTCAACCATAGTTAGCAATATTTCAATTTTTACTTAATTAGCTAACGTAAAACTACACATTTATAGTTATCGAATTTTGCGCAGTTCGTTAGGAAAAATAGTATAAGATACACGTGCGCATAGGTGACTCCCACACTCGTCTTCTTGCCACCCTCGCTTCGCTCGGGCGGCAAATCCGACCCACCTATTTTGAAATCACCTATTTTGCGCATTTGTATCGTAATGTACTATTTCAGCGCGAGATACCGAAAAGAAGCGACCGAGCTGCGATTTGTAGGTATGTTGCACTTCAAGAAATATAAACACTAGTATTAAGTAAATGTATATTTTTTAAAATTTATATCAACCAGTAATTGTCACATGAGATTATTCAATTCAATTATTGTCTAATATTTTTTCTCTAGAAAAAGTGTTAACTAATTGTTTTATTTCATTTTATTTTATTTTATTTTATTTCGATCTTTTTACGCTCTCAACCGGTGCCAATCTGCGAAACTAAATATATACTATTAAGTAGATGGGTGTCAAATGCAGTGGTTCAATAAGCACTGCATATAACCTGGAGAACATATCGATAGCTTCTACTCATAGTCTCGTATAGATAATCCTGATTATTCCTTCGCACGAAAAACATGAATAAGTGCAGAATTACTCATCTGTTAATTTTGGATTAAATGCGTTTCTTTGTTTTGCGCGACGAGGAATTTTCGGAACAATCGATATGAACCCAGGCGGAAATTTATTTTTCCAGAAAGGACTAAGAAATGCTAATAAATTTTATAATCAATTTATAATAAGCAGATTTTGGACTCTACTAATAGTTAGTAAGAATTTATAACTTTTATTAGCTCTTCTTAACTTTTGCTAGATTTTATTAGCTTTTAGGTTTTTTTTCAAAAGCAAAAGAAATGTACGAGCTTAAAAAAGCTAATAACTACTGATAACTTTTTTAAATTATTATATAAATTAAATAAGTATTTAGAATTTTTATGAATATTTAGCAATAGCAATCTCTTATTAATAGCTTTTGTTTTTTTGCATACATCACTTAGAAACAGCTAAAAACAGTTAAATACAGGAAAATGCAACAGTTACTATTAGTGTCATTTTGTCGTTTTTCACGATATTTTCGAAATACAAAAATCTAATAAAACCTAATAAAGCTTAGAAATATTTTCGAAATTTTTCAAAATAACTAATAAAATCTTATAAACATTACCAAATTTTTTAAACTATTACTAGAGTCCAAAATCCGCACTTTATAAAGTGTTATGAAAATCTAATAAAAGCTAATAACTTTTATTAAGTATTTATAAATATTATACGCATATGATTATTTCCGCTAAGAAAGTATAAAACTAAATCAGAAACTTTAAATCTTTTTTTACCAACATTTTAAACCTTTAACCTGACAATTGAATACTACTAAAAAAATTACCCTTTATCTTTCTGCAGATCGCCACTAACTTTTAACATTTACCCGAAAATTTATAGAAACCACTGACAAAAATGACTCTCCTTACCCTCCTTGCTCTTTGACTTCACACACTTTTCCTCATATCTATTTTTCACTTATAACATATAATTACAGATTACATTTGGCAGATTACAATTGGCAGCAGTACATTAAAAAATAATAATAATAAATCAAAATCGAAGAAAAGATGTGTGAAGCAAAACAGTTTTTCAAAACAACATAAATTAACAGATAATGAATTGATGGAATTATTAAACGACGAAGAAAAAGAAGTTACACCACGTCAATTTATGAATGATGTAGAAACAGAGGAAGATGAACAGGTATTAATATATAAGCAACCAAATGTAATCTTTAATTATATGTTATAAGTGAATAATAGATATGAGGAAAAGTGTGTGAAGTCAAAGAGCAAGGAGGGTAAGGAGAGTCATTTTTGTCAGTGTTTTCTATAAATTTTCGGGTAAATGTTAAAAGTTAGTGGCGATCTGCAGAAAGATAAAGGGTAATTTTTTTAGTAGTATTCAATTGTCAGGTTAAAGGTTTAAAATGTTGGTAAAAAAAGGTTTAAAGTTTCTGATTTAGTTTTATACTTTCTTAGCGGAAATAATCATATGCGTATAATATTTATAAATACTTAATAAAAGTTATTAGCTTTTATTAGATTTTCATAACACTTTATAAAGTGCGGATTTTGGACTCTAGTAATAGTTTAAAAAATTTGGTAATGTTTATAAGATTTTATTAGTTATTTTGAAAAATTTCGAAAATATTTCTAAGCTTTATTAGGTTTTATTAGATTTTTGTATTTCGAAAATATCGTGAAAAACGACAAAATGACACTAATAGTAACTGTTGCATTTTCCTGTATTTAACTGTTTTTAGCTGTTTCTAAGTGATGTATGCAAAAAAACAAAAGCTATTAATAAGAGATTGCTATTGCTAAATATTCATAAAAATTCTAAATACTTATTTACTTTATATAATAATTTAAAAAAGTTATCAGTAGTTATTAGCTTTTTTAAGCTCGTACATTTCTTTTGCTTTTGAAAAAAAACCTAAAAGCTAATAAAATCTAGCAAAAGTTAAGAAGAGCTAATAAAAGTTATAAATTCTTACTAACTATTAGTAGAGTCCAAAATCTGCTTATTATAAATTGATTATAAAATTTATTAGCATTTCTTAGTTCTTTCTGGAAAAATAAATTTCCGCCTGGGTTCATATCGATTGTTCCGAAAATTCCTCGTCGCGCAAAACAAAGAAACGCATTTAATCCAAAATTAACAGATGAGTAATTCTGCACTTATTCATGTTTTTCGTGCGAAGGAATAATCAGGATTATCTATACGAGACTATGAGTAGAAGCTATCGATATGTTCTCCAGGTTATATGCAGTGCTTATTGAACCACTGCATTTGACACCCATCTACTTAATAGTATATATTTAGTTTCGCAGATTGGCACCGGTTGAGAGCGTAAAAAGATCGAAATAAAATAAAATAAAATAAAATGAAATAAAACAATTAGTTAACACTTTTTCTAGAGAAAAAATATTAGACAATAATTGAATTGAATAATCTCATGTGACAATTACTGGTTGATATAAATTTTAAAAAATATACATCTACTTAATACTAGTGTTTATATTTCTTGAAGTGCAACATACCTTCAAATCGCAGCTCGGTCGCTTCTTTTCGGTATCTCGCGCTGAAATAGTACATTACGATACAAATGCGCAAAATAGGTGATTTCAAAATAGGTGGGTCGGATTTGCCGCCCGAGCGAAGCGAGGCAACATACCTGCAACATACCTACAAATCGCAGCTTGGTCGCTTCTTTTCGATATCTCGCGCTGAAAAATACATTTTATAATTGGTACGTAAAGGCTTTTTTATGAAACTCGATTAAGCCCTCGCCTTCGGCTCGATTCGGAAACTTTTCCTTTCGACAATAAATTTACGAGTACCCGTTAAGAAATTTACTATTAAGTGTCTACTTTATAACTTTTAACTGAAGAAAGTTATAAGTATTTTATTTCAAATTTCGCATACAAATTTTCTGCAATATAATAATAATATTTACAAAATAAAATGCTAAATTACTTAAATACTCGTAATAATTACAGGTTTATTATTTTTCAGAATAGATTGACTGATGACCAAAAAGACGATTAAAATGCACCACCACTATTTTTTTTCACTATACTGTGGCTATATTTGAAGGATGATTAAGCATCATTTTTTTAATCGAGATAAATACACTCTATATTCAGTGTAAAGATTACACAGTTTATAAAAGGGATTATAAAAGTTATAACTATAAATTAAGTTTAAAAATGTTCACTTGACATTTAATTAATCTTAATTATATTGAATCATTTTATGAATCCTGGGAAACTCGTTTTAGATTTAGTATAAAGTTTACACAGTTTATAAAAGAAATTACGAAAGTTATAAAATTATAAATTAAGTTCAAAAGTGTTTACATCACATTTAATTAATATTAGTTGTAGAAAAAACGTTATGATGAATCGAGACTGTTGATTACTTAATATTAATTATAAAAAAAGCATTATGATGAAACGAGTCTGTTTCTTCAATACAAAAAACTAAAGTGTTTCTTGAACACAAATGTTGTACACATAAATAAAGTCTATTGCGGTAATAAATAAAAAAATTTTTCTTCAAATGATATCTTTAAACATAATTTTCTTTTCTAAATAATTAATTATATACTTACATATATTTACTAGTATCCGTGAGTATTTCAGTGTGGATCTTACCTGCGATTTACTACTTTCATTTCTAATTCCCACGCTGATTTCTTAATAATCACACACCCCTCGAATGCATATGAAACTTTCATACGTATTTCAGTGTGGATTTCACTTTACACTGTACGGTATTTCCATGCTGATCTCCGCATCAATTTCTTTCTAATTTCGCACTTCTTAAATGCATAGCAATTTACGTACCAATTTCCGTAAACATTTCAGTGCACATTTTGTTTTTTAATGCACGGTTTTCCCTGCTTATTTCTGGGTCGATTTCTTAATAATGTCGTCCCTTGCTTTTTCGAACTGATGTCTGTACGAATCTCAGTTTTTCAATGCACTGTGCGCGCCCCGCAGTCCATCCAAATTCCTTAGTGATTTCCGTAATGGTTCCGTACTGAATTCCGTATAAATTTCAGTGCGTATTTATCTTTTGAATGCACTGTGCGCGCCCCGCTTTCAATCCCAATTTCATACTGATTTCCATACTGATTTCCACACTGATTTCCGTATGGCGATTTGGAACAGATTTCCGTGCTGATTCCGCAAGGATTCAACGCTGATTCAACACTGATTCCGCAATGATTCACTGCTGATTTCAGTATGGAATCCTTATGGTTTTTTTTAACAGGGTATAATAATAATTAATATCACATTATTAATCAATGAATATAGCAACAAGATTAAATAAATAGTTAACAAAATAATCACAGAAGTTATAAATCAATCAAAGTCACATTTTTTCTTTTTCTTCATTTTAATCAAGTGAATTTTTTAATAATTTAAATAATCATTAAATTAAATAAATTAAATAAATAAACAAAACCTCACAAACAAAAAAAACATGTAAATATCCAATAAAATTGTATATGGGAAGATACATAAATTCACGATTGTTAAATATAATATAATTCAAGAGGAGTGGATTGTTTACATCCTGTACGTACATCTACATGACTCCGTCGAATTGCGCGTTCACTGATCGTCTCGACAACGAAGGTTTTTATCAAAACATCACTCGAAGATTCGGAGTCTACACTACTAAACAGCTGAACTTATTGGTATACTTTAATAAGAAAATTACAAGCACAGAATTAAATATTGAATTTCTAGTAAAATGCAGAATGTTGATAAAAAAAACCTATACATATTAACAACATTTATAGAGTTTTGAAACATTTTAAATTTAATAGTTACAGGTAATAAGAAATTATATAAAGTTTTAGATAAATTACAAATTTCAATTCTTAAAATTGTAATAGAAGATTTAATTATACATTTAAAATTTTTAATTAAAAAATTTAATAAAATTGTAGATTATTTAAAAAACATATTACCAAGTGAAATTGTCAATGATATTATTGTTAAGCAAAACATGAATGTTAATAGTTCAAAAAATAAGTGCCAAAATAAGCAAAATAAAAAATTTAATAGATTGAATAAGAATTTTGTAAATAGTAGCAAGATTGAAATGAATGATTTTTCAAATAAAAATAATTATGATAATAATAATAACAAAAAATGGTTTATAAATTTGACTGAAATAGATATACCAAATAATGTTTAGTACGTTATGTCATTAGGACCAAAGTTTCGTATTTCCAATAGGGCTGCACGATATACCAAGATTAGTCTTGATATTGTCTTGTTATGCCTCAAAATTACAAGACGATATTACTACAAGACAAATATGCAACATTTACCGTCAATATCGATATGTACTGACCAAGAGCGTCAAGAATCTTGTCTTGTCTTGAAAAAGAATAATTTAATTAAATTAAAAAGAATAATAATAAATTAATTAAATACATATATTTTAACAAACTTTAGGAACAATAATTGTAATTGAATTAATAAAAGTAATGAAGTTCAACGAGTTTTCGTAGATGGTGTAGGTTTTTAATAAATTTAATGATCAATAAATTCGAGTAATTCTATTTTATTTTTTAATTGCGTCACAAAAACTTACAAGTAAGAATAATATAAATAATATAGTATTTTGTATATAAAAATTAAACAAATTTATACCTAAATAAGCCAAAATTATATATAAACAAAATATATGTAACTTACAAATCTCCATAACAGATTTTATCTTTTAAAGACGTTTTTGACCAAGAATTAATGCACATTAAAAACTGCTATCGATATAATTAAAAATTTAGAAGAATGTTTAACGGATTATGATATTGCAGAGACTTGTAAAACAAATATGAGAATTAATGTTACTGATAGCATACAAAATCAAAACAAAATAATTAAACATATTAAATTTGAAGACAGAATAATTTCACAGTAGTTAGAAGAAGCAAAAACATTGTCAAGCAATAACAATATTTTATTTCCCATATCAAACAAAGGTAGTGTAACTGTAGCTATGGAGATTGATAAATATATAATTGATCAAAGTACATACATCCAAATTAAAAAAAAATCCTCTTAATAATTTACAGAAACGTTCAAAAGAAATTATGAATTATTGGAATGACAATCAATATCTAGATAAAAACTATCATAAATATGCTTTAACCCAAACAGATACTCATTTACCTAAAATATATGGTCTTCCAAAAATACATTAAAAGAATATATCGCTAAGACCTATATTGTTTCTTGTATTAGAGGTCCAACATATATTTTATCGAAGAGGATTAATTTTGTATTAAAAAACAGCTTAAAAATACCTAACATTTTAAATAGTATTGCCTTGTGTAAAAAGATAAAAAACTTAGTAATAACGGAAGACCCTATAATGGTTAGATTTGATGTAGTACCTCTGTTTAGAAATACTCCGAATGAATTAATAAAAAATAGTATTGAGAAGAGACATAAATTAATTTTCAATTAATTCAATAATCCGTTGCACGATTTTTTGGGCGCTACAGATTTTTTAATAAATAATACTTTTTTTCAATTTAATAATAAGTTTACCAACAAGTTCATGGTACGCCTATGGGTAGCCCTTGCTCCCCCATTTCTGCTGACATGGTGATGGTGGATTTAGAAGAAGAATGCATTAAAAAATTAACGTTTAAGCCATTAATATACTATAGATACGTTGATGACATATTAACAATAATTCCTAAAAATAAGCTGGATGAAATGACTAGAGTTTTTAATTCTTACCACGAGAAGTTACAATTTACAACTGAATCTGAACAAAATAATATAATAAATTTTCTTGAAATTAAAATAATTAAAGAAGGAACTAATATTGTAACTGATTGGTACCATAAACCAGGATTCTCTGGTAGATTAGAGTTTAAAATTATTATTTGTCCAAACATACTGTTGTAATTATCGATTATTATAATATCAATTATCTGATTTACGTAGCAGAATATTTAATCCTTTATTTCTTAACGTATAATCTATTTATATATTTCTTGTCTTTGATTAACGTAGTACGACCTGTGTATTCTTCTCCTTAATCCGGAAATATACTTGAAACCTTTAGTTCGAAGCGTGTGCTCACCGAGTAAACATATCCCTAAGTTCTCAAAGATTCAAATTGTATTTTGTCAATAAATACTCACATAAGTAAAATGGTTCATTAAGTAAAGAATATTATTTATTTAACCATCACGCAACTGTCCTTAATAAATAACTAACAACAGGTTATGGGCCCAGGTCCTAAAGAAGCTTAAGAGCAGGTGATCTAATAAACAAACAGTTACGCGTGAAAGCATAAATGGCTAGTAAAAATCAATTTAGTGTGTTTCAACCACTCGAAAGGTTGACTGGACGTGAAAATTATCATACTTGGAGCATAGCCATGAAAGCGTATTTAGAAATTGAGGAACTTTGGGATACAGTGGAACCGCCAGAAGGTGGCACATTGAGCACCGATGCAAAAACAAATAAGCAAAGCAAGAGCAAAACTATTACTCGCCGTCGACCCTTTAGTCTACGTTCACATACAGAATGAGACTACAGCAAAAGCAACCTGGGAAAAATTACGAAGGGCTGACGACGATGCAGGATTAACAAGAAAGGTTAGTTTGCTCTGTGATCTGACTACAACGAAGCTTCAAAATTGCCATACAGTCGAGGAATATGTTAATAAGATAATAACTACGGCGAATAAATTGCAAAACATTGGGATGGAAGTACCTGACGAGTGGGTAGGAGCCTTATTACTCGCAGGGTTACCAAGTGATTACAAGCCAATGATAATGGCTCTCGAAAGTTCCAATGTCGAGGTCACAGCAGATCTAGTCAAAACAAAAATATTACAAGAGGTAAAATCGAACGCTGAACTAAGTTACGACGAGTCACAAGGTTTCTTTGCATATTCAAAATATCCGCAGTCGAACTGGCAGAGAGGGCGCGCAAGTAAATCTAAATATCAGAAACCAAAGGTACGCTGTTATAATTGTAATAAGTATGGCCACTTTGCAAAACAATGCACGAAATTAAAAGGATCAGATCAAAAGGCATACTCGGTAGAAATCGCCGCAACAGACAAATCCACCGAAGAAGAAAATGTTTCTGCTTTTCTTGGACTTGCAGCGACTAAAAAATACAACAGCGATTGGATCTTGGACTCAGGCACATCGCGGCATATGTGCAATGATAAAAACATAATGTATGATTTTCGGAGATCCTCAATTAAAAATATAACGGTAGCAAACAAAACAAAAACAAATGTTCACGGCGAAGGTGAGATAAATTTAATTGTAAAATCAGATGTCGGAACCAGTATAGTAAAATTACAAAATGTGTTGTACGTTCCAGACATAACCTCAAATTTAATTTCTATAAGTTCGGCAGTTAAAAACGGTTTATCTGTTATTTTCGAAGGGCATTTATGTAAAATTATGAATAATAACAAAGAGGTAATTGCAGGAAATTTAAGCAAAAACGGTGTGTACAAAGTAAACCTGAATTCACCTAGCAAAAATGGATACCGAACAGGCAATTCAACAGCAGTGGCAATGGCAACATTAGTTCAGAACGACATAAGCATTTGGCATCGCAGGCTTGGACACATTAACCAGCAGTACTTGAGGCAACTACGGGACAATGCAGCGGATGGAGTCAACTTCGACAAGAATGCGAGCCTACTTCCTTGTGATATTTGTATTCTGGGGAAGGTGTCGAAACAACCATTTCAGCCAAATTACAAACGAGCAACTAGTCCGATGCAACTAGTTCACTCTGATTTATGTCAAATGAATGAATTGTCTCTAGGTAATGCCAAATATTTCATTACTTTCTTAGATGATTTTAGTCGAAAAATATTTGTATACTTTATAAAAACAAAGGATGAAGTGCCTAACGTTTTTTTGAATTTTATTAGATTTATAAAAACACAGTATGATTATAAAATAGTAAAATTGAGAAGCGACAGCGGTCGGGAGTACGTATCTAAAGAAATGCAATCTATAATGCACCGAGAAGGTATTCAACACGAAACCTCAGTTGCGTACAATCCTCAACAGAATGGTCGTGCCGAGAGGATCAACCGCACACTTCTGGATAAGGCAAGGTGTATGATTGTAGAATCCAAGCTTGACAAAAAATTCTGGGCAGAAGCAATCAGTACAGCAGCTTATCTTGCTAATAGGTCACCGAAAAAATCTCTTGCAGGAAAGACACCAGAAGAATTATGGACTGGATCAAAACCAGATCTATCAAATTTGCGCATATTTGGAAGCAGAGCCCTAGCATACGTACCAAATCAATTCAGAGGTAAAATGGACGCAAAAACAAAAGAATGCATAATGTTAGGTTACTCAACTAATCCTAAGACATACAGGCTCTGGGATAAAAAGACAAAAAAGGTAATCACTAGTCGAGACGTCAGTTTTTTTGAAACTCAGCCACATATGGACAAACCATCAGTTGTATACTTACCTTTACAAGATCTCAATATTACAGAACCTAACATCGAATTAAATAATCAAAATAATCGAGTTAATACAGAAACATTAGAACCTGTAATAAACAAAAAAGATATATCTAATATTTTACTGCCGATAACAAATGAATCACAGAATCAAGGAAAAATGATCAAAAAGAATGATTCAAAAACAAATCTTCAGGTAAATACTAGCAGTTCAGATCTAGACGATTCGGATAAAGATACAGAATGTTTAAATATATCAACAAGAAGAAAGTCAAATCGACCTAAAAAGAAACCGAAGCATCTAGATGATTTTGTAGTATATAATGCTATAACTGAAATTTTGGAGCCAAGTTCATACCAGGAAGCAATAGAAAGTACCGAAAAAGAACAATGGATTAAAGCAATGCGACAAGAATATAAATCTTTAATTCATAACGAAACCTGGCAGATATGCCACGTACCAGCTGATAAAAATATAATTGGATCCAAATGGGTTTATAAGCGAAAAATTAATAGCGATGGTACTATTAATTATGAAGCCAGGTTAGTTGCAAAAGGCTACAGCCAGATTAAAGGAAGAGATTATGATGACACGTACTCACCAGTGGTCAAATTTACATCGTTAAGACTATTGTTTGCTTATGCAGCAAAAATGAGCTTAGACATTTTTCATTATGATATAGAGACAGCTTTCCTACATGGGAATCTTGATGAAGACATCTATATGCAGCAACCTGAAGGTTTTATCATAGCAAATGAGGTAGGAAAAGTTTGTCACCTAAAAAAAGCCATTTATGGTCTAAAACAAGGTAGCAGAGTGTGGAATTCAAAACTAGATAAGGTTTTAAAAACCCTAAATTTAAAACAGTCCACTATAGATTCGTGTATATATTATTATAGATCTAAGTACAAAGTTATAATACTCGCTATCTTCGTAGATGATTTAATAGTATTTAGCAACAGCGTTGATTACGTAAAAATTTTAAGAGATGGAATATTTAATCGTTTTTCAACCAAGGATCTAGGACTGATACAAAAATGTTTAGGTATTAATGTGCATATCAATAAAAGTAAAGGAATAATTCAACTAGATCAATCAAACTATATTACGTATATACTTGAAAAATTCAATATGAACAATTGTAAACCTTTAACAACTCCTATGGAAATTGGATTGAATCTTGACACAGTAAGTTCACCTAATAAACGAATCGATCAACGAAAATTAGAAGATATCCCGTATCAAAATGCAGTAGGTAGTTTAATATACCTGTGTCAGGGTACAAGACCTGATTTATCCTATACGGTTAGTACTGTAAGTAAATATAATAATAATTATACAGAAAGGCATTGGAGCGCAGTAAAGAGAATAATGCGCTACTTGCAAAATACCAAAGATCTGAAATTAACTTTTTCGAAAAATTCAAACGACAAGTTAATAGGTTATTGTGATGCAAGCTGGGTACCAAGACAAGAAGACCCTCGTTCTGTGACTGGATACATTTTTAAACTTCAAGGTGGTGCGATATCATGGAACACAAAAAGGCAAGCCACGATAGCCCTATCAAGCACAGAAGCTGAATATTTGTCATTATCCACTGCGACTCAAGAAGGAATTTGGCTGAATAATCTATGTCAAGAAATCTGTATTCAAGAATCTGGACCAATTATGTTGATGTGCGATAATAAGGGAGCAATAGACCTTGGAAAAAATGCAAATTATAGCTCACGTACTAAACACATCAACATAAGGCATCATTTCATTAAAGAAAAAATCGACTCAAGAATAATAGAAGTAAAGTTTATTCCATCGGAGCAAATGTTAGCAGATACACTAACGAAAGCATCAACTACTTCAACACAGAATGCGTTTATAAATAATGTTGGTTTAAAGTATAAAGACTAATAAAAAAAAGGTTGTAATGTAAACGTAAATCAGAATTGAGGTAGGATGTTGTAATTAACGATTATTATAATATCAATAATTATCTGATTTACGTAGCAGAATATTTAACCCTTTATTTCTTAACGTATAATCTATTTATATATTTCTTGTCTTTGATTAACGTAGTACGACCTGTGTATTCTTCTCCTTAATCCGGAAATATACTTGAAACCTTTAGTTCGAAGCGTGTGCTCACCGAGTAAACATATATCCCTAAGTTCTCAAAGATTCAAATTGTATTTTGTCAATAAATACTCACATAAGTAAAATGGTTCATTAAGTAAAGAATATTATTTATTTAACCATCACGCAACTGTCCTTAATAAATAACTAACAACACATACAATTTCACAGAAAAAAGCTATGGTTTATTCACTGGTTGATAAGGTTATACTGCTTTCTGAAAAGAAATTTCACAATAAAAATCTCAAATTGGTAAAAATTATATTACGTGAAAACAATTTTCCTCCTAAACTTATTAATAATAATATACATAAACGTATTCAAATTAAGCATAATGTTGATAAAAATCATAATAATAATAAAAATGTTATTAACAATAATAGTGAAAACAGAGGTACAATTTTACCATTACCTTTTTGCCAAAATTGTTTGAGGATGTTTCCAAAAAAGTAAAAAAATTTAATTTTTCTACTGTTCCAAAAATTGTTAATTCACTTAGTTGTTATATAAGGAGAGGAAAAGACAGAACTAAAAAAACCGAACAAGCTGGTGTAGTTTCCAAAATTAATTGTTGTAATTACAAAGCGTCTTATGTTGGAGAAACAAAAAGAAAATTAACAATCAGAATTAATGAGCATCAAAGAGTTTGAAAGATGATGAACAATGTGTAATTAATGATCATACTAACAATTTTGGTCACAAATTTGATTTTGATAATACAAGTATTCTTGACAGAGAAAATAATTTGAGGTAAAGGATTATATCGTAAACTTTACACATTAACTTGTAAAAAGAACCTATTAATAAAAAGGAAGATGTTAGTAAACTACAAATAACATACACATCGCTTATACACAAGTTTAAAAATAAGAAATAAATTGTAACCAATTTTGAAGTCACATTTTATCGTTATACAGTTTTAAATATTCGCGGGTTTTATCCCAATCAGCACAAAACGTCTTAAAGACGTTTCTAGACGTTTTTAAAACGCTTAAAACGCTTAATAACGTTTTAAAAACGTCTCCGCGACGGACAGTGCTACCTGGGATAGTTATCTAAATTACCGATTACATGTACTTAGTTAATTATAGTCAATATCATGTTCGAAATTTAAATAGTAATAAGTTGAATATTTATGTCATAGTCGAGATATCGTCCCATATACAATTTTATTGAATGTTTACATGTTTTTTTGTTTGTGAGGTTTGTTTATTTATTTAATTTATTTAAATTATTAAAAAATTCACTTGATTAAAATGAAGAAGAAAAAAAAGTGTGACTGATTGCTTTATAAATTCTGTGATTATTTTGTTAACTATTTATTTAATCTTGTTGCTATATTCATTGATTAATAATGTAATGTTAATTATTATTATAGTTATAAGAATTGACACTCCGAAATATTGACAAGTTTCGTTTGAATCACAAGGTAAAGAATTTTTGTTGTAGACGATTATATTGGCATTATAGAAACTAATTAATTGTTATTAATAAAGTTTAGCACCGGAAGATGGATGTAAATTTATCTCCGGATGGATGTAAATTTATCTCGATAAATAACTTGACTCGTTAAAGCAATCGATAATCCTACCCAAATTGTAATTATTATATTAATGATTGTATACTTTTTGATTTTGTTTTTTTATTATGCACTCGCTGTCCATAGATAATAAAAATGCTAATTTACTTTTAATTTGTGTTCTTTGGAGGTAGGTGCCTGTGGTTCCGGAATAATCATTTTTTGCAGCCTCATCCTATTGCTTTTTTAAAGATTCAAGTCGATTTTGTGAATCTTCTTTCAAATTTTGAAACTTTTAGAAAATTTTGCATCCTACTTTGTATTTGGACTAAGTTTTTTCCCCTGTCCCTATACGTTTTATAAATCGGCACATTATTTCACGCCAGTACTGCAAAACATAATAATTATACCCTGTCAAAAATATACAGCTGTAAAAATAACTGGAAATACAGGTGTAAATCCATGTCATAATACAGCTGTATTGGATTTGCCTGGATTTATTAATTGGATTTACAGGTGTAAATCCATGTAATATTAAATGGATTTTTTAATTTTACAAATGTTTTTTTATTTAGATTAACATATAATACAACCTTTGATGGATTTAAACGCAATTTACAGCGATATTATTATTAAGAAAGTGCCCCATTCGACAAAATATCCATGTAATACAACTGTATTGGAGTGAGATTGCGTGGATTCATTAACTGGATTTACAGGTGTAAATCCATGTAATATTAAATGGATTTACTAAAGGTACACATCCACGTATTATTAAATGGATTTTTTAATTTTACGAATGTTTTTTCATTTAGATTAATTAATCTCATCGAAGGTGTATGTTAATCTAAATAAAAAAACATTTGTAAAATTAAAAAATCCATTTAATATTACATGGATTTACACCTGTAAATCCACTTAATGAATCCACGCAATCTCACTCCAATACAGTTGTATTACAGGGATAATTTGTCGAATGGGGCACTTTCTTAATAATAAATATCGCTGTAAATTGCGTTTAAAATCCATCAAAGGTTGTATGTTAATCTAAATAAAAAAAAATTTGTAAAATTAAAAAATCCATTTAATAGTACATGGATTTACACCTGTAAATCCAGTTAATAAATCCAGGCAAATCCAATACAGCTGTATTATGACATGGATTTACACCTGTATTTCCAGTTATTTTTACAGCTGTATATTTTTGACAGGGTATAATAATATAAATCCAGTAAATATGCAAAGGTGCACTGATGATTGATTAAAGTCGAATTTGATTCATTTCGTGCAAAAGAACGTGTTTGTTTCCATAAATTGCAGCAAAACATCTGTCTATTCCCGAGTTACCCTTTGCTTTGTTGAATCTGACCTACAATTAAAATAATAATAAATTAACAAGTATTTTTAGTGAGAAAAAATATTTGAAACCAGTGCAGTAGACTAAAATTAAATATACATTTTTGCAAGACATTGTGAGAAGTAGGGCCTACTCTTTTGAAGTCACGAGAAAATGTGATATCCCGCGTAAAAATCAGAAAGTTTGGCCAAACTTGGCCCAAGTTTATGTTTGTATAAACTTGGGCAAACTTGTACAATGAGACTATCCCAAACTTGACAACCCATGCATTTCAAGTTTGGGAGAAGTTTGCAAAAGTTATGCCAAACTTCCTACAAAGTTCTTATAAATGATTTTGTTATTGGCCGAAATATGGGATAAATTTGTCCAAAGTATGGCGTACGTGTAGGATAACTTTTACTACACTTTATTTTTAGGTTATATTAATTCTAAAATTTAAAAAGAAAAGAAATTAAAAATAATTTAATATTACCCGATTTACACCTGAAAGAAAATGCATACATATTTTTCCAAAAGATTCTAAGGTCCTCGGTGAATTTCATCCTTTGCATCAAAGTCGTCGCAGCACGTCATTTCAAGTCGACGTTGAGGGTTAGACTGATGCATCGGCGTCAAGAAAAATTTCTTAGTGATCAGTAAACAAGAAGTCATTTGTTTGCTGGTTGTCAAGCAAATTTTACAAACGTTCCTTAGTAACCAGCAATCAAATGACTTCTTACGCCATACTTTGGACAAATTTGTCCCATATTTCGGCCAATAACAAAATCATTTATAAGAACTTTGTAGGAAGTTTGGCATAACTTTTGCAAACTTCTCCCAAACTTGAAATGCATGAGTTGTCAAGTTTGGGATAGTCTCATTGCACAAGTTTGCCCAAGTTTACACAAACATAAACTTGGGCCAAGTTTGGCCAAACTTTCTGATTTTTACGCGGGATGTACTCAAATATATCGAAGTAACCCCCACCGAATTTATATACATACGTTTCCAATTTTGAGATGGAGGAAAACCTAGGATTGTTTTATGTGCTTGTTGAGAAAGGCAGAGGTCGCCTAGTTAACGTAAACTATTTGACTTTTATCTAATGACAAACAAATTTTCATTTAAACATATATTTTCAATTTTACACATATTTTCTAATATTCATAAAAAGCTGTTCTAAACTTTTTTTGAATAAAATAATTTTACAAATATTAATTTTTATTTAATTAATTTAAGTTAGATTAGATTTTGTAAAGTTTTACATATTATTCACATTTATGAAAATGACGTTATTACTTTTTTTAACAATGTATAATTTTATTATTTAATACACGAAAAGTAAATAATTTATAAACTATACATAATAATACATACTCTCCGTGTTCTAATAAATAATCCTTTTTCTCAGCAGTTGGAATACTAGCTTCATGTAAACTTAATACAGAGTCATATTTACCAAAAATATGAGTAATTCTTACATCAATGTCATTTAAAGTAGTGGTGGGCTTAGTATTTCCAGTTTGTATGAATTCTTTTAAGTATAGTGCATTATTATACTTGCTTTTTCTTCGCAATTTGTTCCATGCCTATTATTAATTTAACGCAAAGTAATTAATTGTATGGGATATATAACTAACATAACGTAGACAAAATATGAATAATGTGATTCTGATCTTTTTTTTTAAATACTTACGTTTTGCCAGTCCTGAGTATCTTTTTTAGTTAAACCTAAAATATTTAACATGCAAGTTAAGGTAGACCATATTTGATTGAATTTTTGTTTTCCAGACTTTCCAAGTTTTGCAATTTGTCCTGAAGCAAATAGTTGGTGATTATCCATGTAAGAAACTAAAATTTCTATTTAGTACTCACCGGGTCGATTTTTGTTAACACTATCACAATAAGTACAAAAATATTTATAAATTTTATTTATCACGTGGATAGATTATGATAAGTAAATACAATTTTATAATTTAATTGATGGCCCAGTAACCATCATTACGCACGTAATTTTTAGTGATTTACATTTCATTTTCGGTATCAATATTCTGTTAATAAATAGATATATATTCTTGAATAAAAATACTTTTGATCAGCTTCTAGCATTTTATTTTTTGCTTTAAATAAGATAGCCGACTTTAAAGTATGATATTGTTGTCGTCTTTCCCCCGCGAAATAACAAATTACGCGCTTCAGCCTACACTTTTAGTGAATAAGGCCGCAAGTGGTACGCTTCAAAATACTTGTCGATTTCAGTTTGATTTCAGTTCTTTCAATTGCAGAAATTTTTTATATGTAATTTTTGTAATATTAAAAAAAAATGTTTAATTAAAATTCAAAGAAATAGATAAAATAAGGGAGTTAGAATTAAAATTATTTATTTATCAGATAACAATGTCAGATTGAATTGCAGAATTTATTTATCAGATAACAAATTTCAGAGTTTGATTAGAATAACAATACTTGCGGGTTTTGACACCTTCTTGGAAGGTGTTTTTGATTTCAGTACTTTCAATTGCAGAAAACTATTATGGATTATAAGTTACATATAAAAAAGGTTATTATTCTATAAAATTGTTTATCTACTGATGTAAAGCACGGGAAGGATAGGCATTGTTTATTTAAAGAAAATTAAAAAAAAGAAGTTTCCTTTTTATCAGTTTTGTGGAAATTAATTAAAACTTTTTATACAGTTTAAGCAAAATATATAAAAGTTTAATTAAAAAAAATTCAGTGTATGGTATGGTAAAAAATACTTGTCGATTATTTCGCTTTGATTTCAGTACTTTCTGTTGCAGAAACTTTTTGGAGTTTAAGCAAAAAAAATATATAAATATTCAATTAAAATTACTTGTCGATATTTGATTTCAGTACTTTCTATTGCAGAAACTTTTTATGGAGTTTAAGCAAAATATAAGTAGAAATAGGATGGGAGTAATAATTAAAGATTTTTTTATCAGATAACATTTTTCAAAGTGTGATTGGAAACCATACTTGCAAATGTTTACATTTTCGTAGAAGGTGTTTTTATTAATACATCAGTGTATAATTTTAATAAATTAATAAAAAAGAAAAATAAAATAAAAATATTTAATTATCATTTTATTTATGCGTTAAAAAAATGGTTATTTCTTACAAAACAGTAAAATGAAACATTTCCTAGTTGCATTGTATTTATTTTACAAACAAATTTGTGTATTATGACATATCTAATAATCATTTATTCAAAGAAAAATACAACTACGGTTAACAGTGAATTACGCCACCATACCATATATCCATTAGATAATATGTACAATGTATTTTTTTCTCTTCTTGAAAAGTCACAATTAAACTTGCCTAGAATAAAGGATCATCGTTTTATTCCTTAAATATAATTATGTAAATCTAAATATATACTATATATTGAAATATTGACTATTGAAATACGACAAAAATGCTAGAAAAAAATTCGTACGTTTTATCATTGAAAAAAATTTAAATAACAAATATTCTGCAGATTGTTTCATTTAATTCTTTTTTCTATATTTTTATAGATAGCAATGATACGGAATATTGACGGACCTAATCAAAGGATTTTTACCCAACGATGTCTCCAAAGAATAATGACGAATGAACTAGCTGTTCAGTATTCTTATTCTGGTCAGACTAGAGGGAAAAATAAAGAACATAAATTTTACCTTTTAAAGCTCTCAAAATATATTCACTTTTGAGGAGTAAGTTAAATGTCACATTAACAAATAAATATTATATTTAAATATATTCATAATAAAATATTATTTACAGGTGCAATCGTAGAAACCAAAATTACCTATACTGAAAATGAGTACAAAAATATTGTATCTCGGTGGTTAAACTGTGCGAAAGGTCGACTTCCTAAAGAATGTGCTGCCTTGGAAGAAACTGAAGATTAATGTTTAAATTCAGTTTATTTAACGTTCGTTTTACTTTGTAGTGCTTATTTTATTTGCAAGCGTTAAATCAAAGACTGAATATGACCAAATTTTAAAGTATTTACGTAAGTAACTGAAAGTTTAAGCAAAAATGTTTTTAATCAAAAGTTTAAAATGCGTTGATCAATATATTTAAATATGGAAGGGGTGGAAAAACATAAGTTTAAGCCGAAAACTGTAATTGCGCGATCTTGAAAAACATTTATTATATTATATATTTTTACTTACGTTTTACGTTTTTCGTTTTACGAAATAAACTACTATTTAAAAAAGTAGTTTTTAATCAAAAATGTTTATTATGATTCAATACTCATATTATGATATTGATTAAGTGAGAAAATCGTAGCTTAAAAAAAAAGCATTTTGACTTCAATGAATGTTCTTACTTATCTTTACAAATATTTATTTATCAAATAAAGTTTCAAATAATATATAGTACAGTATTATAATAACAATTCAGTATTTTATTTGAATGAGATTAATAGGTAAGGTTAGATGATGTTAAAGTTGTGGCTACAAATTTTGTATTAAAAATGTCTTACTACTTAAATAAAAACAAAATTAAGGAATACTATAGAGGAAGGCTTGGAGATTTATCGACAGTAAAACGAGCCTTAATTTCCACACATACAGATTTTAAGCGACGCGTGAATTGTTATTATCAAAAAAAGTATTATTGGCGTTTGACAAAGCTAGGAATCTAATATTAAGAAAATCGTTTGAAAATAGTAAGTTTTCACAATTGTATTACGTTTCAATAAAAAATTATGAATAAAATGAAATTTGCATATTATTGAATTGGGTATTCTAAAGAAAATCTGAAGAATTCTTCTTTAATTTTATTGATCAGTTGGAAGTAGATAAGCTATGCTGCTTTTGGACTCAATGACGGTTCTGGACTCAAACAAGTCCAGACACGTCAGTGAATCCAGAAACATCATAGCCTTTTGGGGGCGGGGGGGGTATTTTCCAGGAATCCCCCTTTTCCTTGAGTCCAGAAACGGCATAACGTTTTACTGTGTATGTGTGTGTGTGTAGGCGCGCGCGTGCATGTGTATGTGTGTGCGTGCGTGCGTGCGTGTGCGTGTGTGTGTGCGTGTGTGTGTAAATAGTAAGCATAAGAGAGAGACAGAAGTTCCTTCTTATTCCAGGTATTTACGTGTATACCGCGTTCGCTCGGTAAAGAGAACGAGAGATAAGACTCCCCTTCCCTCTCGATGTTTACAATACACACGCGCGACATCGAAACACGTTCGCACATGATTATGTCGACATAGAAAGAAAGAGAGCGAAAGAGAGATTGTTAATAATAAATACAGAGAGAGAGAGAGAGAGAGTGAGAGAGAGAGAGAGAGAGAGAGAGAGAGAGAGAGAGAGAGAGAGAGAGTTATGTTTATTTTTATTTACTCATTTGTTGCGTATGATTAAAAAACAAAAGTGGAGAACTCTTCGGGAAGTGGCTTCTCGGGGTGGAGCTACAAGTCTGCTACAAAACTATGTCTATGCCATATCGTAGCGACTTTGTGGCACACTGCTGCTAAGGCAGTGATTCCCCCGACTACATAGACATTGCTTCCTGAGTACTCTACAATATTTGACTCACTGTATATAGCGCATGTAATATAATATTACACACGCGCACTTTCAAACAAAGCGAACTATTCGGGAAGCGGCTTCTCGGGGAGGTAGCTCCAAGTCTGCTACAAAACTATGTCTACGACATAAATAAATTGTTTTTGTTTAAAAATTTTGGTGGCCCTGAAAAGGGCCTATTGAGTTAGCTCTGTTAAGAGCTGATTTCACCGAGGTGGTATATATAAGTAGCATTAAAGCTGGGTATTCAAAACGGCGTCGCTGAGTCGCAACTACCTGGAACTCCCGTTGCTTTATTACGTACCTCGTATAACGTCGGTGTTGAATTTGCTTGTTTTTATTTTCGCGGTGTGACGACTGTTTTCCGTCAACCACTAAACCAACACACTGCCGAGTACCGATACTGGCGTCGCGGCGTGGTACTCACACTAGCCTCACATTGTTTAACTATGTACCTCGCGTATCACCTTCTCGCTCGAAATTGTTCGGCCACCCGTTTAACCTCGCTCTCACGCCGCAGCGACGATCCCTCGTCAGCTGCAACATCACGAGAAAGCAAGGTTCGGGGTGGAGTCACGTATCGAGGATTAGGTTCAACGCTAGGTGGAGGATTGTTATGATACCATGCATAATAAGAATAATAATTATTAATTCATGACTTTCAATAAATGGTTATAGCATTCTATCTAAAATTACTTTGCAGTATAGTAAACTTTATGGAATTTTTCGACGTGATACCTGATTCTTAATTATAGGTTAAGTTGCTTATTATTGTACTTTTATACAACTAATTAACGTATTTGATAAATCTGAATCGACAGGAATGTGCTTACTTTACTTACAAACCGACTAAATCATTAGTTTATTGGTATTAATAACGGAATAATGCAATAAATATTAATAAAGTTCCGGAATTATTCAATCAGGGTGTAACAAATAAGGACGATTCGAAGTAAAATATAAAAACGTGTTGATGGCGCAAGCGGTAATGTTTTGACTTTGACGCGGAGGGTCCCATGTTCGAATCCCGATGTCCGGTGCAGATTTTTTTTCGTTATTTAATGTATATTCTATTTAATTTCAGAAAATATATATTTAATAAATTAAAATGTTTAAAGTGCTAAAAAAATTAAAATAATAGAAAAATGTGACCCGCCAAGCCGCTACAAAATAAATTTTTTTATATGGGATTTTCACTCTTCGAAGAGTGAATAAATCATACGAAAAGCGATTTTTAACTCGAAGCCGACTGCTGCACTTTTGACTAGTCAAAGAGTGAAATATCACTCCATTCGAGTGAAATTTCACTCTTCAAAATTTAGAGAGTGATTTATAAAAGAAATCAAAAAGAATTCTTTCTTAACGGTTTAAAACAACGTTACAATCCGCATAAAGAAAACTCAAAACTAATTGAAAAAGAGTTCTTTGAGAATCAACAAACGTCCATGGACATTTGTTGATTTTAAAAGAACTCTTTTCAATTCTTTATTTGGGTTGTTTTTATGGGGAATGACTTTTAGAAGTATAAAAGAATACTTTTCAAATATTTATTAATTTTTTTTGTAATAAAAGATTTCTTTTTCACTTCGTTAATATTTCTTTCATGGGATATACCATGTGTAAAATTTCATTCGAATTTAAAGAATTATTTATTAATACTTAAAGCATTACAATATATCGGACATCCGTTATATTTATAAGTTTTGGTAAAGAATTCTTTTTCAATTCTTTGAAAAAATAGAATTTAAAAAGAATTCTTTAAAAAATATCATTTATTTCTTTGTCCGTATCGGGTTTCCACCACGTTTACCTCGCTGTCGCTTCTTCTCGGCGTTCATGTCGAGAAGTGATACGCGCGTGATCGCGAGTCGGCTTTTTATAGTTGTAATGGATATGCGCGCGCAGCCTGGCTAGCCGCCGCCACCGCTATCACATTGACTGCATGCCCCACCACAAAAGAATGACCAATCCTGAACAAGCGCGACAAGCCGCCGCCGCCGCCACAACGAGTGTATAAAATAAACCGATCTTTGGTAAAGTTTATCAGTCGACGGCATAATGGAAGAAGAAAATTCAGTTGACACCATTTTAGATATATTGGAGAGAGGGTAAGAGATTGATTATCCCCCTCAAATATTATCTTCGGAGCTTCCGCTTTTGGAAGGAGATCTCGAGATGCTCCTTGATGAAGTTGACGACCCGATAAGGACAAAGAAATAAATAATATTTTTTAAAGAACTCTTTTTAAATTTTATTTTTTCAAAGAATTGAAAAAGAATTCTTTACAATAACTTATAAATATAACGAATGTCCGGTATATTGTAATGCTTTAAGTATTAATAAATAATTCTTTAAATTCGAATGAAATTTTACAAATGGTATATCCCATGGAAGAAATATTAAAGAAGTGAAAGAGAAATCTTTTATTACAAAAAAAATAATTGAATATTTGTAAAGTATTCTTTTATACTTCTAAAAGTCATTCTCCATAAAAACAACCCAAATAAAGAATTGAAAAAGAGTTATTTTAGAATCAACAAATGTCCATGGACGTTTATATTTAGCTTAAACTCCATTAAGAGTTTCTGCAATAGAAAGTACTAAAATCAAAGCGGAATAAACGACAAGTATTTTTTACCATACCATACATTGTATTTTTTTTAATTAAACTATTATATATTTTGCTTAAACTCTATAAAAAGTTTTTATTAATTTCCACAAAACTGATAAAAAGGAGACTTCTTTTTTTATTCTCTTTAAATAAATATTGTATACATAGAATAATTTTCATTTAATCAATAATTTTATATATATTATTCAAATTTTGGATCATAAAGAATACTTTACAGATACTTATTTAATACTTATAGAATTATTTATCGCGGACATTCGTTAATTCTTAAAGAATTATTTTTTTCAAAAGTGCGCTTATCGGGCTTGTACAAAATAAAAATAAGATATAAGACGACGATTTTTCGATTTTGGCGATTAAAGCAAAAGATGTGAAATAATTGTGAATCTTAATGTGAAATATTTCCATAATATTTCACTAAAGATTACACTGGAACATTACGGTCATATTAATGTAATATTTCACTGGTCCTATTGAAGTAGGTATTTGAAATATTTTATCAATATTTCTCGAAATATTACATTTGGCATTTGCCATCCTTCTCTGGTTATTCCACTCGTCAATGGAAGTACTTGACCTTGGAAACGGATATATCTTATCCTAACCTTGGCATATCTTTTGGAATATAATAATATGAAGAAAGCCAAGTTATTACTTGCCAATTGCCACTTATACGAAAGTGATTCGACATCTGACAATAATATTTCCAATGAAAGTTACTTTCACTTTGATTGCTATTATGACTCGAAAACGAATATTGATAGGAAATCAATCCAAAAACTGAAAGGTAGTTAAGTTCAAGTAGATATGGATATATTAAAAAACAAAAGCTTAAATTGTTCAATTTAGAGCAAAGTTAAGAAAATAAGAAATTGAAGAATTTTATAATATTATTGCAATATGTTTTGCATTATTTTAGGTTATATTTTTTTGTAAGATTTCATATTGTGTGGAGCGCAATGCCGGATGTCAAATACGTTTTGTTTCGAAATTCTACTACACAAGAAAAAATTATAGAATCGAGATATTATAATAATTAAATGCTTAAAATAGTATATAATATATAATAATAAATAAAATAATAAAATAGTAATAATATATAATAATAAATAATAAAATAATAAAATGGTAATAATATATAATATATACTGTAATATAATTGCATTATTTAAATTTCTTAATAAATACATAAATCTTCATTATTGTCTATGTACAGGGACATGTCCCGTCATTGGTACTTTTACCCTAATCGTATATTATGACACTGTTATGAGAGATGGTTTTCTGCCGTCCTCGAAGTTGTTTGCACGAGCGAAGCGAGTGAGAACATTGAGAATGTAAAAAAACATCTGCAATAGTTTCATACGATATTTTATATATAGCATTAGAACCTCAAAATCTGAAATGAAATTGGGACTTTGAAGTTAAAATGTTATAAATATAATTAATTAATTCTTTATCAAATCAATTTATTCATAGCTGCTCCACAAAGACATTATCACACTTGTAATACACGTATTTTACACGTGTATTACATGTGTATTATACGTAGGTAAATTATGTTAACATAGCCCCGATATAACATCACTAGCATCCCCCGGCGTGGCTTCGCCCACGCTATAGTTATAATAGGTTTATTTTTTACTATTTAAATCGGGTTATCAACCCCCCCCCCCCACCCCCGGTAGTTAATCACCCATTCTCCCGTTTACAAAAATATATTTTTCATTAAAATTGTTTTTTATTTAAATATTAATATTAAATATTATTAAAGTGCAAAATACTCAAAGTAAAATTTCAATTAAACCTGGCTGTTACACCCCCCGGTATTGTTTATCCATGCACTGTCTTACCACCAATTATTTTTCATCAATTTAATAAATGTCCAAGCAAGTAAAGGTTGCCAAAAAATTCTCCCCGTGTTCTAATGTCGTTGTCTTTATCGTATCTTTATTGAATATTTATTTGTTTTTACAATTGTTTCAACTGACTTGATCGAAGATTGACCATTAAAAATTAGTATTATACGACAAGTAAAGCAGAAAGATCAACTATGATTATTGTAAGTCATTTCATTGTACACGTGAACGTGCCCAAAGTAAAGCTTTAGAATTATCTTAGTTTTAAAACTTTAATGCAGATTCATTTTTTAAAGACAGTCGCGAAATACGACAGTAGCGGAAAGCACGTGGCAGTAGCACTACGTACAGTTTACAATAAGTATACCGAAGAAAAGCTATAGTGTAGTGAAGTCAGTTTCGAGGATATGTTAGTTTAACATAAAGCCTTTGTCCTTCACTAAACTTTATCAGTATTCAGTTTATAGTACACGTTAATCTCAGACTGATAGTTCAAACGATATCGCTAGATATCGCAATTGTAGGTATATGTTATATTGTTAGATATTTTAGCATGCTGTAATTTAAATAGTTTGATGGATATTCGTATTAGAAAATAATATTTTTTTAAATGTCGAATCGAATTATTATAAAACTGCCGGATAAACAACATTTTTAGTAGTTTTTGTGGGTGAAGTTATTAAAATGAATTGATTCTTTGGGTTTCCAGTACGTGGAAATGCAACATATAGTTGCCCGTGTGAGAAACATTCTGACCGTAAATCAATTCCGACGTAATTATAAGTTTGACCTTGGGATTTATTGATACTAATTGCAAATGAAAGTTTTATGGGAAATTGTAAACGTTTAAATTGGAAGGGCAAATCTGTAGGAATCATTAGAATGCGCGGAATAAAAGCAGTCTCTCCAGCAGCAGGACCAGTCAATATGATGGCTTCAATAATGTTATTACGCATTATTTTGACTTGTAATCTAGTACCATTACATAAATTAGGAGGTTGAAGATTGCGTAGTAATATTATTGGAGTTCCTATTTTAAGTTTTAAATTATGTGGAGGAAATCCTGCCGGATGTAATGAATTAAGAAATTCTTGAGGATAATGTACAACGTCTTCAGTATTGACAATTGTATCAATAGATAAATATTCTTTTATATCACCATTAAATTTACCTAAAATATAATGATTAATTTCTTCAGCAAGAGCATTTCGTGGCGAAATAATTGCTCTTTCACACAGCCAAAGATAAGACTTGTGTAATAAATTTTCAATATCAGAATAAACTTTCGATATAAGATCATCCAGAGTTGAAACAACTTGACCAAGATTATATTCAATGTGAATGTAACTATTATTATTATCTATAGTACCATTTCTCATTTTTAATAATTGCTCGGAAATGTCCGGGTTACCCCCACCAAGATACGCTCTCATATTTGTGCGCAAATCTAAAGTTTCAACATTATTCCATATTTGCGATGATTTTAAACATCATTTAACAATATCAGCTCTTGTTCCTTTTGTTATAACTGGTAAAGTCTGACGAAAATCGCCAGAAAAAACAAATGTTACACCACCCATTAACAAATTAACAGATCTGAAATCCCGTAAAGTTTTATCAATAGCTTCTATATGTGCTCTATGAGTCATAGTACATTCATCCCATACAATAAGGATCGTTTCTTGGAGAATTTGGCCTAAAGGACCATTTTTACGAATGGAACATACAAAATCTTGATCACAAAATACATTCAATGGTAACTTGAAAGTCGAGTGCGCTGTTCTACCGCCTTTAAGAAGAGTTTCAGCAATGCCAGAAGATGCAACAGCTACGGCTATATTACCCGTTGAACGTATTTTGTCCAATAATAAATTAATTAAAAATGTTTTACCCGTTCCACCAGGGACATCAATAAAAAATCTTTTCCACATTTGTTAGCAGCACTATTGATAATAGCATCATATACGTATTTTTGATCAGGTACTTATTTAGATAAATTAACTTGAACATTATTTATTAAGTCATCGATTTTGAAGCGTGTAAAAGATTCTGTGAAAGGACTATTAGAAGGTTGTTCTTCACGAACTGGAGATTGCATTCCAGATTACTGTAGATATTTTTCAGAAAGTTTCACAAGTCTATCTTCTATTTCAATTAAACCTTGATTAAAAATATTATCAGAGTAAGTTAACGTGATATCGTTGTTACGTTGACGTTCTTCGTGAAGAATATCTTCACATAAATCTTTTTGAAACCTTTCTCATAATAAAATAGGTTGAGATGGTTGACAAAACACTAAAATAATAGCAAATAAGTCCCTCATCTTTGAAGATGTTTGTGATATTGCAGCATCAGTTAATGTGTTTTTCCATTTGTCATCATTTTCTAATAGTCCGAGCGCTTGATATGCTGCTTTAAAAGTGGGATATATTACACTATTAACTGTTTTAAGTGATTCAAATGAAGTTGGTCCACGAATATGGTGTAATAACATCCTTAGGTGAAAGCATTCGACTTGATTAGGATGAACTGTGTAAACTCTACCTAAAGCAGCATCTTTTTTAATACCAGGATATCGTTCAACGTCTTGGCCACGTTTCCTTCTAGAAAATTTGTTATTATTCCATACATAATATATAGGAACCTCGTGATATAGTAATGTTTTAGCAAAATCATCCGAAGAAGCCAAATCAAAGAAAGCAGTGAGTGTTGTACTCCGCGGATGTTCAAGGACTTGTTGAATGGTATCTTCAGTAAAATAAACACGTTGACAATTTTCTAAATGAACAGCTAAATGTACTACAGCTGGATACCTTTCATGTACTGGAAAGTTGAAAAACCTCCACATTGCTTCTGAAGTGCATATGTAACGACCATTGATATAATTACTAATTTCATCATTATTATTAAAAGAAAATGTTGCTTGATCTGTACCCTTATTTATATATATATATATATTTGCATATGTATTTCATGGCTTGCACTGAATGGCAGTATTCAACATTCATATGAGCATTAAAACATCTTAATAACAATGGTGAATATGGGACAACCCAACTATTGTCAATTAGTACCATTTGATTGCGAATTTTAATTTGAGTAGTGTGCCCACTATTCTGCGGAGACTTTCGGCGGTATAGTGGACAGCCATTTTCACCAGTTATAGTATTCTCTAAAAAATGTCTTGGATAATTTTTTGTACATTTTCCATTATTTAAACAGGGCGAATTCATATTAAATTCACCGCATGGGCCATGAATCATATTTGCAAACAATTTGAAATAATTCATCTAGCAATTCAGCAGAAATAATTTTATCAATTTCATCTGGTTGAATTTTTATTTGAAGCCATAATAGTATATGCGCGTGTGGCAAACCTCATTTTTGCCATTCTATACTAAACATATAACATTCAACAGAACTAAATATACAATTTTTAGTTAATAGGTGCAGCAACTTCTTAACTTTTAAATGAAAAACTCTGGAAATGATATCGTGTCTATCAAACGATTTTTGATTTGGAAATAACTCTGCGTATTTCTGGCCATTCAGGATTGCATGTAAAGGTTATAAACAAATCCGGGCGTCCTTTTTTACGTACGTATGTCATCGCATCTTGAGTTTTCTCATGCATGTAACGGGGTGAACCTGTAAATGAAGATTGCAAAATAACACATTGCCCAATATTTCCTGGGTTAATATTAGCATCATTATTAATAGCATCTCGAAGATGTATATAATGATCTGTGCGTAATTTTTTTTGATTGCTACGAATGAAAACTAACCTTTCGGTTGTCATTTTTGCCTTATTATCTACAACATATTGATTTAATAAATTTTTAAAATACAGTAAATAGTTGATACAATTTTGTCTCACCATTAATCTATAAGCATCAAATTGCATGCAAGTTGCTGTTTTAGAAGTATTAGTTCGTTGTTGAATAGTCAAGTAATATCCATCTTCTCCTTTAGTAAAGACTCTCGACGTCTACTAACAGAAGTTTGCATTCGTTGAGTTAACAAACGTAACTCTCTTTGAGAATCTGTTTCTCGAGAAAGTCGCAATGTTTGTTGTGAAGACATTTGCGACAATCCAGATTCACGATCATCATGACTTTCATTAAGTCGTCGATCTCTCATTGCTCTAGTTCGAGCAGTTCTTCTCGACAAATTAGTTTTAATAGATTTAGGCATTTTGATTTTTGCAATAAACGCAAGTAAAAATAATGCCGAAATGACGAATACAACAATGGCTCGAGGCTTATTAATATTGTCTGCGTGCAAATTTTATAATGGGAATAGTAAAACCGGTCGCCACCTATCGGTCGTTGAGCAAAGCATGCGCATTGTATAGCGCTGACCGCAGAACACCTTTCTACGCGAAGTAGTCCCTACTACGCTATGACAATATAGTCCCATGTTTTTTTTCACAAATAATGCATTAAAAAAATGAATGTTTATATAGCCTATGTCACTCCAGATGTTATAACAAATCTATATGCAAAGTTTCAAAATATTCGGTTTAGTAGTTTTTGTGCTTATTGGTTACATATAAACAAACCTTCTCTCTTTATATATTAGTAAGATATTAGTAAGATAAATTGCAGAAATTGTATTGTATATATATTTATAATGTAATTAAAATTTTCTTATATTTATTAATTGTTAAAGTGGGTTTTAAATAACAAATTTTTATATAATTATAATATATTCTATTGTGATGTGCAAAGATGCTTGATTTTCAAATAAAACCGCCACCATAAGATTTTTTCTGTTGGCGCTAATCACGTTATTTTACGAATTGACCAGCTTTCATTGCTAAAAATGCATAACAAATTTGTTTTTGTTAAGTGCACTTGTGCTCCACAAATTAGTGTTTTTCAACGCTATTTTACAAACATCAGCGACTGAATTCGTGACAGAAGAATAAGAGTTATAAGTATATTTTAAATATTTTTGATAATTTTTAAATTTTTCATATAAATATAATATAATAAACATTGTTTCAAACATTATTGAAGTTAACTTTTAAACTATTACAAATTGTATTGTATAATTAGAAATTTTATTCATAATTATTTCAGTGATGGAATTATTTATTTTTAAGTTTAAATTTAATTTTTCTGGTAAATTTTTTTAAGCTATGTTTTATGCATTACATTTTCATACATTTAAATTATAAATATTGAAAGCAATTCGTACTCGTAAGTCCTTGGATAAATTATCTTATAGGTATAGAGCCCAGTTTCATCGTTTAATTGATAAAATACCTGTACATAATTTGGATAATAATACTTTTAGTAGCGTATCTCAAGATCCAAGAAATTCTACTAATTATATTGATATAAATGAGGCTGTCGTTGATGATTGATTTTCACAAGTCAATTATCAAAACATCAATTAAATCATGATGAAATTAGTCCATCAGCTCGTTCAACTTCTTTATCTGAATCTGTCAAAATATCAAACATTTCTAATCCTAAATCTGTTTGTTCAGAACCAGATACAATAGAAAATATGGAACATTATTTAGCTTCAGCATTTAAAAATACTAATATGTCTCACCAACAAGCGAAGGTTATATTACAAGCGGTTAGCACACATTCTTGCTTCTCACATATTCATATTGACCCTAGAACAATATTAAAAACCCCTAATAATTCTGCTTTTACTATGAAAGTTGCTGGAGGCGAATATCTTTATTTAGGTGTTAAAAAGGCTTTAGTGAAAATTCTCCAAGCGTCTATTTCAGAATCTATTCTTGATACTCTTCAAATAGATTATAATACTGATGAATCATCGTTAGATAAGGCAAGCAAAATTCTGATGTGGCCTATACAAATTAGAATAACCATTATTCCAAATAGTTCTCCAGAAATTGTAGGTGTATTTAAAGGAGTCAAAAAACCAATGAGTGCCACGGAATTTTTTAAACCATTTGTAGACGAGTTACTTGAAATTTTACAAAATTGTATAAGTTTCAACAGTAAAATGAAAAAGGTTGAAATCAGATGTTTTATTGCTGATGCACCAGCTCGAGCTTTTGCATTAGCTCATCGTGGACACAATTCTAGGGCTCCATGACACAATTCTAGATGCTGGGTACAAGGGCAGTATGTTCGTCCAGGAGTGATGATTTATTGTGGTATAATTCATAGACATTGTACACAAGAAGAATATTCTTTAAGAGTCGATGTTGAACATTACACAGGACCTGATAGTCCCATGGGAGTTCTTCCTTTAAACATCGTATCCCAAACTGTTTTTGACTATATGCATCTTGCGTGCCTGGGTATAATGGAAAACATTTTTCAAGGAATTATTGATGGTAGATTTGCTAAAGCAGTAAAAATTTCATCCACAGCTCGTATAAAAGTATTAGATGATCGTATCAAACAAGTGAAAGATTACTGTCATCAAGACTGTGCTCGCTAACCTATAAATATTGATAGACATGGTAAATTTAAGGTCCCGTCATATTTTATGGTATTGTGAATTCAGCTGTTTATAAGCACTTTATCTTACTTCATGCAGCAATTAGAATTTGTGCAAACCCTATATCTACTCTGGAATCTATATCTGCAGCAGAAAAATATATTCAAATATTTGTTGACAGAGCTTCAGATGTTTATGGTGTTGAATTTTTATCATACAATACACATGCATTTTTACATCTTGTAGATGATGTTAGATCTTTTGGGGCTTTACATTCTTTTTCTGCTTTTCCATATAAAAACAATATGACTTATTTTAAAAAGTTATGTCGAAAACCAAATCACCATTTGCAGCAGATTGCTAACTGACAAGCAGAAAATTGTCAAATTAATACAACTAAGCATGTAAATAGCAGGCAATTAAAATTTATTAGTAAACATCTGAAAGGGCCAATACCGCCAATAAATAATTCTGAATATAAGCAATTTATTAAGTTATTCAAGGATTATGTCACATATCTATTTTTTCACAAGATAATACAGTTATTCAAGTAATACAGATATGGTTTGAAAAAAAAGAAGCTCAAATTGCTTAATTTGAAGCAAAGTTATGAAGAAAATAAGAAATTGAAGATTATTAGGCCAAAAGAAACAATAAAATTTTCATATTAAATTTTGGTTAAAATTTCTTCAATTTTTTATTTTCTTCATAACTTTGCTTCAAATTAAGCAATTTGAGCGTCCTTTTTTTCAAACCATATCTACTTGAACTCAACTTTTTTCTGGTTTTTGATTTGATTGTTTATCTTTATTTGTTTCCGGGTTATAAGCGACCGAATTGGAAGTAATTTTCATTGAAATTATTATTAGATGTCAAATAACTTCCGTAAAAGTGGCCATTGGCAAGAGATAACTTGGCTTTCTTCATATTTTTATATTATAAAAAACATACCAAAGTTAGGATGAGATCCGTTTTCCGGAGGTCATGTATTTCCCTTGTAAGTAATATATTTAAAAAATTATTAAAAAAAATTAATCCTTATTTGAACATATATAATAATAAAAGTATGGCTCATTTAAATAACTTGTAATAATTTTTGATTGAATAAATTTAAAAATAATTATCAGTTTTAATTAAACACTAGAAAATAAATAAAGTTAAGTTGTAAAGCATTAAATATTTTTTGCATGTTGCAATGAAGGAGTCAATTTGTTTCCTATTTAGTTATGATAGCAATATATATAATTAATGTTTTATATTTAAAGGTTGAACATATTTTTATTCATAAATTTTTTTGCTAAATATGACAAACTTAAATAAATAAGTTCATAGCATGTTTACTTTTTATTAAATTTATGCATTTTCTATAAAATACATATGTATCTTACAGATGTCTAGTAAGCAGCAATATCGAGATTCTGGAGCAATCTCTCCTTCAACTGCTGCAGCCAATATTGATCATCAAATAATGGATCTTTTGAATGGGATGCCAACTAATTTGTCTCAATATTGTTCAATGAGTCAAATCTCAACTCGGAGTGAAGATGAATTGATATCACAAAAATCACACATACACTCATTTATTGAAAAACGATCACACTCACAATTACCTTTGATACGTATACCATTACAAAAATTAACACCATCCGCAAATACACAAAAAGAGTCACAATCCATGAATTCACTCATATCATCCACACAAAAACAATTAAATTCTAAACAGATATTCATACCAAAATCAAAAACATTGTTAACTCCACAAAAACCACTGCACTCTTTAAAATCCTTGACTTTCACTAAAAAACTACCGCACGTATTAAAATCATCAGTAGTCACACGAAAACCATTACATATACTAACATCATCAATTACAAAACATCGTAATGATTCAAATTTATCTTTGATTTTAGGTCAATCAACGATATTACCTACGGACACACGGAATGAAAAATTGCAGAACGTACAGCAGTTTGAAGAGCAGCAACATATTGTAAATGAGCAGTGGCAAGTAGACCAAAGACATAAGCAGAGACAGTTAAAAATAGATCATGATCAACAAAAAAATTTATCACGTCAAATTAGATCAGGTAATTTTAGAAAAAATTAATCGTACAAATTATATATTATTGCACTTACTTTTCTTAAACAATATTATTTATATGTATTATATTAATAAATTAATTAAATTAATTTTATTATAGATTCACGTATACAAGTTCCCAGAAAATGAATCAGGACGTAAACGGTGACAGAAATGACAACGACAGTAATATCTTTCTCCAGAATGTTAATTTCAAAGAAAGTGACGATCAGTCATATTATGAGGAGTATCTCGAGGAAAATATTATAGAAGACGGGGATGGACACAATTTTGATGGTTTAGGCGATGAAGATAGGGAAAGTTATTTAATTTAAGTAATATATTCTTTATTAATAATTAGTTTTTTTTTCAGAGAATCATATGTGAAATACACATTGTTTTTATTTGTTTATTTTGTGAATTATAAATCATATAGTTTATAGATTATTGTGTATTTCTCGTGTGATTAGTAGGATTTTCTTTCATTTGTTTTAATGTTTAATGCATTTTAATATATTTTATTATTATTCTTTATTAATAATTAGTTTTCTGTCAGAGAACTATATGTGAAATACACATTTTTTTTATTTGTTTATTTTGTAAATTATAGAGCATACAATTTATGGATTATTGTGTATTTCTCGTATGATTAATAGCGTTTTCTTACATATTTTTATCTTTAATGTGTTTAAGTTTATTATGTTTAAATTTTTAAGTTACACAATATGTAAGGAAACGCGCAGTTAGGAGAGGCAAAGAATGAAGGATGTGCCTCACAGAGAAGGCCGAGGTCGGGGCCCTCTAATTTATGTACGTTTATACACATTTTTCTCTTGATTTACAGCGACTATGTAAATTGATAATTGTTATTGTCACTTGTAATTTATTTACATTGTTAATATTAATTTACCGTTTTTTTAATTATTATTATATTTTAATTATTGTTATAATTATTGTTATAATTATTGTTATAATATTATTTTTTTTAAATAAAAAAATTTTATATTATATTTTTTTTAATTTATTAAAATATTTATAAATAACAATAAAATATAAGCGCATATAAGCGGCACGCATGCGTTCATTATGCGAGCGTATTTAGTATAGTGACGGCATAGTGACAGCACGCGTGTTACAAAATATATATTTTATAATCGTCACGAATGACTCCAACGTGCTGTCCAAAAGCGGTGGTGCCTGGACTTCAATACAACAGCATGCGTGAAGCAAGCATGTCGTTACAATGCCGTCATTTTGACGAAACATTGTTATCTGGGTTGACTTTCTTCCGCCATCTTGTTTTCGTACAAACTCGTTCGTCTCGCCCTTGCTGGTATCTTGGCTCTCCGCTACTGCTAACCGTTTCGTCTTCAGCACCTGCTCATCACCGAATTTAAATCAGTTCATCGCCGCTACCTCATATCAAATTATAGGTAAGGAGTACACAATATAGTAAAGCATGGTAAAGCAATATTTGTGTGGTTTATTTAATACCCTATGAATACCGGCGAAATAATTATCGCAATTCTTAACAAATAATAATTAACAGTATCTATCACGGATTTGCTTTAGCAGTGGGCACGTAGCCCACTAAAGAGCTAAAGAGACACGCGATATTTTCGGCAATATTTACCCGTTAATATTGTAAATATCGAAAAAAAAGTAAGAATAAAAAAAATAGATATATAGGGCGCCAGGCACTGAGATAGGGGCAGTACCACTCGTAATAAATGATTCGTTTCAAACGAATCGCGTATCGTTGGAAATACGTATTTTGGTGTTTTGATCTCGACGTCGCTCAGCCGGAGAGTCGTCAGGTCGAAACGGTAAAAAGATACTTATAAACTAATAAATAAAATATACAAATTCTATTTTCTATGAGATTAGCCTTTGAATTTCCACGTTTGAAAGGTTATAACGACCGGAAGGACTTAACCTCCACTTCCAAGAAAATATGGAGGCTTACAAAATCTTTATGAATAATAAAAGAAAACATGTTATATAAATTAAGGATAAGATACGACGAATAGAGGAAATTATTCACAGGCGGCCTTAGGATTATTTTTATTTTTTAAATTATTAAGTAAAAGCCAGGTAAAACTCCCGCGAGACGGATGTGGAAAGTCGAAGATGTGCGACCAGCCTCGATGTCGACAGCCAGGAGGAAAATCCACGAGCTCGGCACGCAGCTGCTCGACGGAATCTTGCTCGCCCCGCTCGGTGAGCTACGTGGGAGCAGCCGATTGATTAGCGCCGATGGACCATCGTTTCTCTCTGTCTTCCTCATTGTGTGTCTCGTGTCTACTGAAATGTACAGGACTTTAACTATGTCACTTAGTACTTTTCTATTCAGGGTTTAAATTTATTTTGAGAAGCCCGCGAGTTAGGCAAGGCGGGAACCGCTTTGCATTTGAATAGCAACCGAATCGAGAAGTAAGGACTTATCTTGTTGACGTACGATGAAGCTTCCTTGAAAATGAGTTGTTGAAATGGTAGGTATAAGCTGGCACAGTCAACTACTGTTTTCTTTGGGTTCTCCATTAATTAATTATAAAAAATAGATATTTTTGACGAGGCTTACGATGGCTTGGTCGGTAGGGCGTCGGACTCGTAATTTGGAAGTCCCAGGTTCGATTCTCGGCCCCGCGCCGATTGATACAAGTACCACTGGGGAATGTATTTTCAACAAGTACTTTCTTAACAAAGACATCGTTTGATCTCCGTCGCTGATTCCCGCGTAAAAATGTAAAATTTAATATCAACTTGATATAAAATTTATGTTTGGCAAAAGTTGATATCAACATACGCAATGAGACTATCCCAAACTTGGAAAAATATTAACTAGACATTTGTATAAAGTTCAGATAAACTTGAAATAATCTCTTAAATAAGTGTAAAAATATTATTTTTGAAGGGGTAAAATTTTCTTAATAAACAAAAAAAAATATTTATTCCCAGATCCGAACCTCCGATCTTTTACTTCGGAGTCTCACGCTCTATCAACTGAGCTATTTTATTGTTTATATTTAATAAGTTACATTCACGTTATAAACTTAGAAGCATGTTTCAATTGTTCTTTATAATCAAAATTTAATATTATGACATAAAAAATGAAAATGGCTCAGTCGGCAGAGCGAGAGACTTCGAAGTAGAAGATCGGAGGTTCAAATTTCGGAATAATTTTTTTTTAATTTTTTATTAATAAAATTTTACCCGATCAAAAATAATATTTTTACACTTATCTAAGAGATTATTTCAAGTTTATCTGAACTTTATACAAACGTTTAATTAATATCTTTTCAAGTTTGGGATAGTCTCATTGCGTATGTTGGTATCAACTTTTGTCAAACATAAACTTTATATCAAGTTGATGTTAAGTTTTACATTTTTACGCAGGTTAACACCGATTAGGCAGCATAAAAAGAGCAACGTTAAAATAATAAAAAAATATAAAAAAAAATTTTTTTGACTAATTTTAGTTTCGGGTTTGGAGTATTTATCGATGACATCAAGACACATAGTGGAAAAAATTTCGTCCTGGTTGCTGGGGCAATAATCTTATATTTGCCACGTTACATATCACCACATTTGTAATTTTCCTTTCTTTATGTATATACATATGGGGTATTCCACGTGAACTGGTCCGATCAAAATTTTAATATGCACCAAATTTTGGGTACACATTGCAAATATTTCTTAGAATACAGAAAAAAATTTTTAGATACTGGAATTCATTTGCTCATAAGTTATTCTAACCTTAAAAAGTGAATTTTTCCAAGTTTTTTTTAACACCAGCTAGGTTCACCGCTATTTAACTCAAAATCTATCAACTTTTACTATAGAACATTATATGTAACATTCGTTGCTAATTGTGTCTAGAATTTATTCTTCTAGGTTAGAATTTCTAATTTCAAGGTGAATGTTATATAAACTACATGTCAATATTGAACTCATAAAAAGTGCAAGTGCGCCACAATTGATTTTTTTTCCCAAAGTCTAAAAGAAAGCTTGAAGCAATACCTTTCAAATGGTCTGTAGCATTTTTATGGCCTTTAATTCTGTAAAAAGTTATGATAATATATATATATATATGGGAGATTCCATGTGAAGTGATCCAGTTAAAAAATAGAATTTTGTTTTAATGTATGGAATCAGTAAAAAACTACTTGAATAGAGTGTAGCTAAATTTTTAGACCTGAATTTCAATTAGTACCAGAGTTGTAGCCAATCAGAAAGTCGAATTTTTTGAAAAAATTGACTTTTTGGCCATGTTTATCACTTAATAACTCAAAATCTAACAATTTTTTCTTATACACATTAAATTTGAAAAAGTTTATTAATTTCAAGAAGAATCAGTTCAAATATTTCATTTATTTTATTTTAAAACTTTGAATATAGTTATAATCAATAAAAACCTTTATAGTAAAAAAAAGGGTTGTACGATCAAAAATATTTTATCCATCCAAAAATCTAATTCATCGATGATTAATTACCTTCAAAATAATGCAAAGTTTGAGTGCGGCAGAGCATTTTAGACAAAGTTATGGTGTTTTTAGTCAAATTTCTTAAAAATAGAGAGCGAATGCATTTTATGAAAAAAACAGAGTAACCGTATACTTGCATTCAATCAATATGGCACTATTATTCCTCAATATTACTAAAATATACTATTTATTGTTAATTACTGATACTTTTATTTAGTTGTTATTAAGTCCGATACTTTTAGTTATACCTGTTATATAATTGGATTTATTGGAATTATAAAAAGTTTTAGGTATTTATCCAATTATATAACAGGTATAACTGCTTATACCTACTGCTTTGTGTTTGTAAGCAGCTTAGAGATTGAAAAGTATCAGTAACTAACATTAAATAGTATATTTTAGGATTATTGACGAATAATAGTGCCATGTTGTTTGAATGCAAGTATACGGTTACTCTGTTTTTTTCATAAAATGCATTCGCTCTCTATTTTTAAGAAATTTGATTAAAAACACTATAACTTTGTCTAAAATGCTCTGACGCACTCAAACTTTGCATTATTTTGAAGGTAATTAATCATCGATGAATTAGATTTTTGGATGGATAAAATATTTTTGATCGTACAACCCTTTTTTTTACTATAAAGGTTTTTATTGATTATAACTATATTCAAAGTTTTAAAATAAAATAAATGAAATATTTGAACTGATTCTTCTTGAAATTAATAAACTTTTTCAAATTTAATGTGTATAAGAAAAAATTGTTAGATTTTGAGTTATTAAGTGATAAACATGGCCAAAAAGTCAATTTTTTAAAAAAATGCGACTTTTTGATTGGCTACAACTCTGGTACTAATTGAAATTCAGGTCTAAAAATTTAGCTACACTCTATTCAAGTAGTTTTTCACTGATTCCATACATTAAAACAAAATTCTATTTTTTAACTGGATCACTTCACATGGAATCTCCCATATATCTCTCTATAATATATAAATATTTCGCCGCCGCCGCCGCCGCCGCCGTGTCTAAGAATTCAGAATTCAACATATATATATATGTCATATATATGTTATATATATATGTTATATATATATGTCATATATATGTTATATATATATGTTATATATATATGTCATATATATATGTTATATATATATGTTATATATATATGACATATATATGTTATATGTATATGTCATATATATATGTGTGTGCGTGTGCGTGCATGAGTGTGTGTGTGAGTGTGTGTGTGTGAACATACACTTTTCCAAATATCCATATGTGATATATCTCTCTATAATATAAATATTTCGCCACCGCCGCCGCCGCCGCCGCCGCCGTGTCTAAGAATTCAGAATTCAACATATATATATATGTCATATATATGTTATATATATATGTTATATATGTTATATATATATGTCATATATATATGTTATATGTATATATGTTTTATATATATATATGTTATATATATGTTTTATATATATATGTCATATATATGTTATATATAATGTTATATATATATATGTCATATTATATGTTATATATATATGTTATATATATATGTCATATATATGTTATATATATATGTTATATATATATGACATATATATGTTATATGTATATGTCATATATATATGTGTGTGCGTGTGCGTGCATGAGTGTGTGTGTGAGTGTGTGTGTGTGAACATACACTTTTCCAAATATCCATATGTGATATATCTCTCTATAATATATAAATATTTCGCCACCGCCGCCGCCGCCGCCGCCGCCGTGTCTAAGAATTCAGAATTCAACATATATATATATGTCATATATATGTTATATATATGTTATATATGTTATATATATATGTCATATATATGTTATATGTATATATGTTTTATATATATATGTTATATATATGTTTTATATATATGTCATATTATGTTATATATATATGTCATTATATATTATATATATGTTATATATATGTCATATATATATGTTATATATATGTTATATATATATGACATATATGTTATATGTATATGTCATATATATGTGTGTGCGTGTGCGTGCATGAGTGTGTGTGTGAGTGTGTGGTGTGAACATACACTTTTCCAAATATCCATATGTGATATATCTCCTATAATATATAAATATTTCGCCACCGCCGCCGCCGCCGCCGCCGCCGTGTCTAAGAATTCAGAATTCAACATATATATATATGTCATATATATGTTATATATATGTTATATATATGTTATATGTCATATGTATATATATATGTGTGTGCGTGTGCGTGCATGAGTGTGTGTGCGAGTGTGTGTGTGTGAACATACACTTTTCCAAATATCCATATGTGATATATAGAATGGGTTAAAAATTAAATACATTAATTATTGCATTTTTAAGATAATTCATAACTTTTTACAGAACTGAAGGCCATAAAAATGCTATTGAAAGGTATTGCTCCAAGCTTTCTTTCAAACTTTTGGATAAAAAATCAATTGTAGCGCATTTACACTTGTTTTAAGTTGAATATTGGCATGTATTTATATAACATTTACATTCAAATTAGAAATTCTAACCAGAAGTGTGTGTGTGTATGTGTGTGCGTATGTGTGTGTACGTGTTATTTGTTTTTTCAAGAATAGATTTTCCGTGCGCAAAAAAAAGTTGTGAATATAACTTGAAACAATGTGTATTAGTTTACTTATTCCTGATAAAACTCATAAAATAAAAACGGACCTAAAATTTAATGTAATGTTTTTAAAAATATGCGCAATTTTACGAAGATAAAATAAATATTAATCAAGTATAACATACACTTTTTCAAATAGCTATATGTGAAATATACAATAAATTAAAAATTAGTACATTAATTATTGCATTTTTAAGATAATTCTATTATAAACAGTAATGGCAAAAGAAAATTCAAATTTTAACAGAGGCAATATAAAATACGAATTACATTTTAAAAATTTTTCGAAAATTATTATTTTAGTAGTATTTAATTTAAATATTATTCAAATCAAAATTTAAAAATTGTATGGATATGTAAGTAAGTAGATTACGTATATTTATATAAAACAATATTTTATATAAATAAGTATGTATTTATTAGAAACAAAAGGTTATTTAAGCAATGCCTTTGTTTATAATAATTAAAATAAATATATGGGCTCTGTAACTAAAGGGAAAAATAAATTGGATATAATTATGGATTAAAACGCAAATTTTGAAAGAGGGTGCAAATTACGAATTACGGGAGAAATGGAAGAAACAGGTTTTTATTTATATACCGCTAAAATGTTATAAATAATTATTTAAAGCTAATACAAAAATTAATTTAATTAAGAAGAAAGTTTTATTACTCTTAAAGTACAAAATATTAATGACATATAGAACTCTTGGCGATGACTTAAATAAATTAATTTTAGGAGGTAAAGTTCTATTAAATCCGTTTCAAATAATCGAAAATTTTAATAGGTTTTTACTAAATACTACAATTAAGTATATGCACTTTACTATTTTTGGTAAGTTAATTGTTCATTACCATATATATGGGCTATTTCATATCAGTGGTACGATGAAAATTTGAAATCACTCCAAATTTTTTGAACAGACTGGAAATATCTTCCAGAAGATAGAAAAAAAATTTGAGGTGTTAAAAATAATTTGCCTAAGAGTTATTCCACCATGAAAAATGGAAATTTTACAATTTTTTAGAGAAATTATTATTTTCAAAGCTATTTATCTCAAAATCTATTGATTTTTTTAAAAATACATTATAAACAACTTTTGTTCAAAATAATCTTTAGAACTTATCTACTTGGGTTACAATTCCTAATTTTAAAATCTCGAAGAGATAGAACGCCCGGAAATATTGAATATCAAAAAAGGCGACCACGCCACAATCGATTTTGATCTAACACCGCTCAAAAGATCACATTTTTTGAACACACAAACACCAAATTTTTTTAAAAATTTAAATGGGAAATACCATGTTAATTTTTGTGAATTTTTTGTCTTTCTTTAAATTATCATAACTTTTTACAGAATTGAAGGCCATAAAAAGCTACAGACTATTTGAAAGGTATTGCTCCAAGCTTTCTTTTAGACTTTTGGATAAAAAAATCAATTGCGGCGAACTTACACTTTTTTAAGTTGAATATTGAAATGTAGTTTATGTAACATTGACCTTAAGATTAGAAATTCTAACCCAGAAGGATAAATTCTACACATAATTAGCATCGTACCACTTGACGTGAAATAGACCATATATATGTATATATATGTATGTATGTATGTGGGTGTGTGTGCGTGCGGCGTAATATTTATATAATATATATATATTTTAAAAATGTTTTTTCAAGAATACATAATATACGTATTTTTTCCGTGCGCAAAAAAAAGTTGTGAACATAACTTGAAAGAATGTGTATTTGTCTACTCATTCTTGATAAAACTCATAAAATTTTTAAACATATACCCAATAATAATAACGGATCTAAAATGCAATGTAATGCTTTAAATACAGATGCAAAATTGTTTGAAGATTAAATAAATATTAATCAAGTATAACATACACTTTTCCAAATATCCATATGATATATACAATGGGTTAAAAATTAAATATATTAATTATTGCATTTTTAAGATAATTCTATTATAGACAGTATAGGCAAAAGAAAATTCAAATTTTAGCAGTGGCGATATAAAATACGAATTACATTTGAATAGATTTTCAAAAACTATTAATTTAGGAGCATTTAATTTAAATATTTTTTAAATTAATATTTCAAAATTGTATGGATATATAAGTGTGTAGATAATTTATATTTATATAACACAATATTTTAAATAAACAAGTATGTATTTATTAGAAATAGAAGGATATTTAAGAAATGAATTTGTTTATAATAATCAAAATAAATATTTGGGCTCTGCATAGTAAAAATAAATTTGATATAATTATGGATTAAAACGCAAATTTTGAAAGAGAGTGCAAATTACGAATCACGGGAGAAATGGAAGAAACAGGTTTTTATTTATATAGCGCTAAAATTTTATAAATAATTCTTTAAAAATAATACAAAAATTAATTTAATTAAGAAGAAAGTTTTATTACTATTAAAGTACAAAATATTAATGACATAGAACTTTTGGCGATGATCGTTCGTCATTAAATAAATTAATTTTAGAAGGTGAATTTCTATTTATAACGGTTTAAAATAATCCAAAATTTTAATAAGTTGTTAACTAAAATACTACAATTTAGTAAGTATATGTACTTTACTATTTTTTCATTAACATTTATAATTATTAAAATATAAATTTAAGCTTTATAAGAATTCATATAGTTTAAAATTTACAGTTAACATTTAATATGTCTTTTTTTTTTTTATTATTTTTATTCTGATTTCATTACACTAAATTTTGGTAAACTTTTATTTATAAATTATAATAACTATAGCAATACCTCCAAGGTGTTGTGTGAATCTGTTTAATTTTTAAGGTGTCCATGGTAGTGAAAAAATAATACAATTTAAAACATTATTTTAAATAAATTAATTACGAAAAACCTTTTTCGAAATTAAAAATAGGGGGTTGGCGCGCAAAGCGCGCAGGGGGGCGAAGCCCCCCTAGTATATATATATATATATATATATATATATCTCTATAATATATAAATATTTCGCCGCCGCCGCCGCCGCCGTGTCTAAGAATTCAGAATTCAACATATATATATATGTTTTATATATATATGTCATATATATGTTATATTTATATATGTTATATATATATGTTATATATATATGTTATATATATATGTCATATATATATGTTATATATATATGTCATGTATATGATATATATATATGTCATATATATATGTGTGTGTGTGCATGTTTGTATGTGTGTGTGTGTGTATTTGTGTGTGTGCGTGCGTGTGTGTGCTTGTGTGTGCGTGTGCGTGCGTGCGTGTGTGTGTGTGTACGTGTGTGTTTGTGTGTGAGTGTGTGTATGTGTGTGTGTGTGTGTGTGAGTGTGTGTGTGTGTGATCATACACTTTTCCAAATATCCATATGTGATATATACAATGGGTTAAAAATTAAATACATTAATTATTGCATTTTTAAGATAATTCATAACTTTTTACAGAACTGAAGGCCATAAAAATGCTACAGACTATTTGAAAGGTATTGCTCCAAGCTTTCTTTCAAACTTTTGGATAAAAAATCAATTGTAGCGCACTTACACTTTTTTTAAGTTGAATATTGGGATGTATTTTATATAAAATTTACATTGAAATTAGAAATTCTAACCCAGAAGTGTGTGTGTGTATGTGTGTGCGTGTGTGTGTGTACGTGTTATTTGTTTTTTCAAGAATAGATAATATATGTATTTTTTCCGTGCGCAAAAAAAAGTGAATATAACTTGAAAGAATGTGTATTAGTTTACTTATTCCTGATAAAACTCATAAAATAAAAACGGACCTAAAATTTAATGTAATGTTTTTATAAATATGCACAATTTTACGAAGATAAAAATAATAATAATCAAGTATAACATACACTTTTCCAAATATCTATATGTGAAATATACAATAAATTAAAAATTAATACATTAATTATTGCATTTTTAAGATAATTCTATTATAAACAGTAATGGCAAAAGAAAATTCAAATTTTAACAGAGGCAATATAAAATACGAATTACATTTCAAAAGTTTTTCGAAAATTATTATTTTAGTAGTTTTTAATTTAAATATTATTCAAATCAAATTTAAAAATTGTTTGGAGATTACGTATATTTATATAAAACAATATTTTAAATAAACAAGTATGTATTATTAGATACAAAAGGTTATTTAAGGAATGCCTTTGTTTATAATAATTAAAATAAATATATGGGCTCTGTAACTAAAGGGAAAAATAAATTGGATATAATTATGGATTAAAACGCAAATTTTGAAAGCGGGTGCAAATTACGATTTACGGGAGAAATGGAAGAAACAGGTTTTTATTTATATACCGCTAAAATGTTATAAATAATTCTTTAAAGCTAATACAAAAATTAATTTAATTAAGGAGAAAGTTTTATTACTCTTAAAGCATAAAATATTAATGACATGTAGAACTCTTGGCGATGACTTAAATAAATTAATTTTAGGAGGTAAAGTTCTATTAAATCCGTTTCAAATAATCTAAAATTTTAATAGGTTTTTACTAAATACTACAATGAAGTATATGCACTTTACTATTTTTGGTAAGTTAATTGTTCATTACTATATATATGGGCTATTTCACATCAGTAGTACGATGAAAATTTGAAATCACTCCAAATTTTGTGAACAGACTGGAAATATCTTCCAGAAGATAGAAAAAAAATTTGAGGTGTTAAAAATAATTTGCCTAAGAGTTATTCCACCATGAAAAATGGAAATTTTCAATTTTTTAGAGAAATTATTATTTTCAAAGCTATTTATCTCAAAATCTATTGATTTTTTTAAAAATACATTATAAACAACTTTTGTTCAAAATAATCTTTAGAACTTATCTACTTGGGTTACAATTCCTGATTTTAAAATCTCGAAGAGATAGAACGCCCGGAAATATTGAATATCAAAACAGGCGACCACGCCACAATCGATTTTGATCTAACACCGCTCAAAAGATCACATTTTTTGAACACACATACACCAAATTTTTTAAAAATTTAAATGGGAAATACCATGTTAATTTTTGTGAATTTTTTGTCTTTCTTTAAATTATCATAACTTTTTACAGAATTGAAGGCCATAAAAAGCTACAGACTATTTGAAAGGTATTGCTCCAAGCTTTCTTTAGACTTTTGGATAAAAAAAATCAATTGCGGCGAACTTACACTTTTTTAAGTTGAATATTGAAATGTAGTTTATGTAACATTGACCTTAAGATTAGAAATTCTAACCCAGAAGGATAAATTCTACACATAATTAGCAACGAATATTTGTATAGTAAAAGTTGATAGATTTTGAGTTAAATAGCGATAAACCCAGGCATAACTTACAACAGCGGTCTTGGCCGATAAGCTAACCCAAGCCATTCGAAAGCTCGCGAAAAAATGTGAACTTTTGAGAGGTGTTAGATTAAAATCGATTATGGTGTGGTAGCCGTTTTTGGATATTCAATATGTCCGGGTAATATTTATATAATATATATATATATATATATATTTTAAAATTGTTTTTTCAAGAATACATAATATATGTATTTTTTCCGTGCGCAAAAAAAAGTTGTGACATAACTTGAAAGAATGTGTATTTGTCTACTCATTCTTCATAAAACTCATAAAATTTTTAAACGTATACCCAATAATAATAACGGATCTAAAATGCATTAATGCTTTAAATATGCACAATTTTACGAAGATAAAATAATAATAATCAAGTATAACATACACTTTTCCAAATATCTATATGTGAAATATACAATAAATTAAAAATTAATACATTAATTATTGCATTTTTAAGATAATTCTATTATAAACAGTAATGGCAAAAGAAAATTCAAATTTTAACAGAGGCAATATAAAATACGAATTACATTTCAAAAGTTTTTCGAAAATTATTATTTTAGTAGTTTTTAATTTAAATATTATTCAAATCAAATTTAAAAATTGTTTGGAGATTACGTATATTTATATAAAACAATATTTTAAATAAACAAGTATGTATTATTAGATACAAAAGGTTATTTAAGGAATGCCTTTGTTTATAATAATTAAAATAAATATATGGGCTCTGTAACTAAAGGGAAAAATAAATTGGATATAATTATGGATTAAAACGCAAATTTTGAAAGCGGGTGCAAATTACGATTTACGGGAGAAATGGAAGAAACAGGTTTTTATTTATATACCGCTAAAATGTTATAAATAATTCTTTAAAGCTAATACAAAAATTAATTTAATTAAGGAGAAAGTTTTATTACTCTTAAAGCATAAAATATTAATGACATGTAGAACTCTTGGCGATGACTTAAATAAATTAATTTTAGGAGGTAAAGTTCTATTAAATCCGTTTCAAATAATCTAAAATTTTAATAGGTTTTTACTAAATACTACAATGAAGTATATGCACTTTACTATTTTTGGTAAGTTAATTGTTCATTACTATATATATGGGCTATTTCACATCAGTAGTACGATGAAAATTTGAAATCACTCCAAATTTTGTGAACAGACTGGAAATATCTTCCAGAAGATAGAAAAAAAATTTGAGGTGTTAAAAATAATTTGCCTAAGAGTTATTCCACCATGAAAAATGGAAATTTTTCAATTTTTTAGAGAAATTATTATTTTCAAAGCTATTTATCTCAAAATCTATTGATTTTTTTAAAAATACATTATAAACAACTTTTGTTCAAAATAATCTTTAGAACTTATCTACTTGGGTTACAATTCCTGATTTTAAAATCTCGAAGAGATAGAACGCCCGGAAATATTGAATATCAAAACAGGCGACCACGCCACAATCGATTTTGATCTAACACCGCTCAAAAGATCACATTTTTTGAACACACATACACCAAATTTTTTTAAAAATTTAAATGGGAAATACCATGTTAATTTTTGTGAATTTTTTGTCTTTCTTTAAATTATCATAACTTTTTACAGAATTGAAGGCCATAAAAAGCTACAGACTATTTGAAAGGTATTGCTCCAAGCTTTCTTTTAGACTTTTGGATAAAAAAATCAATTGCGGCGAACTTACACTTTTTTAAGTTGAATATTGAAATGTAGTTTATGTAACATTGACCTTAAGATTAGAAATTCTAACCCAGAAGGATAAATTCTACACATAATTAGCAACGAATATTTGTATAGTAAAAGTTGATAGATTTTGAGTTAAATAGCGATAAACCCAGGCATAACTTACAACAGCGGTCTTGGCCGATAAGCTAACCCAAGCCATTCGAAAGCTCGCGAAAAATGTGAACTTTTGAGAGGTGTTAGATTAAAATCGATTATGGTGTGGTAGCCGTTTTTGGATATTCAATATGTCCGGGTAATATTTATATAATATATATATATATATATATATTTTAAAATTGTTTTTTCAAGAATACATAATATATGTATTTTTTCCGTGCGCAAAAAAAAGTTGTGAACATAACTTGAAAGAATGTGTATTTGTCTACTCATTCTTCATAAAACTCATAAAATTTTTAAACGTATACCCAATAATAATAACGGATCTAAAATGCAATGTAATGCTTTAAATACAGATGCAAAATTGTTTGAAGATTAAATAAATATTAATCAAGTATAACATACACTTTTCCAAATATCTATATGTGAAATATACAATAAGTTAAAAATTAAATATATTAATTATTGCATTTTTAAGATAATTCTATTATAAACAGTATAGGCAAAAGAAAATTCAAATTTTAACAGTGGCAATATAAAATACGAATTACATTTGAATAGATTTTCAAAAACTATTAATTTAGGAGCATTTAATTTAAATATTTTTTAAATTAATATTTCAAAATTGTATGGATATATAAGTGTGTAGATAATTTATATTTATATAACACAATATTTTAAATAAACAAGTATGTATTTATTAGAAATAGAAGGATATTTAAGAAATGAATTTGTTTATAATAATCAAAATAAATATTTGGGCTCTGCATAGTAAAAATAAATTGGATATAATTATGGATTAAAACGCAAATTTTGAAATAGAGTGCAAATTACGAATCACGGGAGAAATGGAAGAAACAGGTTTTTATTTATATAGCGCTAAAATTTTATAAATAATTCTTTAAAAATAATACAAAAATTAATTTAATGAAGAAGAAAGTTTTATTACTATTAAAGTACAAAATATTAATGACATAGAACTTTTGGCGATGATCGTTCGTCATTAAATAAATTAATTTTAGAAGGTGAATTTCTATTTATAACGGTTTAAAATAATCCAAAATGTTAATAAGTTGTTAACTAAAATACTACAATTTAGTAGGTATATGTACTTTACTATTTTTGGTAAGTTAATTTTTCATTATCATTTATAATTATTAAAATATAAATTTAAGCTTTATAAGAATTCATATAGTTTAATATTTACAGTTAACATTTAATATGTCTATTTTTTTATTATTTTTATTCTGATTTCATTACACTAAATTTTGGTAAACTTTTATTTATAAATTATAATAACTATAGCAATACCTCCAAGGTGTTGTATGAATCTGTTTAATTTTTAAGGTGTCCATGGTAGTGAAAAAATAATACAATTTAAAACATTATTTTAAATAAATTAATTACGAAAAACCTTTTTCGAAATTAAAAATAGGGGGTTGGCGCGCGAAGCGCGCAGGGGGGCGAAGCCCCCCTAGTATATATATATATATATGGGTGGTTCTCTGTGACATCGAAGATGAAAAAAATAAATATTGCTATAACTGTGGGAATATGTTTTAGAGGTATCCAGTAGTTCTCCTGAATTTTTTCAGATTTTTTCTGGGCCATTATTTTAAGTTACAGAGAGTCAAAGTTGACATTTTAGCACTTTTTTGCATTATATGCTCATTTTCATGAATTTTTAGCTCCCAGGGGATGCATTTTTCACTAAAAACATAACTATGACTTTTTTTGTAAAATTTTCCGAACTTTTCATTAAAAATACTTTTAAAGACATAAATGTATGCTGTCACACTCTTGTAAGCCATTTAAACCTTAAATAGTGAAAATCAGCTCCGGACTCTGGTAACCTAATACTGTCTAAAAGATGTCTTTTTATAGTCAGAAACTGCCTAAAAATTTCCAGAGTGGGTCTAAATCATTAAGATTACTTATGGTCAAAATATCCGGGAAAAGTGCCCGAAATATTAATAGAAATGTATATTTGTTGCCTTATAACGATGAATCTAGTAGCATAATCATTGCAAAAAAATTTATGCACTTACCTTGGAATGGTAGAAAAGTATCTCCACTTGTTTCAGTATCCATCTAATCCCCTGTAAGCTGCTAAAAATACAAATATTCTTATACAAATATAAAAAATTAATTTTTAAATATTTGTAATGCTGAATTTTTAGTTTTACATCCATTACAAGAATTATAATAATAATCTGAAGGATTACTATAAATATATAAACATCATTATTACAATAACTGAATATACGTATTTAATACAAAAAATATATAAACACATCAGATCTGAGATTATAATGAGTAATATGATTATGTGATAGTGACAAGTTTGTAAAATTCAAACAATGTATTGCTAAATAATAATAATAATAATGTTGATACTTTTATACTAATCCTTCAGATTAGTATTATAATTCTTGTAAGGGATGTAAAACTAAAAATCCAGCATTATAAATGTTTAAAAAATAATTTTTTATAATTTTATAATAATATTTGTATTTTTAGCAGCATACAGGGGATTAGATGGATACTGAAACAAGTGGAGATACTTTTCTACCATTCCAAGGTAAGTGCATAAATTTTTTTGCAATGATCATGCTACTAGATTATAGCCGGTGAAGGCAAGACAGGCTGATGTCCGGCCGGTGAAGGCAAGACAGGCTGGTGTCCGGCCGTTAAAGGCAAGACAGGCTGGTGTCTTGCCTGTGAAGGCAAGATGAAAATTCTTTCAGAAATCGTCAGTTACCATTTAAAGTTCTTGCTCGAAATGCCCTCCATTTTTTAGTTGACAATGCCCCATGCGATCATAAAATGATGAAACTGCTCTTTGAATCATTTCATTTGGGATTGCCTGTATCGTGTCAATAATACGTTGTCGTAATTCCTCCAAGTTTGCAGGTTTAGTAGCATACACTTTGTTTTTGACGTAGCCCCATAAAAAATAATCTAGTGGCGACATGTCAGGGGGACGAGGTGGCCACTCAATAGTTCCTCTACGCCCAATTACTCGTCCTGGAAATGTTTCATCTAAATAATTACGCACGTTTATTGCATAATGAGGGGCCGCCTCATCTTGTTGAAAGTAAGTGGTGTTAAAATTGTCACCGACAATCTCATTAACCGCAGGTACGATTTCATTCCTTAACATGTTTAGATACTTTTTTCCTGTCAAATTACCTTCTATAAAAAACGGCCCTACTATGCTATTGTTTATGATACCTGTCCAAACATTTAGTTTTTGTGGATGTTGTGTATGTGATTCCAAAAACCAGTGTGGATTCTCTGATGCCCAGAACCTACAATTGTGACGATTAACGTTGCCATCTAACTGAAAAGTACATTCATCGGAAAATACTATTTCATTTAAAAAATTTTGCCGCGCATATATACGGTTCATCATTAATTCGGCAAATTCCAGTCTTCGATCCTCATTTAATTCTTGTACCAATTTGATTTTATATGGATGAAATTTCAACAGTTTCATAATTCTATGAACGGAAGTCCTACAAATATTTGTTTCCCGAGATACTTGCCTGATAGAGGTACCAGGTTTTTCAATGAATGATAATGCCACATTCAAAGAAGTTTCTTCATCAGTCGCAATCTTAGGCCTCCCACTTTTGGGGCAATCTTTGACACTACCAGTTTGCTCAAAACGAGAAATAGTATTTCCAACTGTTTTTTGTGAAATTCCTGGTTGCAACGGTAAACGGTATTCTGCATTAAATAAAGCCGCAACTCGACGATATGACCTGACCATGTTACCCCATCCTCTCATCATGAGAATGGTTATTCGTTCACGTTCTGAAAGACGATTCATATTCAAATGAATAAAAGAAATGAAGAATAAGTTGAGAATTGTAAAACAAAACTAATAATTGAAAACAGAATGAATGCTTTAATAGACCAAATTCAAACTTGTTCGTTGAAATTTTCAGAGTCACTGAAAACACTACCCACGAGGTTTTTGGGGTTGTTCTACACGAATATGGGCTCAGAATTTTAACTGGGTACCCCCGGTGTAACTCTTAAATGTTTGAATATCTGCACATTATTGCATATTTAAACATTTTCTCAAATTTGCAATCTTGCTATTTTTTTATAAATTTGCTAGAATTAGTCGTGTTTATCTATTCCTTAAAACTGACGAAATCTTATTAGTTATACTCTTATTATAATAATGACACTAGCATTCAAAAAAGTGGTCTATTCTGGGAACGAGACCTATGTATTCTTATGTATTTGACGTGCTGAATCCGAATCCAACGTAGCTTTAACTCAGGCATCCCCAAAAATTTTTTAAAGTTATAAAAAACCGTGAAAAAGGTGAATAAAATCCATATTAAAATGGTAAGATTCGGAGTAAAACAGTTTTTTATGAGTGTACGTGGTTTTTGTGTATTTTGACTTGCTAAACCCAAATCCAGGGCTTATTTTACCCGGTTGGATCAGACTGTCTTGCCTTCACCGGCAGGACACCAGCCTGTCTTGCATTGTTGCAAATTTTTCATTTTTGCAAATTTTTCAATTTTGCAAATTTTTCATTTGTGCAAATTTGTGAATTTTGCAAATTTTTTATTTTTGCAAATTTTCCAATTTTGCAAATTTTTTATTTTTGCAAATTTTCCAATTTTGCAAATTTTTTATTTTTGCAAATTTTCCAATTTTGCAAATTTTTTATTTTTGCAAATTTTTTATTTTTGCAAATTTTCCAATTTTGCAAATTTTTTATTTTTGCAAATTTTCCAATTTTGCAAATTTTTTATTTTTGCAAATTTTCCAATTTTGCAAATTTTTTATTTTTGCAAATTTTTTATTTTTGCAAATTTTCCAATTTTGCAAATTTTTTATTTTTGCAAATTTTCCAATTTTGCAAATTTTTTATTTTTGCAAATTTTCCAATTTTGCAAATTTTTTATTTTTGCAAATTTTCCAATTTTGCAAATTTTTTATTTTTGCAAATTTTCCAATTTTGCAAATTTTTTAGTTTTACTTTTTTACTTAAGCATTCCATCGTGAGAGACAAAGGAGAATCACGTTAAGCAAGCATCCCATCGTGAGAGGCAAGGCGACTCATTTCTGGCATTACGTTTTCCGCTCTCTTTGAATCCGGTGTCAGAAATAAGGCTGTCCATAAAAAATTTACTTTGACCTTTGAATGACCTTGAAAATTAACTCCAAGGTCGAGATAATCAAGGTTGTTAATCCCAAAATCTACTCTGACATTTATTCGCCCACAAATCCGAAAAAGTTCAAAGAAAATAGCTTGTTTACGATTTTTCAATATTTAACCTTCATTTTACCTTTTGAAGGTCATTCTAACAAATTGAAAACCATCGCTTTGGACGTAAAATTTTTCGCTCTTTCTGAATCCGGTGTCAAAAATAGGGGTTCCCATTTAAAAAAATCTCTTTGACCTTCAAATAACCTTGAAGGTCAAGCTTAAGGTCAAATTGAAGGTCACCATCAGATGCATCGTTTGATTTCCTAAAGCTTTTATATTGAAAGTTTTTTTCCTAGCACCCTTATTTTCCGAGATATTCAGGTGTGTCCATACTTTTGGGACACCCTGTATATATATATATATATATGTATAGCTACTTACGCAGAATTTAGAGGATATCAACCACATTAAATTTTTATAAATAACCAACCCTCATGTTATCCAACTAAATTTTTTGTTTGGATAAATTTTACATCAAGCTGGGCAACGAGACTGAGCCGAACTTTGACAATTTCTTTCTTATATTTGGCAAACGTTAAATAAAAGTTTAGCTAAAGTTATCATAAGTTTAAACAAGTGTTTATCCAGTATTGATTAAGATTATCAAATTTAAATAAAATAGCTGAACTTCATATAAACGTTATATTACCATTATCTCCGACTTTATTACATGTTTAATATTAAGTTTATATTATTTTATTTAATATTTGTTTTTTTATATTTAGTGGAAAATACTATCATGAAGTTTAAAAAACCTTTTTTCTCATTATCAACAAGATTATAAAATTTAGATAAAATACAGCTGAACTTCATATCAACATTATGTTACCTTTATCTCCGACTTTATTACATGTTCAGCATAAAGTTTATACTAAGTTTGCAAAAGCAAGTATAACGTTTCGATAAACTTATGTAAATAAAGTTTATATAAACTTATTCATTATTTTAAAAAATGCATGTGCTTAAAATTGGTTCATTTAAGGTAAGTAAAAATATATTTATATTTATAAAGAAAAATATTTTTTATTTGTAATTAAATATAAATTCCATTAACCTTTATAAAATGCATAAAAAATATGGTAAGTGATGTACAGTACTAATAAGTTAGTATTTATTATATTTTACTTAAGACTTGTAACGGTTTTGCTATTATTTAATAACAATAAATAAAATATCATAATATAAAGTTAATAATAACAATTACCTACCGTTAAAATAATAGTCTCATTTACACGATCGGCCGCTCAGTAATAATACGACTATAATAAGCCGTATAGGCGGAGGCGGCGGTAATCTTCACTTAGCGAAACGCGAGAAAAAGGGTAAACAACTAAATAAGCAATAATGCAATATTCAATTAATAACAAAAATAAATGTATTCGGGGAAAAAGTAATACAGGCTCGTCGCAGCGCGCGAAACGCAGGTCAATATACACGCGAGATAAATAAAGAGAGAAAGAGAGAGAGAGAGACTACAAGACTGGCACTTACAGTGCGTGAGCCGCGATCGATGATTAAACAACCAGGTGAAGTCTGCGTAGTCGCTACCCTTTAGCTTCCTGGGCTGCGTCGTCGCCAAACAAACTAATGTAACTCCACTGGATCACCAGCACAGCACCAGGATCACAAGCACGGGGCGATCAAAATATGGAGAGAACATATAACAAGGTTTCTCACGACGGTTGAGATTAATCACACGACGGTTGAAATTAATCTCTCGGCGGTTGAGATTAGTCTAAGTGCTCTCGCACTTACCAACCGAAAACTCTCTCTCTCTTTCCCTACTTTTACCTTTACGAAGGTCCGCGAAAATCGCCGAAAATCGTCGAACGTCGACCTGTAACATCTGTAAATATTAATACACAGGCTAGACAGAGAGAGAGAGAGAATGTAACGAGCAATGTAATATAATCAAATATTACATTGATTCGTTACAGACTATATAACTATGCATTTCTATATAAGCACTATAATAATCAACTGCAACATTAATTCATGTTAATTATCGACTTAACCGCAAAAGACTTATCATCACAGTGACATAGAAACAAACATTTATATTTCTATTTACATCAACTAAATGTAGTTTTTTTTTGTTATTTTACAATTATAAATTGTAGGTACGCATTCATTATTCACATCACAATTAAATACTGCTTCTGTTTTACAGTTTGTAATAATAGCGTAGGTTTTACAATATTGATTGCAGGTATAGCATGAAAGCATACAAGTACACTTGTAGATTCTAATACATTTTTTAATAATACCTCTATAATTCTGATAATTATAACAATATTCAACGCACAAAGAAATAGTTTTCTTCTAAGCAACGGATTCAAAAGCTTCATAATATATTAAATTTTTTAACAGCTTAGAAAAAATAAGATGTTTTTCTTCATCTATCATTATATTATTCTTATTATTCTGGAGGTCCCATGTTCGATTCCCGGCCCCGGTCGATTGATACAAGCACCACTGGAAAATATATTTTCAACAAGTGCTTTCTTTACCACATCATCATTTCCGACATCGTATGACCTCCGTCGCTGATTAGCACCGATTTGGGAGCATAAAAAGAGCGACGTTAAAATAATAAAAAAAAATAAATAAAATAAAAAAAAACTCATTCTTATTAAATTTTCTACAAATATAAATGGAATCGTCTGCATCTGCTCGTACGTGCCTACTAAAAAGTATCGTTTCCTATTTCTTTTAGTTTACGCCTATGTGTACCTGATTTATCTATTTTTTCACAAAAGATCTAAGCAGGACTACCGTCTTTTATGAATTTATCTTTTATTTCATTTAAACTAAGTAACATGTTCACCAACGAACAAATTTGTAGTGCTGGATGTCTGGAACCATGAACAAAAGATTTTAAAGTCCTATTAAGATTTTCAAATGGGAAGGCAGACATAACCTACAGTGGACCGAATTTTTTAACGTTGTCAGATAAATGCAATAATAAATGTACATTGCAAGTACAAAATCTTTGCCTATACAAGTAATCAAAACGAGACACGTATTCGATCAAAAGGCGTTTAGCAGTTTCAATCATTTCGCTGCTTATACTTGATAAATTTAATAAAGTAATCGCATGTATTAACATATTATGATGTTTAAAGTATCGCACTCATGATTTCTAAAACTATCAAACTATAAACTAACAAAAAAATTCATAACTCTGAGACAGTAAGAGTACTCGGATACTTTTCTTGGTAAGCGATTTACAAATGATGGAGGTGATACAGCTTTAATTTTTTTGTCAATTTCGATTATAGATTCGAATAAAGAAGCAGGATGGTTACGGTACTCCACATCAAACCAGACAGTCATTAACCCAGATCAGATCTTCATCATACCCTGATATACACAATGCATCTCATCGATGGTTGTAGATTGCATGTGATATACTAATAATCTTAATACAGTGAATAATAAAAAAAGATAAAGATTGTTATTGACTATTTGAGATAATGTAAAAGAAAAATGATTGATTCCCAAGGAGAAAACGAGATGAATGTTAATGCTAATTTCATAGTGTCAGAAAAAATAATAAAAAAAGATAAAGTTTGTTATTGACTATTTGAGAATAAAGATTTATAGAAAAATGACTGATTCCCAAGGAGAAAACCAGCTGAATGTTAATTCCAAATCGATCAATAGAAGAAAGTTCCTTTGCGACTTTTTCCCATGTACAGGGAAAAGTATTTGAAAGAATGTTGGCCACTGGTACAAAAGGCAATTGAGCGAGCATTTTGTCAAAGCAGAGTTGGAATTGTTGTCTTGTTTAATGATAAACACTCTCACAAGGTAATTATACTTTTTCTTTTCACATTGTCAATTAACTGTTAACCTCTTACAAATTTTAACCTCCCTTAATTTAATTTTTTTTAGTTGTCATAAAAAGATAACTATTTATTATTTTTTTTAGATATTATAGACTATTTGAGCCTAAAGATTTGAAAGAAAAATGACTGATTCCGAAGGAGAAAACCAGCTGAATGTTAATGGTAATGCGTAGTCTTTAAAAATACATGAATTCAAACCGAAGGACAATCCACATCGATTAATGGAAGAAAGTTCCTCTGAGACTCTTTTTCCCATGTACAGGGAAAAGTATTTGAAAGAATATTGGCCACTGGTACAAAAGGCATTGAGCGAGCATTTTGTCGAAGCACAGTTGGACCTTATAGGAGGGAGTATGATATTATATACGTTACATACATTATAATTTGAAAGATAAGAGGTTATTTATTATAATTGTGACTCCAGTAAGTGGATATAAATTAATGATTGTTTGAACGTGGTGAAATTCACTATAACTCCAGTGATTGGAAATTAAATAGTACAATTATTATTATTTTATTTTATATTACTCAAGTAACTGAGAAGTCCATTCAGATACTAGTGAAAACCCAATAGACAAATACAAATCCTTGATAAAATCTTTTGAACAAGCAGAAGAAGAAAAAAAGAATAAGGAAGTTGAATTAGAATTTACATGGGGAGAGCCGCGGTGGCTCATGGGTAGAGCTCCCGACTCTCACACCGAGGGTCGTGGGTTCGATCCCAGACGTGTACCTCTGAAAATTTTTTCATGTGCATTTTTCGAACACCGCGACTCAGTGGCTCGGCGTGTCACTATAATGTGACGCCAGTTCAGATGCGCGTGCGTTTCGTGCATTTTTCAGTGCATGAGAGGCACGGGCATCTGAACTATAGGGAACGTTAGGGACGCGAAGATGTAAAGAGGATCGCGGTGGTTCCATCGGGAGGACAGGAAACTGTAATTATTAGACTAATTACAGTGACCGATGATATCTTCCGATGGACACAAGCACCACTGTTTCAACTACATGTGTTTTGTTTACAGACACACCGTTCACCTCCGTCGCTGATTAGCCCTGGCAGCATAAATAGAGCGACGTTAAATAACATAAAAAAAAAAATTTACATGGGGTATAGGAGTTAAAGAAAAGACTGAAAAATTAATAAAAGAAAAAATGAAACAGAATGAAAATTTAACTCTGTTTTAACAGTATTTGGAAATAATATTAAGTCATTTCTTTCACAAGTTTGAAAGTCTATTAATTTTGTAACATTTACATGAATCAGTGACTTTAATTAAAATTCAAATATTATTGTATACGTATTTTAACATTTAAATGTAACCAATTATGTCATTTCTTTGACAAGTTTGAATGTCATTTAATAAAATTTTCTAACATTTACACATATCAGTGATTTTTATTCAAATGTCGAGTAACCTGAATGATTGATGAAAAGCATATTGTTATTTAAGCGGACCCTGTGTCATTCTCCATCCTTATTAATGTTACTGAATAACCTTTTTTTTAACTTTCTATATATAGCCAATACATATTTATTCGATAATTTGACAAATGCATAATATATTTAATATAAATAATAATTATATGAACTAAAATAAATACAAGATTATTCTCTTTTCAATGTTAAATGAAAGGGATGTTTAATTAATAATTATACCTTTCACTTACTTAAATAATTTTAAAGGTATTAATTATGCTGTATATACTTATAAAAAAATGATTAAAAATGATTAATGTCTAGATTTGAGACAAGTAAAAATAGTTATTAATTTTTATCAATTTTCATAAACATTGTTGTTAATAGTTAATAATTTTTTCTAATTTTTTCATTTATAACAGTATTGTAAAAAAATGTATGTGTGTAAAAGTAAATTAAATTAATAGTAAATTATTATCAAAAACACCTTTCAAAAAGGTGTCAAAACTCGCAAGTATTGTGTTATTCTAATCAAACTTTGAAAATTGTTATCTGATAAATAAAATTGTTATCTGTCTGATAAATTTTAAAGTATAAGATAAAAATATCTTTGATTCTAATTCCCATATTTTCTCTACTTATTTATATTTTAATTACACCTTTTCTATATCTGATGGAGGACTAGGTGGTGGCAGCAATAAAAAACAACACCTCTCGTACACTTCACCCAGTTTAATATAAAATAATAGAACACCAAAATACAAAGCGGTTCGCGGGTGCACCGAATATAATCTGCACGGATCGGCAGCCGAGCAGAGAGTGAGTCCTTCGACGGACACCGCGCTCTTCTATTCTCTTAAGGTGGTGGGGGGAAATCGACAAGGGCCGATCGCAATTCCATTACTCCCTCCCGATCGGACCTGGAATCACTTACTGTTTCCTGAAATAAACACAAATCACACATATCAAGTACAATATATACGCATCTCTTTATCCATTCATTATCTTGGAGGTTATTTTATTATGTAAATCAAAAGCCAATGGCTTCGTAAATATATCAGCAAGTTGTTCTTTAGACTTAACCCACATCACTTTAACAAAACCCATTTTAACACATTCTCTTACATAATGTTCTTTAATTTCAATCATATGTCGTAACTTATTGCTACCTGTCATTTGGGTGGCTGCACCAGCAGCCTTGTTGTCGCACCACAAAATCATAGGTTTAAAGTCATCAATTAGAATCAATTTCAGAGAATTTAACAACGAAATTTTATATTGACACGCCTCGCTCATTGCCACATACTCAGCTTGACAGGTAGATAGTTCGACATATGATTGCTTGTGCGTCTTCCAAGATACCGCATCTCCAAATAATTTAATTACAAAACCACTAGTTGTCAAACTGTTTCTACAATCGGCAAAACTTGCATCAGAATAGGGTTGAATATCATCAGTATTGCCAGTATATTTCAGACCCAAGGACGCACTTCCCTTTAAATATCTAAAAATCCTTTTTATCATTTCCCAATCGTCCTCATTCGGATTTATTTGATACCTACTGACAATATTCACTGCATAAGTGATGTCAGGACGCGTCACATTTGCCAGATATAATAATGAACCCACGGCTTCTCTATAGGGAACATTCAGTTTGAGTTCGTCACTTTTGTATTCCGATTCTGTCTCATTCTCTTCGCGATCGCGTCTCTTACGATTTGCTACCTGGTTTGTAATCATCGGAGTCCTTTGCGGATGCATCTCACCAAACCCAAATCTCTGTAACAATTTTATATATAGTTTTCTTGTGACAATATCAACGTTTCATTCACTCTATCCCGTATAATCTTAATTCCTAGAAAGCATTTCGGTTCTCCTAGATCAGTCATTTCAAATTCTGATTTTAATTTAGTTTTCACCTCGCTTAGTCGGACTTTATCGTTGCTAGCAATTAACATATCATCAACATATAAAACCAAAAACAAGAATTTATTCCTCTCTCGCCAAGTAAATAAACATGGTTCGCTATCATGAGTGACTAGACGTATTTTATTAGCAGCTTCCGTAAACCTTTCATTCCAACGTTTCGGACTGATTTTTAAACCATACAGCGCTTTCTTCAATTTACAGACCTTCTCTCGCTTCTCTTTGCTCGTCACATTCATGCCTTCTGGCAATTCCATGCATATCTCCTCGCTTATAGTTCCGTTCAAGAAAGCGGTTTTCACGTCCATTTGATATACGTCCAAATCATATTTATTAATGATTGCTAGAACCGATCTTATCAAGGTTAACCTCGAAACAGGTGCGTATGTTTCAACCAAATCATATTCGTTTCTATCCTTGAAGCCTCTTATAACAAGTCTCGCTTTATATTTACACGTCCCTTCCTTTTCCATCTTTTTCTTCAAGACCCACCTAGAATCAATTATATTTGGTTTAATTTCGCCTCTCATAATTTCAGATCGTTCTACCAGTTCCCATACTTCATTTTTGTTCATTGAGTCTAATTCACTCTGAATTGCAGACAACCAATTTTCTTTGTCGTTTGAACTCATCGCCTCTCTATACGACTGTGGGTCACAGTTAATTTTTGCTAGCAGTGCATGATATTTCGGATCACTTAATATTTGTTCCTTTTCTGTTTCGCTTTCTTTCGCTTGCAATTTTCTCGGGCGACCTCTCTTTCTCTTTTCTACTCCCTCCTTTCTTATTATTTCCTCAGATTCCCTCGTCACATCTTTTTCATAATTCAAGAACCACTTCTCGTTGTTTACCTTTTCAAAATTATTATCCCAGTCTTGTATTTGATTCTTTGTGAATATGTCACCAAAAACAATTTTTTCATTGAATCTCACATCTCGACTTTCATAAAATCTATTCTCATCTGGTTTGAACAAGACGTAACCGGTGGCTTTGTACCCAACAAGAAAACTTGTGATTGCAATCTGTCTAAACTTAGGACCTATTTTTCTCTGAATCTTCACATAAGCCATGCAACCGAAACGCCTAAATTGTTATAAATTCACGGTATAATTTGGGTTAAATTTTTCCAAAGGAGAAACCATTTCATTTGACTTGTGTGGAGTTCTATTGTAAGCATAAACAGCAGCACTCAAAGCCAAGTCCCACATATTTTCTGAAAATTTGGAATCATACATCAGCGCTCTTACTTTCTTCTGAATAGTCTGATTGAATCTCTCTGCCACTCCATTGTGCTGAGGAGTATCAGGGCATGCTAACTGTAGTTCAGCTCCGAGTTTTTCCAGTACTTTAACTGTATCGCCTCCCGTAAATTCTGTGCCCTGATCTGATCTTAAGTAACAGACTTTCGCGTCTCGTCCAAGTAAATTTCTAGAAGTTTTAACAAAGTGATCAAGACACGGTCCTGTATCATTTTTCAATTTCATAGGATATGCCTGAGCTAATCGTGAATGATCATCGACAAATACAGAAATAAAGCGATATCCCTTTGGGTGTGATTTCGGACTTATCGGGCCCATTATGTCCGAATGTATTATTTGTAATGGAGCAGATGCTCTCATCCTCGTCTCATTGAAAGGCAGTCTGTTCATTTTAGTCATTTTACACACTTCGCATTCAAGCACGGAATTGTCAAATTTCACATCACTCAATTCCTTAAAATCAGGAAATCTCTTCTGCAGGATTCTTAGATAATTTAAAGAGGCATGACCCATTCTCACATGCCATAACATTGACTTATTTGATTGGGCAGGTAAATCTGTGTCGCAAATAATTTCCTTTTCACATCTCATTTTTTCATCAGTGTTTACAGTTATTTCGTTAGGGTTATGCAATTTTCTATCTGTCACTGTTGTTTCAAAGTTTGGGCCGACTTTCAACACGTCACTTTCATTCTTAATTTCTGGCTGGGATTCGATTTCATGGATTTCATTTAATTTTACATCAGAAGTCTGTTTAATTTTACTTCGGGTCAGAAGGTAGGCAATTGGTGTGCAATTGAATTTTTCAGAACCAGATTTTAAAGTATCGCTTCGCTTTTCTATTTCTACTTCAATCAACCAGTATGGTTTCTCGTATATTCCAGTTAGAAAGGTTTTATTCGAAATAGGATCAAATATATCTACTCTCTTGTTATCCATATAAATACCTAGTCCCTTATCTACAAATTTTCTTAAGGATAGCAAATTTTCCGATAGTGATTCCGCGCTAATTACATTATTTAAAGTTAAAATTCTATTATCTCCCGTTTTAATACCTACGCATCCCGCTCCCTCCGATTTTAAGCTTGCCTCTGGATTTTTATTTGCGCATCTTATAAGGTTTTCTTTATTATCAAATCTCGTAAAAATTAGCCTAGAGTTGGTGAGATGCTCCGTTGCTCCCGAGTCAACTAAGAATTTTGCTAAAAGTTTCCGACTACTGGGTTCATATCTCATATTCGTAATATTTGTTTCATCAGTTAAAGTATTTAAAATTTTACCTACTTTTGGTTCCTTGCCTCTGGACGAATGTAGCAAATTACTTGCCCCTCTACCTTTAGGTTTATATGAATTGAATTTTCCCCGATTTATTATAAGTTTTTGTCTTTTCGCATCTCCAACATTTCTCCCATCACTTCCAAAATGTCTTTTGTAACCAAAAGTTCTATTATCTTTATTAAATCTCGCATACCTTATAAAACCGCGTCCTCTTCCACGTCTCTCGTTACTCACATCTCTCGTGCTAGGATTCGGGCAGTTCTCAGCCTTGTGGTCCCGTCTACAATTGTAGCATAGTTTTTCCCCCGAATTTTTCCTGGGACAATCTCGGCTGATGTGCCCGTTCGCATGGCACTCATAACAGCGCATCCCTTCCATTTGTGTGGTAGCCAGAGCTGCTCTAGGCTCCACACTGGTATTTGCTGTCGCATTTCCACTTCCCTTTCTCATCGCTTCATGCTGTAAAAGAAAAGTTTTTAATTGATTATAGTCTAGATCCTTACCCGTCGCGTTTTTGTTCACGAAATTAAGTTCGTGAATCTGTGGCACTTCTCTTACTATTGCATTATAAAATGCATCACGGATCTCAGATTCAGCAAACGGCTGAGCATGATTAATATTATTATGTGTTCTTATTATCTCGTCAAATTTGTCCACGAAAACTGACACTCTCCCATTACGATTGAACACCAAAGAATATAACTGTTTTCTCAAGTTAACAGACGATAAACTACATTAATATCTCTTAATTTCCTTAATTTTTTCCAGCATCTCTTTCGGGTCTTTAATATCAATTACTTTGGCATGATAATTTTGATCAATATGATTTATTAAAATATCTCTGACTTTGAACTGATCTCGCGTTAACATTTCTCTATCCGTCGCGTCTCGTTTTTCAGAGTCTTCATCAATAATATACAGTAAATCCAAGGCAATTAATTCCGAAGTAAAATAATCAATAAATAGTTCGTATTTCATTTGTACCGATAATTTATAATCTCTCTTTGTACTTGAATCTTTCACATTTAGTAATTTAATCGCGTCTTTAAACTCACTCATGTCATTTGGTTTGTTGAAAGTTTTAGTTTCCGAATTATTTTCTTTCTCTACTTCTGATCTAATTAATTTTATTATATCCGCTTTCGATATAACGTCATAACCCGAATTTTCCGTCGAATTATGTGCAATTTCTTCAATATCTTTTTCATTATTATCATAAAACTCATCTCTTACCTCTTTCATTTCCCTCAACACCTCTCGTCCTTCGCGAATGCATCCTTTCATCTCCGAACACATTCGTCGCATCTCATCGTTGAGGTTACGCATCTCATTAATATTCTCTCTCAGATGGTTCTGTTGGGATATATCACGTCCCGTCATTGAATCAAAGAAAACATGTATGTCCCTGACTGCACTGTTTACCCGGATCATGAGATTTTTAACAGGTTGCAATTTTTCTTCAATAACTTGTGTGACTCGGTCCATCACAATTCCCATCTCATCTGAAAAATCATCTCTTTTACTGTTAGGCAATTTAGTTTTGTTTTCAATTCGCATGCTTATGTTACATTTTTCATCAGCAACAATCAACGGCGCATTTTTATTTAACACATTCGCTTCTCTGAAATTTCGCTTCTCGTTTATTATCGAATCTCGTTTATCGTTCATCTCAGAGTCCGTTTCGCATTCAATATCTCTGCTCATCTCTTCACCCTTCACGTCCACGTCTCTCAGGTCGACCTCAAACGCGTCATCGTTTAACTCATCGCTTGTAATACCCATCTCTATCGCAACATTCACATCCCACTTAATTGTTTCAGAATTTCCTAAATTGCCTAATTCGGTAGAGGGATAAGTAATTAGCTGGTTTTTGACCGGGATGGTCAGTACTTCCCCTTTATCGCGCCTAGCCTTGATTGCCTCAGATACCACTCGAATCTGATCTCCCGATAGGTGATCCATATCTGAAAACATGTATTGCAAACAGCTGATGGTTCAACCTCTTGAACACAAAGCTGTTAAACCATCAGCGAATGTAGCCAACTAGCACTTGAACACAAAGTGTAATCAACCACATCCCCACTAATGCACTGCGAGAACGTACGACGCCTGCAGCACATCAGCAGACCAGCTGTGCCGATGAATGTAACTTTTAAAACGTTTTAATAATTATTATTTCGTACCTAAGGTACATGTGAATCCGGATTCTGTTGTAAAAATTATTTTGTTTTCTAGAAGGTCTAGACCAACCTTTTGCCCGGGAAACCTCTTCTCAAACATTAATAACTCATACTGTGTTCGTAAGAACAGTAGCAGAGTTAGTTCATCTGCAATTAATTACACGTGTCAATTCTCAATTTTTAAGAAGCGCATCACTTTGTTAACGTTAACTTTAATTTAATATTCTCTTAAAGTCGCTTAGTCATTTGTTGGACCGGTCTTGTATCGCATGCGGTACAAGAAAAAGAAAGAAAAGAAAGAATAGCTGATATGAATTTTGCGCGCAAGATCCTGCCTACCTAGCCTTACGTCTATCCTACTTCGCGCTTCTTTGCCTAAAGAACGCCCCGCTCCGCGCTCACCTAGTCTCGCTCGTTTCCCTACTACATACGTACGCCTCTCCGTTCTCTTTCGCACTTCGCGCGCGCCCGAACTCGCGCTTCTCCCGTACTCGCCCTTCTCTCTCCTTCTCGAGTGTTCCCGAGCTCGTTCGGCCGCTCCCGCCTCTCGCTCCCCTTCTCACTCGCACTCTCGCTCCCCTTCTCACTCGCACTCGCGCTCCCCTTCTCACTCGCACTCTCGCTCTCCTTCTCTCTCGCTCTCCTTCTCTCTCGGCTATTCTCGCTACGTCGCTCACGTGTTCCCGCCGCATGCAATACCCCGTATAAACAAATGCCGCGCTCTGACCTTTCGAATGTCTTGTTCCGCGAATTTTTATGAAAAGACAAACACGTCTATGAACATTTTTCTTTTCTCTCAACACATTTTTCTCATTACACTTTTCTCATCACACTTTTCTCATCCCGTTAATAGTAGATTAATAATTTGTTCACTAATCAAATGATAATTATTAAAAGTAATACCGGCCGGTGAATTTACATACCACGTCTTTTCAGGATCGCATCGCACAACGATATCGTTATAAGTAAAACAACAATCACCGCGTCGCTCTCAAATCGATTTTCACTTTATTTTCACTTTATTTTTATTAATATTTTCACCTACCCTTGGTGATGCTGCTCGACGCTTTCTCTCCTTGTTCCGACATCCTTGCACCGTCCGTCTCTTACCAAGACAAAAAGAAAAACAACCTCTCTAAGCTCCCCGCGCACAAGGAAGCGGTGGTGGGCCGATAACCTGATGGAGGACTAGGTGGTGGCAGCAATAAAAAAACAACACCTCTCGTACACTTCACCCAGTTTAATATAAAATAATAGAACACCAAAATACAAAGCGGTTTGCGGGTGCACCGAATATAATCTGCACGGATCGGCAGCCGAGCAGAGAGTGAGTCCTTCGACGGACACCGCGCTCTTCTATTCTCTTAAGGTGGTAGGGGGCAATCGACAAGGGCCGATCGCAATTCCATCAATATCTAACTTATATTCCATAATATTTTTCTGCAATTGAAAGTATTTAATTCGAAAACACCTTCCAAGAAGGTGTCAAACCCGCAAGTATTGTGATATTCTAATCAAACTTTGAAAATTGTTACCTGATAAATAAATTCTGCAATTCAATCTGACATTGTTATCTTATAAATAAATAATTTTAATTCTAACTACCTTATTTTATCTATTTCTTTGAATTTTAATTAAACATTTTTTAAAATTTTAAATATTACGAAAATTTCGTATAAAAAATTTCTGCAATTGAAAGAATTGAAATCAAACTGAAATCGACAAGTATTTTGAATCGTACCATAAATTTATATTTTAAATAAACATTTTTATATATATTACATAAACTTCGTAAAAAGTTTCTGCAATTGAAAGCACTGAAATCAAACTGTAATCGACAAGTATTTTGAACCATTCAAAAATTTCTACCAATCTGAATACTGATTTTTTTTTATGAAAAGTATCTTTCTCACTATTATTTTTCATTTCTGGCCCTCACATGTTTTACAGTAATAAATAAATAATATTCTAATGATATTAATTTGTGCAAAATTAATTTCTGCAATACTAATAAACTGGACATTTCTTTTTTATTCTTTTAAATAATAAAATAATACTTGCGCCACCGTTGTTTAAACGCTTCATATATGTGTTAATTCTGACTATATTAACTGATGTTACATTTTATAAATAATTACATACATTTTAGCTATTATCTTATTTATTAATTAATTATTTAATTGGTAAAATCATGTAGATTACTACTAAGAAAAACTTGTATTTATTAAAATAACCGCAAGGCATTATACTGAGTTTACTGCGATTTGGAAACTTTTTCTTTTTTTTTTTTATTATTTTAACGTCGCTCTTTTTATGCTCCCAAACCGGTGCTAATCTGCGACGGAGGTCATAGGATGTCTTAGTGAAGAAAGCACTTGTTGAAAATACAGTCGCCAGTGGTGCTTGTATCAATCGGCCGGGGCCGGGAATCAAACCTGGGACCTCCAAATTACGAGTCCGACGCCCTACCGACCGAGCCATCGCAGGCCTCTTTTGAGAACTTTATTAGATAAAAATAATGATGTCTATTTTTTCATTGGTGATGTAGGATAATAAAATTGCCAGAAAGTATTGCTATATTTATTTATTATTACTCATTGCAGTTTTTTCACGGTATCATACTTTCATAAATGTAAAGGAATACATTAGTAAGTCAGAATTAACACATATATGAAGCGTTTAACCAACGGTGGCGCAAGTATTATTTTATTATTTAAATAATAAAAAAGAAATGTCCAGTTTATTAGTATTGAAGAAATTAATTTTGCACAAATTAATATCATTAGAATATTATTTATTTATTACTGTAAAACATGTGAGGGCCAGAAATGAAAAATAATAGTGAAAGATACTTTTCATAAAAATAAATCTGTAGTCAGATTAGTAGAAATTTTTGCATGGTTCAAAACACTTGTCGATTTCAGTTTGATTTCAAATCTTTCAATTGCAGAAATTATTTATACGAAATTTTCGTAATATTTAAAATTTAAATAAATGTTTAATTAAAATTCAAAGAAATAGATAAAATAAGGTAGTTAGAATTAAAATTATTTATTTATTAGATAACAATGTCAGATAGAATTGCAGAATTTATTTATCAGATAACAATTTTCAAAGTTTGATTAGAATAACACAATACTTGCGGGTTTGACACCTTCTTGGAAGGTGTTTTCGAATTGAATACTTTCAATTGCAGAAAAATATTATGGAATATAAGTTAGATATAGAAAAGGTGTAATTAAAATATAAATAAGTAGAGAAAATATGGGAATTAGAATCAAAGATATTTTTATCTTATACTTTAAAATTTATCAGACAGATAACAATTTTATTTATCAGATAACAATTTTCAAAGTTTGATTAGAATAACACAATACTTGCGGGTTTTGACACCTTTTTGAAAGGTGTTTTTGATTTCAGTTTTTTCAATTGCAGAAAACTATTATGGAGTATAAATTACTTATAAAAAGGTGTAATTAAAATATGAATAAGTAGAAAAAATGTGGGAGTTAGAATCAAAGATATTTTTTATCAGACAGATAACAATTTTATTTATCAGATAACAATTTTCAAAGTTTGATTAGAATAACACAATACTTGCGGGTATTGTTACATTTTTGAAAGGTGTTTTTGATAATAATTTACTATTAATTTAATTTACTTTTATACACATACATTTTTTTACAATACTGTTATAAATGAAACAATTAGAAAAAATTATTAACTATAAACAAAAATTGATAAAAATTAATAACTATTTTTACTTGTCTCAAATCTAGACATTAATAATTTTTAATCATTTTTTATAATTATATACAGCATAATTAATACCTTATCAACATTTGTTAAAATTATTTAAGTAAGTGAAGGTATAATTATTAATTAAACATCCCTTTCACTTAACATTGGAAAGAGAATAATCTTGTATTTATTTTAGTTCATATAATTATTATTTATATTAACTATATTATGCATTTGCCAAATTATCGAATAAATATGTATTGGCTTTATATAGAAAGTTAAAAAAAAGGTTATTCAGTAACATTAATAATAAGGATGGAGAATGACACAGGGTCCGCTTAAATAACAATATGCTTTTCATCAATCATTCAGGTCACTCGACATTTGAATAAATATCACTAATATGTGTAAATGTTAGAAAATTTTATTAAATGACATTCAAACTTGTCAAAGAAATGACATAATTGGTTACATTTAAATGTTAAAATACAATAATATTTGAATTTTAATTAAAGTCACTGATTCATGTAATTATCTATTCTTGAAAAAACAAATTTAAAAAATATATATATATATATATATATATATATTGTAACGGTAAACGGTTCACGCGAGTCGAAAATCGTACCGATCGCGTGAGTCTACCGTTGAAGACGCGTAAGGCGCATGCGCGAGCGCGTCGGAGAGCCGGTGTGCACGACACACCGGCAGTATCGTTCGAACCTCGAACAACACGGGATCGGCAACACCGTTCGGTTCGTAGCTCGACCTAGAGTGAGACCAATCAAGGCCCCGCGATTCCGGACTGTGGCGAAGGAGAGAGAGAGAGAGAGAGAGAGAGAGTCCGAGAGAGCGAAAGCGAGAAAAGGCGGACACCGCGAGTGCTAAGCTTCAACGTCGAAAAGACAAGTAAGTCCTGGCCAGGCGTGCGCCGTTTCGAAATTACGACGCGATCCGCGAGCGGCATCGGGATACGCGCGGTACCCCGACGCACCATACCGCCCGGGCGAGAGTCCGGATACTCTCGCCGTGTCTCTCTCTATTGCGTAGACACGCATTTGGTAAGCCGGAGTGCTCCACACTCCGGCAATAATTTGCCCATACTAGATCTTCGGCTCAACCAGGTGCTCGATACCTGGTGTAATCTCGTTCCCGCGAACATATCGAGACGCCGTGTCTCGGACCGTAGTTTGCGGCGGGCGCACACACACACGCACACTGTATACATTTTATGTGCCCGCGTTTGTTTACATTTTCTTATTTAACTGTTATTGAGCCAAGGTTTAGCATTGCCTTGGCTCGCCCCGGCATAATTTATCAACTTTTGTATCCTATTAATTTTTGTTTATTTAGAATAAATTACACCGACATTTTTAATCGCGAGTGTCGATTCATTAATCCCGCGAATAATTCCTATCCCAAAGGCGAATACCGCCATGCCCCGCGGGTGTCGTGCATTGTACTCAGCACGACACACTTAACTGAGTAGCCGAGTACGAGCATCATCGGAGGATAAGTGTGCACTAAGTAAGTGCACACATTGTACACAGGGCCAACGTCGTCGTTCGGAGCTTGAGGCTAGCTCCGGTCGTCCCGAAAGGTAATTTTCACCGATTTGTCGGCTGTATGGTGAGACAGCTGACCACGGTATTGCGTTGATTTCCTGTACATCGAACAGAGGTACAGGACGAACACAACCCTCCTGACGTACGAGAATAACCCTGTTACAACTGGCGCCCAACGTGAAAAGCTAGTGGTGGTTCGACCGACTGGGGCATGTACATAAGTTATGTGTCCCCTGCCAACCACACACAAAATAGCGTTAGTGCTCTTTTATCTTTTCGACGGCGAACTCGTTGAATTGGGTTCAGTGTTGACATCCGTCTACGTCAGCATACATATGATTAATACATTTTTCACTGCCGCTTCGCTTGCGCGCGCGTCTTTCTACGGACTACCGATGACCTTGATCTCTCGAGTACGGATTCGACGTCATTATTTGCTACACCGCGTTTCACTATGTTTTTCCCGTGGGGTCTCGCGACGGCTTTCGCGGATTTTCGCGGACGGCCGCGTTTTCGTACATCCGGCGTTTTGACTCTCGCAGGAGCCTGTTCTCGCACGCTGGTGTCACCCGCTATGACTCGCGCAGGAGTCCGCACGCAATTTGGTGACTGTACGCTCGCCTGGGGCGGGTCGCGCGTCGCCCCTTCTCCCACGATGTCCCTCGGCGGATGTTCTTCTTCCTTGTCTGCGTCGAGATCCGGTGAGATGCAGTGTCTAAGGTGTTCGGCGTGTGCCAGGTCGGTCACTTTACCGTCTTTATCCAACAACGTATAAGTATTGGATCCTGGTTGGCCTATTATGATATACGGACCGGTTGCCTTCGGAGCCAGCTTAGCCGAAATACCCTGAGCTGCTGAGGACAGGACCCTGTTCTTCTTCCACACCATATCTCCTACGGTGAAAGGTGTGTCCCTCCTTTTAGCGTTATAATAGCTTGCTTGCCGCTCAGGTTGTTGGTCTGAGCGTGCGGCTGCAGACTCATGTACTTCCCTGAGCTTTCTAAGTCGCTCTTGCCACAATTTTATTTTATGGTGCTGCTCCTCTTCTATGCCAGCCTGTTCTTGGTTCCTCTTGATGGTACCAGGAGGCATAGGCTCTCGTCCGTAATTCAGCATTGCCGGAGTTGTACCCGTCGACTCGTGTACGGTGTTGTTCAGCGAGAATACAAGCTCCGGCAACTTCTCGTCCCAGGTATTGTGGTTTTCTTCGATGAAGGCCACAATCCTGGTTTTCAGCGTTCGGTTGACGCGTTCAACCGGATTCGCTTGGGGGAAATATGGCGGGGTGGTGGTATGATGTATCCCCACCTCCTGTAGGTATTCGTCGACGGCCTTATTCTTGAATTCGGTACCGTTATCCGATAGGAATACCTCAGGAGTACCGAATCTTAAAACTATTCTCTCTTTGAACTCCTTGAGAATGGTTTTCGCGTTGGCTTTGCGAATTGGTACACACTCCGCCCACCGGGTGAATAAATCCAAGAATACGAGGATGTATTCGTACCCGCCCTTGCTCCTTACAAAGGGTCCGGTGATATCCCCTGCCACGACTTGCCAGGGACGCTCGACCGTGCGTTTTCCCATCAGTCCTGCAGGTGGTCGCTGATCCACCTTGCATTGTTGACAGACGAGACAGCGACGCACGTAGTCCTTCACGTCGGCGTAATAACCTGGCCAGTAGTAATACTTAGCCAGACTGGCAAACGTCTTCTCACGTCCAGCATGGCCAGACGTAGGAGAGTCGTGGCTTTCCTCGAGGACCGCTTTTCGGTGTTCCTTTGGAATCACTAACTTCCACGCATCCTCGTCTCCGAGTGTTTCATCGATTAACTCGTTCGGCTTGTGGAAGTATAGTCGTCCTCCGACGCACTTCCAACGAGGGAAATCTCTTGGACTAGATTTTACTCGTTTCAGCCAATTCTGAAACCACTCGTCTTGGGACTCCTCTACCCAAGATATTGCGTTGATGGCGAGGGCCTCCTCCTCGCTCATCCGTGATAGCGCGTCGGGTACGTAGTTCAGGGCGCCTTTCCGATGCTCCACATCAAAGCTGTGTCCCTGCAACTCTAACGCCCATCGCGCTAACCTACCCGTTGGGCTGTGTAAGCTACGCAGCCAACGTAAGCTACTGTGGTCGGTTATGACGCGGAAATGATAGCCTTCGATATAAGGTCTATATTTCCCAATCGCCCATATAACCGCCAGGCATTCTCGTTCCGTAACGCTATAATTGCGTTCGGCCTGGTTTAACGTCCTACTGGCGAATTCCAGTACTCTCTCTTCCCCATTAATCACCTGGAGAAGTACTGCGCCAATGCCAGTGTCGCTTGCATCCGTCTGTATAACGAACTGCACGTCGAACTCCGGCCTCGCTAGGACGGGAGCAGTTGCGATCAGCGCCTTAATCTGATCGAATGCCTGTTGCTGCTCCTCGAGCCATTCAAACTTACGATCTTTCTTGGTAAGCCTGGTTAGCGGCTCGGCCAAGGTAGCGAAGTCTCGTAAGAATTTCCGGTACCACGAACCCATACCAAGGAATCTTCTAAGTTGTTTTAGATTCTTTGGCGCCGGATAATTAATGATCGGCTCGATTTTCTCGGGGTCTGGCCTGATTCCATCGCGATTCACCAGCACTCCGAGATATTTTACCTCAGTACGTCCAAACACACTTTTATCCCGATTCACCGTGAGACTAGCCTCGTTAATTCTCTTCAGGACATACTTTAGCCACTTTTCGTGTTCCTCGAAGGTCTCTGTGGCGATGATTATATCATCGAGGTACGAAAATGCATAGGGCTCGAGCTCAGGCCCTATGATTTTGTCCACTAACCTTTGGAACGTGGCTCCCGCCTGGGATAGGCCATAAGGCATCCTTTTAAATTGGAATAAGCCTAGCCCAGGTACTGTGAACGCGGTAATAGCCGCTGACTCCGGTCTTAGCGGTATCTGGTGGTACGCGCTACTCAAGTCTAGCGTGCTGATGTACCTCGCGTTCTTGAGCTTCCGTAGTATGCCGTCCATGTTAGGCAGCGGGTAAGCATCGGTTTTCGACACTGCATTGACCTTCCGATAGTCAATACAGAACCGATACTTCCCGTTAGGTTTACGGACCATTACTACGGGGCTCGACCACCCACTGGTTGATGGCTCGATCACCCCTGCGTCGAGCATCTCTTTAACCTGGGCGTGCATCTCCTCCTCTATTCGCTTAGAGACGGGATAATATTTCTGCTTGATCGGCCGCGTCGCACCCACGTCGATCGCGTGCTCAATCAAGGAGGTACACCCCAACGGCCTCCCCGTTGTACCCAGGTATCGGTCAGCCAGTGTATGCAGTCTTTCTTGCTCCTCTGGCAATAAGTCTGCAAGTCCTATCGATGCTATCTCGAATGCATCGATTCGCGATATGCTCGCTACTTCCAGATCTACGGACTTGTTGGCCGCTTTGATCCAAAGTTTATTCTCGTTTGGATCCAAAACTGCACCAAAACCACGGATGAAGTCCGCTCCGACGTAACAGTCGATTTGATCGTCCGGGAGTACGGCTACGCGAATATCTCGCTTTATCCCGGCAACCTCGAAGGGCAGGTCTACGTAACCAGCGATCGACACCGTCTGGTTTCCTGGCACTTTTGCTTTCCTTCCGTTGCTCGGGATGAGTGGACAGCCGCAGGCCGTGGCCAATTGTAGGCCAATCGAGCCCATTACCGTGCGCGATGCTCCTGTGTCGAACAAGGCGCGTACGCGGTAGCCGGCAATGCCCACTTGGACCCACCAACGAGTTTCTTTTTCACTCGGAGGGTCTTCTCCTCCAGCCCTATCATCCAGATCTCCAGTAGCGGCCGCTATCTGGTATTGATCCGACTTTTCCGTCGATCTCACAGAATTCGGGCTGAGGCAGCCGCTATCTTTCTCAGACTCGGCCGATATCGTCGGCACTCCCGACGACTCTTTTGCTGCCGAGTTCTCCTCACAGCGCTCGGCTGTAGTTGGGATATCTGTTCGGGTCTTACGCGGGGCAGGAACGGGAACGACCCTTTTTAACCGCTCCTGTTTGCGTTTCCCGAACAGTCCGGACAATCTGCGCGCTTATACCCTAGCCGTCCGCAACCAAAGCATTTCAGTGGTTGTGTGGCTTGCGGTCTTGCGCTCACGATCTGATTGTCTGTTTTCTCTTTCGATCCGCCGTACGTCCTTTCGGCGGAACCCTTCGTATTCTTGGTTCGATTTGGTTCCCTTGGGTTACCAATTCCACTCCGAGATGTAGTCATCGAAAGGACGAATTCTCTCATTTTCTCTTCGAGAACTTTGGCCAGGGTTTTCGCCAAGTCCTCTGGCGGATTCTTCTTAGTCTGCAGATTTGGTGCTATCGACTGCACCGCTGCAATCTTCGTCTTGGCCCTTCTTTCCTCCTTCGGTTTATAAGCCGACTCGGGGATTAGGGCAGTCTCGGGTGGCGGAGGGTGCCTATACGCTTTCTGTCCCTCCAGCGTAAGTTCGGCTTCGACAGCAAGATCAAGAAGAGTATGGATTGAATCGCAATCCGTCCTGCGCACCAAATTCTGTATTTCGGGGCGCAGGTTGCCGTGCAGTGTATCTAACTGCTGCTCGATCCTTGGGATTGGATCGAGTCTTCTTATCATGTGCACTAAACACGTAATATAGTCCCGTGTTTTCTCGCCGGGTCCTTGGTAGCGAGAATTTATTTCGGCAATCAACCTCTTCTGAAACCGCCTATTTGTTCCGAACCAGTGACGAGCTTCTTTTTGGAATTCGGACCACGTCGACCACGTATCTCTTTCGTTTTTGAACCAGAGTGCTGCAACGCCTTTGAATAACTCTGGCAGTGAGCTTAGCAATTCGGATTCTGAAAGATTGGCCAGAATCCGACATTCCTCGACTCGTTCGAGAAATGAGTCTATGCTCTGGTCGCCATCTGCTGAGAACTGTAGTCCCCATTTCCGGACAATTTGACCGACGTCTCTCAGTGACTGTCCTGCACTTCTCTGCCAGGTGCTGTTCTCGGTCTTGGTACCACTCGTATTTCCAAGTCTTTCCTGACCTTGGAAGTTCCCCCCCTCCCAGGCTTGGCCGACTCTCCTTGCGAGTGGTGCTGGGGGGTCAGGTTGTGGTAATTCGGTTGTATTGTCCAGGTAATGGTACGTCATTGTGTCCTGGAATCCTACTTGCTGTCGTTGGCTCCGGACTTCGTGTCGTGGCTGGTCCAGTCTAGTGCTTGTTAAAATAGGCTGAGCTTGCGCAGCCGTTAGCGCATTTACTTTTTCAGTTAATTGCTTAACTGTGTCCGACATTCCTTGCATAAAATTTGCGAATTCGAGTGGGATTTCGAATGATCCTCCGTCTGTTGCAGTGAGTCTTATTCTGCTTGAATTTTTATCATCGTTTGTAATACTGTCGGCAGCTTTGTCATCCGTTGATGTTGATTCCGTGGTTTCTTGCAATATTGCCGTGGTTTCATTGTCTTTGAGGTGTTGAACTCTTCTACGACTTGTTTCCATATTTTCTTTAACTTTTTCATCGTTGTTAAGAGTTAATAATGGATGGCTTGTATTGTCGTCAATTGTCGAGTTCTCCCACGGGTGTTCTGCCGAGCTATATTTTGTGATAAAATTTTGCCTGAGTTCCTCCCGATGGTACCAGACGGTGATTTCATCCTGCTCAGGTTCTTCAACGAAATCCCTTGGCTCGTAATCTCCTAGGAGCCATTTTGTCAGACGACTTAATTTGTCAAATTTATTGCCTGTATCTTTAAGTGACAGGTCGTTAAGATATTGACAAATATCTTTGTCTCTATAAAACAAACACCAGTCTTCGATCTTCTGTTGTGTCGAACACGCCATATTTATAATAACAATTTAAATAAATAATTTACAATAAATACAAAAAAATAATTTATTTCGCTTTACCAGAGCAGTCCAATTGCGCGGCTATCGTGGGGTCGTTCGCTCGCGTTTTCCCTAAGGCACACAATTATAATCGCAAAATACAAAGAATATATATGATTGGACTATACGGCCTAACTATTGGGTTGCTCTGGCTTTGTCCTACCGTGTACGCTAATGCAAGGTTGTGTGGGTTACTTCGACTCTGGTTGTACCAAGTTGTAACAATATCGGCTTGATATTGCCAGAGTAAGGATTTAATAATTAAATATGAAATATTAATTGTGGGTACTACAAACACCTCTTTAATTTAAAACAGTTAAAATAACCCGAATAAAACAATAAGTGTTTTATTTTTGCCCACACAATCTTTCAGCACGTCAATTAAAATTTATTGAACGTGTATCAAGATAATTCTAATTGATAAACGAAATTAAAGACGAATTATAAATAAAATGAAGACTTCAATTATACGTATTTTTATTTTTATAGTACTAAATTAGTGCCAATTAATTATCTAGTTAATTAATTGGTTAAAGCTTAGCGTACACTTTACACCAAATCTATTGTCTCTCTCTCGCCTATTATGCTACGCAGAAATATATAACGAGAAATTACAATTCTAAGGGTATCGTTCTAGCACTCGTATTTTTCCGACGCACACACTTTATTTTTCGATTTGTGAAATCGTATTATTCACTTCGAAAAATTTTCCAGATTACCGCTAAAAAAAAATAATATCTTTTCGAGGATTCTAAAATAATTCGAAAGATTCAGAAAAATTTACGAATTCCGAGAAAATTGGAAAAATTGGAAAAATTCCAAAAACCTACAAAAATTTTGCAAATGTGAAAAATTTGAAAATTTTCTAGAAATCTAAAAAATTATGAAAGATTTTTAAATTTCGAAAAATTTAAAAAACTCTTGAAAATCTCGAAAATTTTGAAAACCTCGAAAAATTTAAAAATTTCTAAAAAAATTTGAAAATTTCAGAAAATGTTTTCTGGAAAAAATTTCGGAAAAATACGAGCGCTAGAACGATACCCTTAGAATTGTAATTTCTCGTTATATATTTCTGCGTAGCATAATAGGCGAGAGAGAGACAATAGATTTGGTGTAAAGTGTACGCTAAGCTTTAACCAATTAATTAACTAGATAATTAATTGGCACTAATTTAGTACTATAAAAATAAAAAGACGTATAATTGAAGTCTTCATTTTATTTATAATTCGTCTTTAATTTCGTTTATCAATTAGAATTATCTTGATACACGTTTCAATAAATTTTAATTGACGTGCAGAAAGATTGTGTGGGCAAAAATAAAACACTTATTGTTTTATTCGGGTTATTTTAACTGTTTTAAATTAAAGAGGTGTTTGTAGTACCCACAATTAATATTTCATATTTAATTATTAAATCCTTACTCTGGCAATATCAAGCCGATATTGTTACAACTTGGTACAACCAGAGTCGAAGTAACCCACACAACCTTGCATTAGCGTACACGGTAGGACAAAGCCAGAGCAACCCAATAGTTAGGCCGTATAGTCCAATCATATATATTTTTTGTATTTTGCGATTATAATTGTGTGCCTTAGGGAAAACGCGAGCGAACGACCCCACGATAGCCGCGCAATTGGACTGCTCTGGTAAAACGAAATAAATTATTTTTTTTGTATTTATTGTAAATTATTTATTTAAATCGTTATTATAAATATGGCGTGTTCGACACAACAGAAGATCGAAGACTGGTGTTTGTTTTATAGAGATAAAGATATTTGTCAATACCTTAACGACCTGTCACTCAAAGGTACAGGCAATAAATTTGACAAGTTAAGCCGTCTGACAAAATGGCTCCTAGGAGATTACGAGCCAAGGGATTTCGTTGAAGAACCTGAGCAGGATGAAATCACCGTCTGGTTCCATCGGGAGGAACTCAGGCAAAATTTTATCACAAAATATAGCTCGGCAGAACACCCGTGGGAGAACTCGACAATTGACGACAACACAAGCCATCCATTATTAACTCTTAACAACGACGAAAAAGTTAAAGAAAATATGGAAACAAGTCGTAGAAGAGTTCAACATCTCAAAGACAATGAAACCACGGCAATATTGCAAGAAACCACGGAATCAACATCAACGAATGACAAAGCTGCCGACAGTAATACAAACGATGATAAAAATTCAAGCAGAATAAGACTCACTGCAACAGACGGAGGATCATTCGAAATCCCACTCGAATTCGCAAATTTTATGCAAGGAATGTCGGACACGGTTAAGCAATTAACTGAAAAGGTAAACGCGCTGACAGCAGCGCAAGCTCAGCCTATTTTAACTAGCACCAGACTGGACCAGCCACGACACGAAGTCCGGAGCCAACGACAGCAAGTAGGATTCCAGGACACAATGACGTACCATTACCTGGACAATACAACCGAATTACCACAACCTGACCCCCCAGCACCACTCGCAAGGAGAGTCGGCCAAGCCTGGGAGGGGGGGAACTTCCAAGGTCAGGAAAGACTTGGAAATACGAGTGGTACCAGGACCGAGAACAGCACCTGGCAGAGAAGTGCAGGACAGTCACTGAGAGACGTCGGTCAAATTGTCCGGAAATGGGGACTACAGTTCTCAGCAGATGGCGACCAGAGCATAGACTCATTTCTCGAACGAGTCGAGGAATGTCGGATTCTGGCCAATCTTTCAGAATCCGAATTGCTAAGCTCACTGCCAGAGTTATTCAAAGGCGTTGCAGCACTCTGGTTCAAAAACGAAAGAGATACGTGGTCGACGTGGTCCGAATTCCAAAAAGAAGCTCGTCACTGGTTCGGAACAAATAGGCGGTTTCAGAAGAGGTTGATTGCCGAAATAAATTCTCGCTATCAAGGACCCGGCGAGAAAACACGGGACTATATTACGTGTTTAGTGCACATGATAAGAAGACTCGATCCAATCCCAAGGATCGAGCAGCAGTTAGATACACTGCACGGCAACCTGCGCCCCGAGATACAGAATTTGGTGCGCAGGACGGATTGCGATTCAATCCATACTCTTCTTGATCTTGCTGTCGAAGCCGAACTTACGCTGGAGGGACAGAAAGCGTATAGACACCCTCCACCACCCGAGACTGCCCTAATCCCCGAGTCGGCTTATAAACCGAAGGAGGAAAGAAGGGCCAAGACGAAGATTGCAGCGGTGCAGTCGACAGCACCAAATCTGCAGACTAAGAAGAATCCGCCAGAGGACTTGGCGAAAACCCTGGCCAAAGTTCTGGAAGAGAAGATGAGAGAATTCGTCCTTTCAATGACCACATCCCGGAGCGGAATTGGTAAACCGAGGGAACCAAACCGGACGAAGAATGCGAAGGGTTCCGCCGAAAGGACGTACGGCGGATCGAAGGTGGAAAAAGACAATCAGATCGTGAGCGCAAGACCGCAAGCCACACAACCACTGAAATGCTTTGGTTGTGGACGGCTAGGGTATAAGCGCGCAGATTGTCCGGACTGTTCGGGAAACGCAAACAGGAGCGGTTGAAAAGGGTCGTTCCCGTTCCTGCCCCGCGTAAGACCCGAACAGATATCCCAACTACAGCCGAGCGCTGTGAGGAGAACTCGGCAGCAAAAGAGTCGTCGGGAATGCCGACGATATCAGCCGAGTCTGAGAAAGATAGCGGCTGCCTCAGCCCGAATTCTGTGAGATCGACGGAAAAGTCGGATCAACACCAGATAGCGGCCGCTACTGGAGATCTGGATGATAGGGCTGGAGGAGAAGGCCCTCCGAGTGAAAAAGAAACTCGTTGGTGGGTCCAAGTGGGCATTGCCGGCTACCGTGTACGCGCCTTGTTCGATACGGGAGCATCGCGTACGGTAATGGGTTCGATTGGTCTGCAATTGGCCACGGCCTGCGGCTGTCCACTCATCCCGAGCAACGGAAGGAAAGCGAAAGTGCCAGGAAACCAGACGGTGTCGATCGCTGGTTATGTAGACCTGCCTTTCGAGGTTGCCGGGATAAAGCGAGATATTCGCGTAGCCGTACTTCCGGACGATCAAATCGACTGTTACGTCGGAGCGGACTTCATCCGTGGTTTTGGCGCAGTTTTGGATCCAAACGAGAATAAACTTTGGATCAAAGCGGCTAACAAGTCCGTAGATCTGGAAGTAGCGAGCATATCGCGAATCGATGCATTCGAGATAGCATCGATAGGACTTGCAGACTTATTGCCAGAGGAGCAAGAAAGACTGCATACACTGGCTGACCGATACCTGGGTACAACGGGGAGGCCGTTGGGGTGTACATCTCTGATTGAGCACGCGATCGACGTGGGTGCGACGCGGCCAATCAAGCAGAAATATTATCCCGTCTCTAAGCGAATAGAGGAAGAGATGCACGCCCAGGTTAAGGAGATGCTCGACGCAGGGGTGATCGAGCCATCAACCAGTGGATGGTCGAGCCCCGTAGTAATGGTCCGTAAACCTAACGGGAAGTATCGGTTCTGTATTGACTATCGGAAGGTCAATGCAGTGTCGAAAACCGATGCTTACCCGCTGCCTAACATGGACGGCATACTACGGAAGCTCAAGAACGCGAGGTACATCAGCACGCTAGACTTGAGTAGCGCGTACCACCAGATACCGCTAAGACCGGAGTCAGCGGCTATTACCGCGTTCACAGTACCTGGGCTAGGCTTATTCCAATTTAAAAGGATGCCTTATGGCCTATCCCAGGCGGGAGCCACGTTCCAAAGGTTAGTGGACAAAATCATAGGGCCTGAGCTCGAGCCCTATGCATTTTCGTACCTCGATGATATAATCATCGCCACAGAGACCTTCGAGGAACACGAAAAGTGGCTAAAGTATGTCCTGAAGAGAATTAACGAGGCTAGTCTCACAGTGAATCGGGATAAAAGTGTATTTGGACTAGGAAAGCGAAAGTGCCAGGAAACCAGACGGTGTCGATCGCTGGTTATGTAGACCTGCCTTTCGAGGTTGCCGGGATAAAGCGAGATATTCGCGTAGCCGTACTTCCGGACGATCAAATCGACTGTTACGTCGGAGCGGACTTCATCCGTGGTTTTGGCGCAGTTTTGGATCCAAACGAGAATAAACTTTGGATCAAAGCGGCTAACAAGTCCGTAGATCTGGAAGTAGCGAGCATATCGCGAATCGATGCATTCGAGATAGCATCGATAGGACTTGCAGACTTATTGCCAGAGGAGCAAGAAAGACTGCATACACTGGCTGACCGATACCTGGGTACAACGGGGAGGCCGTTGGGGTGTACATCTCTGATTGAGCACGCGATCGACGTGGGTGCGACGCGGCCAATCAAGCAGAAATATTATCCCGTCTCTAAGCGAATAGAGGAAGAGATGCACGCCCAGGTTAAGGAGATGCTCGACGCAGGGGTGATCGAGCCATCAACCAGTGGATGGTCGAGCCCCGTAGTAATGGTCCGTAAACCTAACGGGAAGTATCGGTTCTGTATTGACTATCGGAAGGTCAATGCAGTGTCGAAAACCGATGCTTACCCGCTGCCTAACATGGACGGCATACTACGGAAGCTCAAGAACGCGAGGTACATCAGCACGCTAGACTTGAGTAGCGCGTACCACCAGATACCGCTAAGACCGGAGTCAGCGGCTATTACCGCGTTCACAGTACCTGGGCTAGGCTTATTCCAATTTAAAAGGATGCCTTATGGCCTATCCCAGGCGGGAGCCACGTTCCAAAGGTTAGTGGACAAAATCATAGGGCCTGAGCTCGAGCCCTATGCATTTTCGTACCTCGATGATATAATCATCGCCACAGAGACCTTCGAGGAACACGAAAAGTGGCTAAAGTATGTCCTGAAGAGAATTAACGAGGCTAGTCTCACAGTGAATCGGGATAAAAGTGTATTTGGACGTACTGAGGTGAAATATCTCGGAGTGCTGGTAAATCGCGATGGAATCAGACCAGACCCCGAGAAAATCGAGCCGATCATCAATTATCCGGCGCCCAAGAATCTGAAACAGCTGAGAAGATTCCTTGGTATGGGTTCGTGGTACCGGAAATTCTTACGAGACTTTGCTACCTTGGCCGAGCCGCTGACAAGGCTTACCAAGAAGGACCGTAAGTTTGAATGGCTCGAGGAGCAGCAACAGGCATTCGATCAGATTAAGGCGCTGATCGCAACTGCTCCCGTCCTAGCGAGGCCGGAGTTCGACGTGCAGTTCGTTATACAGACGGATGCAAGCGACACTGGCATTGGCGCAGTACTTCTCCAGGTGATTAATGGAGAAGAGAGAGTACTGGAATTCGCCAGTAGGACGTTAAACCAGGCCGAACGCAATTATAGCGTTACGGAACGAGAGTGCCTGGCGGTTATATGGGCGATTGGGAAATATAGACCTTATATCGAAGGCTATCATTTCCGCGTCATAACCGACCACAGTAGCTTACGTTGGCTGCGTAGCTTACACAGCCCAACGGGTAGGTTAGCGCGATGGGCGTTAGAGTTGCAGGGACACAGCTTTGATGTGGAGCATCGAAAAGGCGCCCTGAACTACGTACCCGACGCGCTATCACGGATGAGCGAGGAGGAGGCCCTCGCCATCAACGCAATATCTTGGGTAGAAGAGTCCCAAGACGAGTGGTTTCAGAATTGGCTGAAACGAGTAAAATCTAGTCCAAGAGATTTTCCTCGTTGGAAGTGTGTCGGAGGACGACTATACTTCCACAAGCCGAACGAGCTGATCGACGAAACACTCGGAGACGAGGACGCGTGGAAGTTAGTGATTCCAAAGGAACACCGAAAAGCGGTCCTCGAAGAAAGCCACGACTCTCCTACGTCTGGCCATGCTGGACGGGAGAAGACGTTTGCCAGTCTGGCTAAGTATTACTACTGGCCAGGTTATTACGCCGACGTGAAGGACTACGTGCGCCGTTGTCTCGTCTGTCAACAATGCAAGGTGGATCAGCGACCACCTGCAGGACTGATGGGAAAACGCACGGTCGAGCGTCCCTGGCAAGTCGTGGCAGGGGATATCACCGGACCCTTTGTAAGGAGCAAGGGCGGGTACGAATACATCCTCGTATTCTTGGATTTATTCACCCGGTGGGCGGAGTGTGTACCAATTCGCAAAGCCAACGCGAAAACCATTCTCAAGGAGTTCAAAGAGAGAATAGTTTTAAGATTCGGTACTCCTGAGGTATTCCTATCGGATAACGGTACCGAATTCAAGAATAAGGCCGTCGACGAATACCTACAGGAGGTGGGGATACATCATACCACCACCCCGCCATATTTCCCCCAAGCGAATCCGGTTGAACGCGTCAACCGAACGCTGAAAACCAGGATTGTGGCCTTCATCGAAGAAAACCACAATACCTGGGACGAGAAGTTGCCGGAGCTCGTATTCTCGTTGAACAACACCGTACACGAGTCGACGGGTACGACTCCGGCAATGCTGAATTACGGACGAGAGCCTATGCCTCCTGGTACCATCAAGAGGAACCAAGAACAGGCTGGCATAGAAGAGGAGCAGCACCATAAAATAAAATTGTGGCAAGAGCGACTTCGAAAGCTCAGGGAAGTACATGAGTCTGCAGCTGCACGCTCAGACCAACAACATGAGCGGCAAGCAAGCTATTATAACGCTAAAAGGAGGGACACACCTTTCACCGTAGGAGACATGGTGTGGAAGAAAAACAGAGTCCTGTCCTCAGCAGCTCAGGGTATTTCGGCTAAGCTGGCTCCGAAGGCGACCGGTCCGTACATCATCATAGGCCAACCAGGATCCAATACTTACACGTTGTTGGATAAAGACGGTAAGGTGACCGACCTGGCACACGCCGAACACCTTAAACACTGCATCTCACCGGATCTCGACGCAGACGAGGAAGAAGAACATCCGCCGAGGGACATCGTGGGAGAAGGGGCAACGCGCGACCCGCCCCGTGCGAGCGTACAGTCACCAGATCGCGTGCGGACTCCTGCGCGAGTCATAGCGGGTGACACCAGCGTGCGAAAACAGACTCCTGCGAGAGTCAAAACGCCGAAAGCACGAAAGCGCGGCCGTCCGCGAAAATCAGCAAAGACCGTCGCGAGACCCCACGAGAAGAACATAGTGAAACGCGGTGTAGAAAATAATGACGTCGAATCCGTACTCGGGAGATCAGAGTCGTCGATAGTCCGTAGAAAGACGCGCGCGCAAGCGAAGCGGCAGTGAAAAATATATTAATCACTGTATAAATAATTTGCTGACGTAGACGGATGCCAACACTGAACCCGATTCAACGAGTTCGCCGTCGAAAAGACGAAAAAGCACTAACGCTATTCTGTGTGTGGTTGGCAGGGGATACATAACATATGTACATGCCCCAGTCGGTCGAACCACCACTAGCTAAGTCAGAAAGAGCCGATAGCTCCTGACAAATCTGAGTCAGGACGAGATCACCAGGGTAAAAATCCCCTGGCTATCGAAATCGTGAAATAAAGCGATTTCATTCAGTATCAGACCCCTAACCACATCCTGACGCGTCTAGGAAAGGTCAGAGCATGGTATATGGAAATATACCTTGCGTCTGGAAGGGGGGTGTAACGGTAAACGGTTCACGCGAGTCGAAAATCGTACCGATCGCGTGAGTCTACCGTTGAAGACGCGTAAGGCGCATGCGCGAGCGCGTCGGAGAGCCGGTGTGCACGACACACCGGCAGTATCGTTCGAACCTCGAACAACACGGGATCGGCAACACCGTTCGGTTCGTAGCTCGACCTAGAGTGAGACCAATCAAGGCCCCGCGATTCCGGACTGTGGCGAAGGAGAGAGAGAGAGAGAGAGAGAGAGAGTCCGAGAGAGCGAAAGCGAGAAAAGGCGGACACCGCGAGTGCTAAGCTTCAACGTCGAAAAGACAAGTAAGTCCTGGCCAGGCGTGCGCCGTTTCGAAATTACGACGCGATCCGCGAGCGGCATCGGGATACGCGCGGTACCCCGACGCACCATACCGCCCGGGCGAGAGTCCGGATACTCTCGCCGTGTCTCTCTCTATTGCGTAGACACGCATTTGGTAAGCCGGAGTGCTCCACACTCCGGCAATAATTTGCCCATACTAGATCTTCGGCTCAACCAGGTGCTCGATACCTGGTGTAATCTCGTTCCCGCGAACATATCGAGACGCCGTGTCTCGGACCGTAGTTTGCGGCGGGCGCACACACACACGCACACTGTATACATTTTATGTGCCCGCGTTTGTTTACATTTTCTTATTTAACTGTTATTGAGCCAAGGTTTAGCATTGCCTTGGCTCGCCCCGGCATAATTTATCAACTTTTGTATCCTATTAATTTTTGTTTATTTAGAATAAATTACACCGACATTTTTAATCGCGAGTGTCGATTCATTAATCCCGCGAATAATTCCTATCCCAAAGGCGAATACCGCCATGCCCCGCGGGTGTCGTGCATTGTACTCAGCACGACACACTTAACTGAGTAGCCGAGTACGAGCATCATCGGAGGATAAGTGTGCACTAAGTAAGTGCACACATTGTACACAGGGCCAACGTCGTCGTTCGGAGCTTGAGGCTAGCTCCGGTCGTCCCGAAAGGTAATTTTCACCGATTTGTCGGCTGTATGGTGAGACAGCTGACCACGGTATTGCGTTGATTTCCTGTACATCGAACAGAGGTACAGGACGAACACAACCCTCCTGACGTACGAGAATAACCCTGTTACAATATATATATATATATATATATATATATATATATATTTATATAGGCTATTTCATGTCAAGTGGTACGATGAAAATTTTAAATCGCTCCAAAATTTGATAACAGGCTGGAAATATCTTCCAGAAGATAGAAAAAAAATTTTAAGTGTTAAACATAGTTTGCCTAAGAGTTATTCCACCATGATAAATGGAAATTTTTCAATTTTTTAGAAAAATTACTATATTTAAAGCTATTTATCTCAAAATCTATTGATTTTTTTGAAAAAACATAATAAACAACTTTTGTTCAAAATAATCTTTAGAACATATCGACCTGGGTTACAATTGTTAATTTTAAAATCTCGAAGAGATAGAACGCCCAGAAATATTGCATATCAAAAAGGCGACCACACCACAATCGATTTCGATCTAACACCGTTTAAAAGATCCCATTTTTCGAGAGCTCTCGAATGGCGGTGGTTAGCTTATTGGCCAAGACCGCTGTTGTAAGTTATGCTTCATAAACATCATAAAATCACTAATTTTCATGTATTTTAGGGCATAACACATACACACGCACACACACACACGCGCGCGCGCGCGCACACACACACACACACACATACACACACACACGCGCACACACACACAGACACACACTCTGCTATGCCGTCAGGCAAGTCGCAATATGCAATGCAAGTATAATCAAAGAGGAGGATGACTAGGGTTGAGATCAATGTTTTACGCATTGCAAGCGAAAGAAAATTTCCCTTATTACGAAGCCTATGGATGACTCCATATATCGGACGTTGTATCTAGAGTACAACGCCCGTTATATGCTGATTCCAAAATAAGTTTTCATGTATTTTAACACCGAAATTTCGCACGGAGTTAACTAATTCTATTCGATGTCCATCAATTATTATTTGTGGCAATGTTTCCTTATTAATAAACCTAACCTGTTGCGTAGACGCAATCATAATTGCCTTCGTCTTATCAAAATTTTTGCTGAGGCTATGATCACTCGCCCACTGTGCTACCCCCGTCCCATCGCGAGTCAATTTTGAAATCGAATGTAATATATCGTTAGGATTGCAGTGCAAATATACCTGTAAGTCATCAGAAAACAGCATTCCCTTGGTAAAGCTCAGACAACTTAATATGCTGTTAATATAAATAAGGAAAAATATAGGACCTGGCGAAGAACCCTGTGGAACTCCTGAAGTAATTTCAATAAAACTGGATAAATTTCCATTTATTTCAGCCACTGTTTGAGATCGCCCAGTTAGATACGAGTGAGACCATCTTATAGTATTATCATCGAAATTTAATCTACAGAATTCGGCGAGTAATATCGAGTGATTTATTGTGTCAAATGCCTTCTTAAAATCAAATAAGAGTAGAAATGTAACCATACCTCGTTCCATGGCCAATCGGGTATCCTCGAGAATTTTAGTCAGTGCCGTTTGTGTACTAAAGAGTTTCCTAAATCTAGATTGGTATGGCGAAAGAATATCGTGGGAATCAATGTGCTCTGTAAGCTACTGTGTTATTAAATAATCCCTCTGGAAAACCAACTGCGTGCGTCCACGCCGCCAGAGGGGGAAACGCCGATGGCTGTCATTGTAAACTTCAGCGTCTCGGTAGGTTAAATCGCAGCAATGGGCATTGGTCGGTTGGAGAGGTGGCCGGCTGGTGCTAAGACGCAAACTCAGGGTAAACGTATCTGCGACACGAGAAGGCAGTGCGCCAAGCAAGGGAGCCAGTGAAAACCCATAGCTCGACGGGAAGTACTATGAATACCTGGATGTAAAGAGGGTACATCATATAAACCGGGAGGTCGGCGTTCGGATCGCCGATCGTGCACGACCGGACCGCACGATAGTACCAGGGCCCGGGCTTTCTTCGCCAGTTAGTCGGGCTGCCCTGTAGCAGCGTGTGTAAAAATTAAACTTGCTGAGGTTGCTCCAGGTGGCATCTGGAAGGGAAGCGGCACTCGGAGGTTTAAATTGTATTTGACGAGGCCACGATACGTTTAAGGCTCACGGTCAAACCCGTCAAAACGACAACTGCTAACAGGTGATCACCGAATAACTTGCTAGAGTTTACTGCGTCGTGTACTCTAGAGGATGCACAAAGAATACACTAATATAAAAAAGAAAAATGAGCAAAATAATATGGTTCACAACCCTACAGAAACTACAGTAGCAGCAACAACAATAAAGGAGAAAAGTACTCATAAGAAAACGGGTAAGCGGGCCTGTCGTCTTCCTCGGAGGGGGAGTCGAAGGACCAAAAGAGATATAGGCCAGGGACAAGTAGAAAGGCCGAGAACAGTTCGAGCTCCTCTTCGGAATCAGACATAGAAACAGAAACTGAGGTCCGTCCTGAATGCAAGAAAGAAAGACATATATTGGAAACGCCAATGTATGTAATGCAACAAATAGAGACGATAAAGAAGTATATCGTCAAAAAAGACAGCGAGAGAGCGCATACGGCTCTTCACAACATTCATGCGATTATGTCAACATTAATAGCGAAAAGTGCGTATCTGGAAGGGCAGATAAAATCGATGAATGAGAGAGATAAAAGTAAACAAGAGTCGTACGCAGGGGTCGCGAAAAGACTTGTTGCGCCGAAAGAAACGGCAAAACAGGTAAATATAAAGAACCCGAAAAATCACAAGCTAGTGATAAGACCAAAAATCGCTGAATCTTTTAAGACAGAAGAAGAGATAAAACAGAAATTTCAGGCGGACTTCAGACCGAGAGTAGAAAAAGTGCAGATAAGAAGCCTACGCACAATTAATAAGGGCTTGTTGATAGAAATGGAGAATGAAGAATCTCTGCAAAAGATTCTTAATAAGAAAGAACTAAGGCAAAACTTCGAAATGACGAGACCAACAAAACAGAGACCGAGGTTGATCATTTATGACTAACCAAAGAACATAAATGAGAAAGAAATTGTCGAGATAATAGCTGAACAAAATCCATGCACACAAGACGAGGCCAAAAGACAGATAACCCCGAAATTTAGAACCGGGAAGAAAGAGGGAACTAGGACGAACTGGGTAGTAGAGGTTACACCGGAAATGAGAAGTAGGTTATTACAAAAGAGGAGAATATTTGTAGACTACCAATCTTGTAAAGTGCAGGACTTCGTGCTAGTCTCCAGGTGCTATAAGTGCCAGGGCTACGGACACATAAGTAAGGTATGCCATAACGAGGTGTACTGTTCTCATTGCGCCGAAAAAGGTCACTCCTTTGATAAATGCCCGAATAAGATAGCCACAAGAAGTGTATTAACTGTGTAAAGGCCAAGAAAAAGTCAGAACACAATGTCTTAGACACAAAATGCCCATGCTATATCAAGGCACTGGAAAGACTAGTCAATAACACGGATTACGGAGAATAAGAACCGGTTATTTGTGGCTCAACTTAACGCCAGGCGATCGAGAAGGGTAGTACCCGAAATCAGGCAAAAGCGTATGAAAATGGGATACAAGCTTTAATGTTACAAGAGCTGTATACAAGGTCGAATAAAGTGATGGATTACGGAATGGGAATAAGAATTGTCTCTGGAAAGGAAAACCCATGGGCTGCTATAGCAATAACAGACCCGAACGCAGTAGTTTTGCAAATATCAAATCTCTGCATGCTGCAAACAATTATTAATGCACTGCAAGGAAAGAACTTTATTATTGGTATCGATTCTAATGCCCGATCTGCCCTATGGGGTCCAGTAGACACAGACGCAAAAGGAGAAAAGCTAGAAGAGTTTATAATCCAGAAGAATCTCTGCAAAAGATTCTTAATAAGAAAGAACTAAGGCAAACTTCGAAATGACGAGACCAACAAAACAGAGACCGAGGTTGATCATTTATGACTAACCAAAGAACATAAATGAGAAAGAAATTGTCGAGATAATAGCTGAACAAAATCCATGCACACAAGACGAGGCCAAAAGACAGATAACCCCGAAATTTAGAACCGGGAAGAAAGAGGGAACTAGGACGAACTGGGTAGTAGAGGTTACACCGGAAATGAGAAGTAGGTTATTACAAAAGAGGAGAATATTTGTAGACTACCAATCTTGTAAAGTGCAGGACTTCGTGCTAGTCTCCAGGTGCTATAAGTGCCAGGGCTACGGACACATAAGTAAGGTATGCCATAACGAGGTGTACTGTTCTCATTGCGCCGAAAAAGGTCACTCCTTTGATAAATGCCCGAATAAGAATAGCCACAAGAAGTGTATTAACTGTGTAAAGGCCAAGAAAAAGTCAGAACACAATGTCTTAGACACAAAATGCCCATGCTATATCAAGGCACTGGAAAGACTAGTCAATAACACGGATTACGGAGAATAAGAACCGGTTATTTGTGGCTCAACTTAACGCCAGGCGATCGAGAAGGGTAGTACCCGAAATCAGGCAAAAAGCGTATGAAAATGGGATACAAGCTTTAATGTTACAAGAGCTGTATACAAGGTCGAATAAAGTGATGGATTACGGAATGGGAATAAGAATTGTCTCTGGAAAGGAAAACCCATGGGCTGCTATAGCAATAACAGACCCGAACGCAGTAGTTTTGCAAATATCAAATCTCTGCATGCCACACTTTGCGGTTACAGAAGTCTCGACGCCATATAAAGTATATCTTATAAGTGGATACTTCCAACTAAAGAATGATATCGAAGTGCATCTTAACACGCTGCAAACAATTATTAATGCACTGCAAGGAAAGAACTTTATTATTGGTATCGATTCTAATGCCCGATCTGCCCTATGGGGTCCAGTAGACACAGACGCAAAAGGAGAAAAGCTAGAAGAGTTTATAATCCAGAATAATTTGTGTGTGATAAGTAACCCTAATAGCATAGCAACGGTCGCAAGTGCAGTCGGAGAAGGACACTTAGATGTAACAATAGCCTCACCTAATATGATCGAAAGAATACATAACTGGAAAGTTCAAAAGAATTGGACTTCCAGCGATCACAGGACTATAACGTTCGAGATAGGAGAAACAGCTGTAAGCGGAAGATACAGAAACAGCGAAAATATGAGGCGTTACATGATCAGCAAGGCTAACTGGGGTTTATTTGTACACACTCTGAGAGAAAACTGGAAACCAATTCCGAACTATCACGATACAGGCTCAACGATCGCCGGCTTGAGAAACATAACCAATGGCATAAGGATGGCATGTGACAAAGCCATACCAACTAAGAATAAATCGTATAGGAAAGTCCCATGGTGGAATGAAGAACTGACTCAGGCCAAAAAATACACAAACAAACTGAGACGGCAATTTCAAAAGGAAAGAAACCCAGAACAAAGGGAATATAAGAAAAGGGTTTATAAGTCGGCCAAGAGACAGTATACAAGACAAATTGACTCGACAAAGACCCATAAATGGGAAGAGTTCGTAACTAAACAAGGCAATGACAATCCATGGAGCTTACCGTACAAACTGGCCGCCAAAAAGGCAAGGATTAGAGACATTGCAAGTAATATTTTAACAGATAGTGGATACACAATGACTTGGGAAGAAACAGCAAAACAGATACTAGACCGACTGTTCCCCGACGATGAAATAGACTCAGAGACACAAGAGCAAGCGAATATAAGGTTGCAAAACAATAGATATACAGACGAATACAGAGAAACGGAGGAGTTTACAATAACAGAGATGGCACAAGTGGTAAAGAAAATGAAGCCAGGTAAAGCTCCAGGAATAGACTGTTTCGATCGGACAATAATAAAAAGTGCTCTAGAGGTAGTCGGCGAAGATCTGTTAAAGATATACAATAGTTGTTTAAAGTATGGCATCTTTCCGAACATGTGGAAAGTTGGAAAGGTCATTACTCTAAAGAAAGGAATCGATAAAGACCCAAGTCTCCTAAGCTCGTATAGACCAATATGCCTTTTATCTATATTAGGCAAAATACTGGAAGGACTGATAATCAGAAAACTGGAGAAAGTAGTGGAACCCAGTCTTTCAGATAAACAATACGGCTTCAGGAAGAATAGATCCACAGAAGATGCGATAGTCTATGTAGTTAATAAAGCGAAGCAATCCAACAAGAAATACGTGATCATAATGTTTCTTGACATAAAGGGAGCATTTGATAACGTATGGTGGCCGAGAGTACTGGAAAAGCTAAGACACATGAGATGCCCCTGGAGACTGTATGAAATAATTAGGGATTACCTCTGTAATAGGAAAGTAATAATTTCCGAAGGTGGCAACTTTGCGAGTAAAGATGTGACAAAAGGTTGTCCCCAGGGCTCACTACTGGGGCCGATCCTATGGAACGTAGTGTTCGACGAAATACTTCACGCATTAGAGAGAGAAGGACATGAGACGATAGCCTATGCAGATGACCAGGCAGTAATAGTAGAAGGAGACTCCAGGAGAGAACTAGAAATAAGAGGACAAGCTGCAATTGACATGATAGAGAAATGGAGCAAAAAGGTCAAAATGAAACATGCACCAGATAAATGTGGCATGTTCTTAGCCAAGGGAACATTCCATGAAAAATGTTACCCAGTAATTAAAATAAATGGCAAGAGAATTAAAAGACAGGAACCAGTAAAATATCTGGGAGTTTCATTTGGCCAAGGCCTAAGTGTGCAGCATCATGTCACGGAGATCGCAATGAAAACCAGAGGAATCTTCCAAAGGTTAGCGAGATTAGCTAGAGATGAGTGGGGCTTGGGCTATCGTTCTTTGGAAATAATATATAAAGGGGTATATATACCAATTATAACGTACGCAGTAGCAGGATGGTTTAAACTCGCAAATAATGTCCAAAAGAAAAAGCTCATAATGTCACAAAGATTTGCTCTAATGAAAACAACGGGAGCATATAGAACCACTTCGGCTAAGTCCATCACAACGATAACGGGTCACTTGCCGATAGATCTGGAATGTGAAAAAAGAATAGGAATGTATTACATAAGGAAGACCAAGGAATTTAAATACATGGACTACACATACCAGACGGTGGAGAATCCTCTACCAGGCAATGAATGGAAGAGAAAATATAATGCAAGGTGTGAATTGGACAAGGAATTGAGGAAAGTGTGGCAGTCGAGGTGAGATAATTCTATAAAGGGCAGACATACATATGAGATAATGCCAAACGTGGAAGAAAGAAGGAAAAAGACGTGGCTTAAACCGAGCAAGTATCTAATGCAAATTCTTAGTGGACATGGAAGTTTTCAAACTTTCAGAATGCGATTTAACTTTGTAGAATCAGACCTATGCAGCTGCGGAGAGACAGACTCCCCGGAACATGTTATATGGAAATGCGTGAAGTACGAACAAATAAGACTAAACACATGCAGGAGGCAGAGGCAGGAATGAGAAACACAAAAGCCTTATTGGAAACAAAGGAAGGGACCGAGAGGCTGACAAGGATGACTAAAGAAATCTTACTCGCAAAGGATGCTACGGAAATTCTAGAAAGCGATTTAGTCGTAGACATAGTGGAAACTGAGGAAGAAGCGCAAACAGAAGAGTTAAGGGAAGAGAGTGAGTGAGTAGGTTAGGGATAGACAATATTCCAGAAAGTAGATAGACAAGAGAAAAAGAGAGAGAAAAAGGAAAAGCATAAGTGAGAAGGGAATGAAAGTGGTTAGGTTAGAAAGATTTCCATTGTAACTAACAAATGGAGGAATAGGAAAGGAAATAGATACAGAGGTAATCAAGATAGCTTATCATACTAGACAATAGGTAAACTAACACATTCTATTAGATAGAATATAACTGACGAGAATGAATGACGATGAAAGAGGAAAAATGGCAATGGAGAGAAAGAAGAAAGAATGGAGATGAAAGATAAAGTTTGAAAGATAGTGTGAAAGGGTATGAAAGCCAGAGAGAATGAATGGACGCTAGGTAGGAACTCCTTCTTTTATAAAAGTAGACAGACAGAAGAAAAGAAGAAACCAAAGTAGGGTAGAAGAAAGAAAAGGAAGAGAGAAGAAGGAAGATATTAGGAAGAAAGAAGAATAGAGTAGGAAGAGAAGGAAGAGAGAAGAAAGAAGTAGGAAAAATAGAAATTCCTAGTCCCTAGTTCCCCAAAAATAGAAATGATAAAATAAAGTAAAAGGAATAAAAAATAAAAAATAAAACCGAAGCACAAGAGAGAACATAGAAAGAGTTGAATCGCAAGAAAAGGAAAAGACAAATGCGACCTCTGGAAAGTTCCGTAGTCCAAAAACCGTCACAGTCTAAGATAAGGAAGACAAGTAGATAGCAAAAGAGACGTGACAAGGACGACCGCCGGTATGCCAGAGGCGAGGTACGGCGGCAATGATCAATGTGTTAAACATCGATCTAGCTCGGTTTTTTTTTGTGTTATTAAATAATCAAATACTTCAGCAAAATGTGCGATGTTTACGATCGGCCTAGTATCGGATGGTGACGTAGGAGTTACAACTTTGTTTAATGGTATAATCAAGGCACGTTTCCAAATTTCTGGGTATTGTTGAGTTTTAATTGAAAGATTAAATAAATCCGTAATTGCAGGGACGATAGCAGGCAAAACATCCTTAAAATATGAAAGCGATAGGCCATCTGAACTGCGGCTGTTTGCTTTAGGCAAACAAACTTTGATCGCTTTGGAAACCAATTCGTGATTGACAGTTCCTAAAGAAAAAATAGGTAAAGTTGATATATCTCGTGAGTTTATTATCCTACAAATCTTCATCACTACAAGCCGGGTGCGAATTACTAATTGTGGAGAAAAATTGGACAAGTTCTTGGGCTGAGAAAAACTGTAAGGACGAGTTTTGTGGCGACTTTGTAATACCCCATCTACTTAGCAAACGCCAGCACTAAGATTGATTCGATATATTTAATTGTCGCTCACAATATAAGTTTCGCGCCGCTTTATCTCGTTCTTAATTTGGCGACGTCGAATTTTAAATTCGTTATATAAAATTTGGTTCTTTAGGCATTTCGCAATTTTATATAGGCGATCTTGCTCGCGGCATTTACGCTTAAGTTTTTTGGTAAACCAAGGGGCTGGTCGAGGGCGCACTATATGCGAGACAAAGGAGGCATGTGTATCTATTTGTGTAATGAGAATTTATTTAAACCGCATCCCTTTGGCCTACGGTATATTGAAGCTAAGAGAATCTTTACATTGTTAATTTTTAACTCTAAAATTAGATACTCCGTATCGTTTATATTCGCTATTTCCGGTGCATCCAATATCCTAAAAATAATATGTTTGTGCAAATAACATACAATGCCTCCATTCTGCATAAACAATCGTTTACCGGTAGCCGAGGTCAAGCCCCGATCGTTGCGCACAAGTGCATAATTATTAATGTTATACATTGAGCTAGCGCGATTTGGTGTCAACCATGACTCACATACTGAAAAAACATCTACTTTATCGTGCAAAATAAGACTCTCAATTTCAGCATGGTGCTCCATAAGTGAGTTTGCGTTAATTTGCGCAACTCGCACGCCAGAACCAGGATCCGGTACAGGTAGTCATAGCAATTTCATTAAATCAGACTCAGTTGTGATCTGTATACGATCAGATCTGTCATCTCTCCGTAGAAAAGTCTTGCTATCTCGCGTCCAAATGAAATTATAATTTAACGGTTCCAACTTTGATTTAACAAGTATAAATAGTTCATGCACTGCGGGGGGTAGCATTTCATATAAATTAATTATCTTTTCTGCGTTTTCACCAGGATTACAAATTAAATTACGATATTTAATGACACCGAAGTTTTGCTTAGTTTTCAATACGCGATTTCTAACAACGGTAGATTTTAATCGAATCATAAATGATAAATTAGCGTTTACATTTGAGTTTGTATTATCATGACTCGGTTGATCACGAGGCAAAGCAGAAGTCGCAGGTCGCGGAGCAAACAATCTCGTATCCACTATATCGCATGAAAAATGCTCAAGCTTAAGTACACGGAGAGAAGAAACAGACTAGCGTTGTAGGTTAGGCTCTCAGCGCAAAGTTGTAGGATGTCATACCGCGGTGGTATGGCCGCCCTACCAAAAGTTTCCTTAGGCATCATAGGTGAAAACACGCAGGGGGCGTGGCTAAACAAGCAATAGTATGACGATCATACCACCGTGGTATGGAATCACACAAAAGTAGCATGAATATCGCGCAACCATAGCACGATTTCACGGCGGGCAACGGTTGCAGAAACGTCTATACAACGCTGGTTTGTCTCTTCTCTCCGTGTACCAATAAGATAAGTTTAGCCAATTCATCCAATTGCAGATTACAACTACGAGGAACGCCCGTCACCTTTAATTCTGTGTTAGGTGTCGCTCTAACATACAGATCTTTTAACTGCTCGACTTCGATGCGTAATCTTGCGTTTTCGAGTTTCAAGGTAGCTACGCGGCTATCGACTGCAATACTAAAGTTGTCCAATCGTTTATTTATCGCTTCCGTTGATTCCTTGCTCGTTGTGTGTATGGTATTTAATATGTGGGCCATTTGCGCCGCCTGCGACATTGACTCCCACCCCTCTGGCAGATTCATTTTATCGTTTTGATGATTAGTTTGCATTAATAGTGACGAATCCAGCGAGTTATCAGATAATTCGACGTCAAGATCAAAATTGCGCACCGAATCGATTTTTGAGTGCCGAGCGTTAGTGTTATTTGGTTGCCGATTTGGAATACTTTTATAATATGATAATTTATCTATTGATTCAGTTAGATTCGTGGTGCAACAAATTTCGCTCGATTTATTTCGTAAAAAATACACTGAACAGCCCGGATGGAACGTCTTGCCGCAGCTATTTACTACAAACTTTAGCTATGGCCGTGCGACATCGGGCGCATTTTAACTTTTGCGAGCCGTTTTGTTTGTTCATTTAGCTTACAATAACATTTACAATTTATATTTATTTATATTTATATTTATATTACTACTACCAATAATACGCGTCAGTTTTTAGGTAGGATTATTAACTTTCATATCTACAATAGTAATAGTATACGACAACACTAATATATATATATATAAATAGTAATACAGGATTGCGCGTATATGAAAGGCAAATTTACATACAAGCTATATATGTTGTATGTTGTGTTACGTTTTCGGTGTGTCTATATTTAGCCAGCTATTTAAATAGAGTCAATTAAAAGTTAATAGTATCTCCACCTGTCACTAAACTCTGCCAATTAATAAGGTATAATTCAAATGGTTACAATGTACAATCGGCGTGATCTATTGATGGTAATCTGCCTAACCACGTGGCAAAAACTCTTATAGTAACAGTGCTAACCTAAAAACTATCGCTAACAACGCAATACTTATGAATAAAAACCTCGAGAGATGCTTCTTGACGCTTCTTGCTGCAAGACGCGCTGATTTTTGATGGCTAACGGTGATTCGTTGCTAATTCTCACTACTGAGATCACTGGCATTGGTAGCGCATCAAGACTCGGATGCATTCGATCGTATTCGGTTTAAGTCTCTCACGGCCGTTTGAGTGCATAAAATGTTCACCGTATTGCATAAGCAATGCGGCCGTATTTGCGGACTCTCACCTGTATAACTATACCTCCAAAAAGTGAAAAAAATACGTGAGTATGTATTAAAATATGCAAAGCAATCAAGGCTAGACGTTGCGCACTCACCAGAGAAAGAGAGAAAGAGAGAAAGAGAGAGAGAACGCAAAGAGAACGCAAAGACAATACAGATGGAAATGCAGAGTAAGAGATGAGGATAGAGGTAACTGTTATATACAATATATTTTTCATTAATAACTAATACACATATTTAATTTACTTTAGTATTATCGTTGGTTCCTATCGAATGACTTTTAATTATCTGTTTAAATTTTTATTCATCGCCGACTTATTTTGCATCTAGACATTTGTGTATCACTTTTTTCTCAGATTAACCTTTTTTCAAAAGTTCATAAACTTTCTTTCTGATGAATAATGAAATTAAAGATTCTTATATTATGAAAGCAATAATGAATGCATTACTAAATTATTCTGACTTGAACATACCTATGAATGTATATATATATATATATATATATGGGGTATTCCACGTGAAGTGGTCCGATCAAAATTTTAAAATGCACTAAATTTTGATTACACATTGCAAATATTTTTCAGAATACAGAAAAAAATTTTAGGTACTGGAATTTATTAGCTCAAAAGTTATTCTAACCTCAAAAAGTGAACTTTTTCCAGTTTTTTTCAACACCAGCTGGGTTCATCGCTATTTAACTCAAAATCTATCAACTTTTACTATACAACTTTATACGTAACATTCGTTGCTAATTATGTGTAGAATTTATCCTTCTGGGTTAGAATTTCTAATCTCAAGGTCAATGTTACATAAACTACATGTCAATATTCAACTTAAAAAAAGCGTAAGTTCGTCACAATTGATTTTTTTATCCAAAAGTTTAAAAGAAAGCTTGGAGCAATACCTTTCAAATGGTCTGTAGCATTTTTATGGCCTTCAATTCTGTAAAAAGTTATGATAATTTAAAGAAAGACAAAAAATTCACAAAAATTAACATGGTATTTCCCACTTAAATTTAAAAATAATTTGGTGAGCATTTCGTTTTCTCCCCGTTATTTCTGGCATACCACAAGGCTCCACACCTGGACCTATTATATTCATTATTTATATAAATTTCATTGTTCGTGTCATCAAGTTTACGAAGCATATGCTCTTTGCTGATGACCTTAAGATTTACATCCAATACAAACCATCTGATCTGGTCTCTACATTTGCTAAATTGAATGAGAATATAGCCTCTATTATTGCTTGGACTCAAGAAAATGGATTAAAATTAAACATCGGAAAAACTGAAGCCATTTTCTTTGCTTCTACGCAAATGATGTTGAGATTGAAAAATGTCAACATACACTTGTTATAGTAGGTGATACATGTGTACCTTTGTCCACTAGAGTTAAGTCCCTGGGCGTTATTTTGACTAGTGATCTATCGTGGAATGTACATATAGCGAAAATGTCTACTAGTGTATGTGGAGCGCTTTATCGTTTACGTTACAAAGGCTGTTGTCTCCCTGTGCGTGCTCGTATTTTGCTGGCTAATGCTTGAATTATTCCTCACTTTCACTATGCTTGTCTCGTATTTTTAGATCTTCTATCTTATCTTAATATTAAAGTTCAACGCATGTGTAATACTGTTGTTAGATTTATTTTTCATCTAAAACGTGAGGTAGCATTGCAGCCTTTCTATGATCAGCTGAACTAGCTTCCATTAAATGTTCGACGGAAATATTTCCTTGGCCTTTTTATGTATAAATTGTTGGCCACCCAAACACCTCAATATTTATTCGACAAGCTGGCTTTCGTTGGCAATGAATTGCGTAGATCTAAACGAGTAAATACTGTTTTTAACCTACCTAATGTTAAGAATCTTCCGTGTAAATCTTCGTTTAGTTATTTAGCAATGGAAACTTGGCATAATACTCCATTTAGAATTAGAGAGTGCTCCAAAGTAAATATTTTTAAAATGTATTATAAAAACTTTCTCCATGAGGATGGATAGCGACTTATCCGATTTTATGTCTAATGCTTGCGACGTAGATTATTTTAATTTTGCGTGAATTATTATTTTACATATGTATTATTGGTTATTTTAATTCTTCTTTAGTTGTCTAATTTATTATATATGTTCTTTTTTTTTATTAGAGCCATCCGGTTGTATCAACTTTGGCTCAAATAAATATAGTTATTAATCAATCTCTCTCTCTCTCTCTCTCTCTCTCTGTCTCTCTACTAATTAATATATTTATAGATGGTGGGAGAAATTATAGTTCGTCCAGAATTTGTTAATAAAAGAAAGGCTTTATTGATCTCTACGAACCATAGATTTTATTTTTGCCGACGTTTCGGACGTATTTTTTCCGTCCCTTTTCGAGGCAACAAAAAAGCGTAGAGATATTAATCACATCCTGAAGTACAATTTCTCTCTCCAATCGCACAAAAACAATATCTCACACTCGTAACACCCTCACTCAACATGTTGAACGAGGACCTCCCCGAAGGGAGTCCTTTACAATAGTGTAAAAAACATGTCCGAAATGTCGGCAAAAACGAAATCTATGGTTCGTAGATTTCAATAAAGCCTTTCTTTTATTAATTAATATATTTTTTTACTTATCTTAATTTACGTAATTTACTTACCTATATATTCATTTATCATGTATCCGCCGTTGTCGTTACTAAAATATAAACTTTTATATTTACTAAACTAGGATTTGTCAATAAGAACGCTCGAAAAAGAAAGTACACGTTGTCTCACCAAAGCTATCGTGAATTCTATTAATAATAGTGCTCAGTTAACTTTTTAAGGAACGGGACTGGTCGATATATCAACAACTTTGGTATCATATTATTTTGGAATTTTTGGAAGTTTCGGGGGTAATATTATATGTTGAATAAAGGAAACATAGTGTTATCATTCTAAAAAGTACATTTGACCTTGAAATAGTGATTTTAAATTTTTTTATTCGGTATTTCGACTTAAAAATAGGTATACCAACGTATTTTAATGATTTGAATATGAAACAAATAGTGTTGCGTTTGCTGAAACACATTTTCATAGTGATTATTTGAACTATTTATTACTATTAGTTTCTTGGCAGATCAACACATAGTTATTTTTTCTTGCGGAAGATTTATTAATGACAATATTCTTATTATTTCATCATTCTCTTTATTTACTAAGTTGTCAAAAAAATATAAGCAATTATTTTTGATAAAATGGCTTATATTGAAACTTGGAGTAGTGGCAAGTCTGAACCAAAAGTACAAGATTTGGAGAATGAGGAAAATCATGAAGTTGATTTGGTAGAAAATGATTATGATGAGATTCAAATGTTTGAAAACGCGTATTTTTATCCATCAATCAAAGATTTTCAAGGTTCTTTAAAATAAATGCTAACATCTCTATATCGGGGAATAAAGCAATCAATTATTTTAAATACTTTTTTGATTCCCCTCTGATTGAAAAAATTATAGATGAGACGAATCGCTATCAGGGTTACCATTTAGGGTTTTTCTGTCCTTTATTATCTAATGTAAATGAGGTCGTACTATGTGAGTGGAACAAAGAAAAAATACCTCTATCTGGCAACACTGATCGCTATGAAAGTCAGAATCATAAAGATCGGCAATCCCATCAGAAAACTTGGTCTCCTCTTACAAAAAATGAATTTAAATCTTTTCTTGTCCTATCAATTCTAATGGACCATATTCAAAAAGGTGACTTGAAAGACTATTGGTCTAAAGATCCTCTGTTTTATACTCCAATTTTCGGTCAAATAATGTCTCGTGATAGGTTTCTTGCAATCTTACGCCATTTATATTTTCATGATACATCTTCCATATTGTCAGAATTTTTGCATGATCGCGATACAGGAATGTGTGGCACGGTAAGAACAAATAGAAAAGGAATCCCAAAATTAGACAATAAATTAGAACGAGGTGAAGTTCAAGTTGCTCACAATAATTTGTGGATGACAATCAGGTGGCAAGATAAACGTAGTGTTTGCATGCTTACAACCGTGCACGAATCTGAGTTCTGTACCACTGGCAAAAACACTATCAAATCAATAAGGATAGTATAAAACCACGATGCATCCACGAATACAACCAAAATATGGGTTGTGTTGACAATGTAGATAGACAATTAGTCAATAGAAGAGAAGTAAGGGGAAATCAAGCACCCTAAAAGGATCAAATTTTCGCCACATCCACGCTGTTGATTCTGGGTCATTCTAAGAGCGAAAACTAATTTATTTTTTCATAATACTTCCTGGGTACGTTGACTCATTCTTCTGGCTAGGTCTTCCTTGGATTTAGCTGGGTACGCTGCTACTAAACTGAGGATTTGGTACCTCGCTACCATCCAACACCTCAACATGCTGCTTCATTTGGCTGTCTCTTCGTCAAGGCTCATATTTAGTTTACTTCAAGAGTACTCTGCACTTCTGTGAACTCCTGGTATGTCCTGCTCTGCTGCTCCCCTGTGCACCTTTGTTTATGGGGCTCGGTGGTAATTAGTTATGTGTTGAGGAGCTCGGTTACTGGGAGGGTATTATTATTAATTTATTATACGGTCTTAGGGGTAATTGGACCAAGGTAGGTTTGGTTGGGCTTGTATGTATGTGTGTGATCGTACAGGGAAATAAGGTGTGTAGGTTTATTGCAGCTCTTCATGACGTGGATTATTTGCATTGTCACAAGCTGTACTTCTCTTTTTAGCATCCAAGCAATAGTCCGCGCATCATGTTTACGCTACGCTTCCCTTGCTATCTACGTTCAAATTACTTCATATCCTAATGAAATCTTTCACCATGCTCTTCACTGCAGTCACCTACGACTGATGGAAATTCGTCAGTGTCCCAATCGAGAAAGTGGAGTTTCAAATTCATTAACGAGACCAGCCTGGGTTAAAATTGAAAAAAAGATATTTAATTTTGAAACAATTAACAATTTGTTTATAACAATTGAAAACATTTCTTAATGTTATAAACAAATTATATTATTATTAACTTTTACTTAAAAAAATTTTGACCAATTTATATGTCACATAACTATTTTAATTAATTATGAGACTCCGTACTCTGATTTTTTTCCATATTGGGCTTACCGCAAGATATCTCAGCAACTATTTCATTAAATAGGCTGAAATTTCAATAGTAACTTTTAAATATGTCTCTAATCCAATTGAGTGGAACAGACAGTGTTAAAATTATAAACCTAACGAGACTCATTAAAGCACCTAAGTATGTAGGTATTTTTTATTAATCTTTATTTTGCATGTGCGTGTGTCTGTGATGCGTGTTTTTTGTGATGATAAAAATGCTCTTTACGCACGGAGTGTGGGACTCGGTCAGCGTGACCCATACCCACTAAAAAACCACCTTGCCTTTGGTCTTGGTTAGCCAGGGCTCCTCCTCTCGACTGATCTTCCTCCCCCCTCGGAAATCGCCATGAGGCATTACTTTGAGAGGGGCAGTCATGCCACGTTTGGCCCTTCGTGATCGGCAATCATATCACTGTCTCGTGCACGTGCGGCTTCTAATGTCGCCCTTTGTACGCTCTTCTTCTTTTCTGATATGGTTCAGCCACCCCACAATGGATGCTACAAAGGTCACTACGGCATCCCAACCTTCTTGCGAACCAAGAAGGTGCATCCTGATACCCTCTGGTGTTAAAGGCCCCTTCCAAAAGTTTTGGAAATCACCCCTTTCTTCCGCGAATCGAGGACACCAGGACAAGACGTGCTCCACGTCTTCGTCGACACCAGGGCAGGTCGGGCACTCGGCACCCCCGTATATATGGATGCGGTGCAGGTAACTGCGAAAACACCCATGCCTGGTAAGCACCCGGGTCAGGTATAAGGTGTCGAATCCGTATTTCCTACTTGTCCATTCGGCGACATCTGGGATGACGCAGTGGATCCAGCGACCTTCGCTTGCCGAATCCCATTTCTACTGCCACAGTTTGATGGTCCTGTTTGACCACTGACTGCTACTACCACGTACTGCTTCGCTGCTGTTTTCTAAGATACGTCGACCTTTTATGTACGTATCAGCCCTCTCTATCGCCGAAAGATCGATGGAAGGAATTCCCGCGATAACCGAAAGGACTATATCTGACACGGTTCTATAAGCATGAGTTACCCTTACTGCGGCTATTCTGCAGGCTTGCCGACAGGATGCACCGTAGCTTAGATTACTTCTTAGGGCATCCGCCCAAATCGGGGCTCCATATAAAATTACCGAGCTTACCACTGTCGCTAAGAGGGCTCGACGTGGCTGCTTTAGCCCTTTGTTACTGGGCATTATGCCCGACAAGGCTCTAGCCACTCCTGCGGCTTTCGACCCTACACTCTGTAGCTGTTCCTTGAATGTTAGCCGCGCATCCAAGATGACTGCTAGGTATTTCACCGTGTCCGCCGATCTTATACGTTTACCATTTACAGTAAAGGTGGCATACCTCCTTTGCTTCGTTCTGGAGATAAGTACCGCCTCGGTCTTTTCGGCCGCCAGACACAGCCCGTGGGTGCTCAAACATGCAGCCACTACTGTGACAGAGACATCTCCAAGATATTCTACCTCATCGATGCTCCTTGCAACGACGACCAAAGCCACATCGTCCGCAAAAGCCAACATCGACACTCCCTCTGGAAACTGCTGCCTAAGCAGTTCGTCGTAAATGACGTTCCAAAGAAGAGGTCCCAAGACCGAACCCTGCGGCACGCCTCCGGTGATGTTATAGGAGTGCGCGCCATCCTCGGTGTCATAGAGGAGGATCCGTTCTGTGAAGTAGCTCGAGATGACTTTGCGTAGGTAGAGCGGCACCTTTAATTGTTCCAAGGACAACATAATATTGCCCCACCGAGCCGAGTTAAATGCATTGCAGATATCCAGTGCAACGATATCACACATGCGCCTAGAATTCCTAGTAACACCGATGACACTGGTGGCCAGCTCAACAACTCGACTTATAGCGTCAATAGTTGAGCGCCCTTTCCGAAAACCGAACTGATTGTCGGACAGATCGCCTGCCACTGCAATGGCTGCTTGTAGCCTGGCACAAATGACACGCTCGAACAGCTTCCCAGCTACATCCAACATACAGAGTGGACAGTACGAGGAAGGGTTGTCCGGTGGTTGGCTCCCCTTTGGGAGAAGCATCAACCAAATACGTTAGAGAGAAAAGGAAAAAAAAGTGTCAACTGGTCTTCTCTGTCAAGCGGGTGGGCCACGTGTAGTGCTGGCTTCACCACGAGATACGTAGGTTGTTAAGAGACTACCTTGGGAGATTTTTCACCTATATTCAATTATTCAAGATGTCGATTGATCTACAGTTTATCTATTGATTTTAGTATTTAGATTAATCAGTAATTCTCTTACACATTAAGATTTTAATAACAAATGATAATATATACTAAATTATTATTTATTATTATGATATATTATTTTTTAAGGGAATATATAAATTTATTGGTCTTGCTGAGTTAACGTCTAATGACTCTAGGAACTCCAAGCTGCTCGCTCGAAAAGGAACGACAATTCGCCGTGTATCAATCGCAAGGACAGCATTATGAAGTCCACAAGACACCAAACGTATCGTAACGTGCGGAGAAAATTTTAATTATATCAAAGATATATCCGATTTTTTCGAAAACTCTTTAATAAAAACGTATTATGATTGGACGGGTGACCTTGCTAAATTAAAACAGAAAAACAATGAGACGGTTGTTCCTTATTTTAATCAGTTACAATTAATAAAAAATGAAATAATCAAAGCGACCAACAGAGAGGGTCGAGTCGCGATAGTAGATCATTTCATACTCTAACTAAGGCGAGATTGTTTAAAATTCTTGTTAAAAGGGCTATGTTGGGAAATTCGTGCGCGTTTAGAAATCACAACTTCTATAAAACAGGCTCGCGAACAAGCGCTTGAGATAAAGCGCGAGTTTGCTTGTAGCATCCTGGACCAGGAGACACAGAGCCGGGAGGAGACTGTTCAGGAGACGTTGTTACATGTTAACATTGCGGAAAACCTGATCTCATAAAGCGCGATTGTTATAAATTACATAGAGAAATAAGAGAAGGAAATCAAAATCAGGGAAACACCGCTACTGTCTGTTCAAGGAGGGGCGAGAGAGAGAGACTACGAACCCCATTCTCTATACTTCGAGTGCAGAAACCCGCTCAACCATCCCCTCCGCAGCACAGGAAATAAATTTTAACTAACAAAGTTCAGCGCCGATCGTAATGCTCGATACCACAATTTCTCTAACTTTCGATAACACAATTTCTTTAACTATGCAGATGTTGTTGCCTGCACAATTTTCGTTTCGAGTGTGTATCTCAGAAATGCTTTGCTTCCGAGATATTTAGGTAGGGCGAATAACATTTGCTGGTCGACCTTCAAATGACCTTGAAATATGAATATTACACCTTGCGGAACGTAAAATATTCCGCTCTTTCCATTTCCGGGGTCAAAAATAGGGATCCTATTTAAAGAAATTACTTTGTCCTTAAAAGTCGAACTCTAGGTCAAAGTCATTGATACCATAGTGTTACCCCCTGTGAATCCTACATCTTTTGTCCGTAACACTTTTCGGTTGATGAAACTTTTTTATCACTATATTAGGTGGGATGATTAAAATGAGATACCTTGTATACTTAAATCTATCATACATTATATGCTAATATAAAATAGATAGTCTGTAATGTAGCTTTATCGATATATCTGAAAACAGAATAATAATTTTTTCATATCGTGAGAAAACTTGCATAAAAATTTTAGCTATATTGGTAGAAAAGCTTTTGAGATATTTGAGGAAAAATACTTTTTTAGGTGACAAATACATGTCACACTCCCATAATAATCGTGCCTAAAAAGTATCGTATCCCTCTAGCATTTTTTTATTTAACGTGTCTCGCTTTATGCTCCCAATTTGGTGCTAATCAACGATGGAGGTCGTACGGTGACTTTGAGAAGAAAGTACTTCTTGAAAAATACATTTCTCCAGTAGTGCTTGTATCCATCGGCTGGGGCCGGCATTCGAACCTGGAATCTCCAGATTACGACCCCTAGGCCCTAGCCGACCAAGCTATCGCAAACCTCAATCTCTAGTATTTGTAATGACAACATTAAGTCCTTTAAATAAAATGTGCCTTCTCTAATATACATCTAACATTCCTGATCTTCTAGTAGAATCACCAAAGGAGCCTTTATCGTAATTTTCGTTCCACGCATGTTAAAGCACTCCAAAGGGCATGGATTGTCGAGGCCCACGGCAAGATCCAAACTTACATGTAAAACTGTGTAGTCTGCGCCGAAATTGTTACGCGTCCCCTCCAGCAGATCATAGTTGGACTCTGGGAGGCTCGAGTTACCCCCAGACAAGTCGTTTTGTTGATGTGGAATCGACTACGTGTGTCTCTTTGCCATACTCAGATACAAGAGACACGATATGAAAACCACCAAAAGCCATGTCGTCCTGTTTGTGTGTCTAAGCACAAAATCTCTTCCGTTTGAGCTCGTTGGAAATCTCACAACCGCCAGCTTCATAGCAGCGACCACTCGCTTCCGCGGACGCGCGTTGCTCCGAAAGAGATCTGGAGGGACAATGCCACGATCTTTTAAGACGCCGACAATCAGCTGCGCCGTCTTCTGGGGGCTGCGGAACTTAACCTGAGTATGTTGAGCATGGTAGAGGGAAGTTTGTTTTACAATGGTATAACTTGATGATTCATACCTCCCTCCGCTCTGTGCTTCGGAGGAATCTGGGAATCCAATATCCGATCAATGAAGTTTCACTTATGCCGAGTCCTAAGCTTCCAAAAGCTCACCTACGAAGAATTCAGCATGTTTCTGGTCGAGGTAGAGATGATTCTCAACTGCCATCCACTGACGCCATTTTCTAGTAATTCTCTAGAGAACCTGCCCTCACCACGTTGCATTTCCTTGTCAGCGACATCGTGACTTCAGTGCTGCATCTGCTACACAGTAAACTCGCTGTCGATAGTTTCAAATATTAGCAACTAGTTAAGGGACTAAAGGATTGCTTTTGGACTCGTTTTATGAGACATGGTGGTTGTGCTAGACACCACTCTCATCAAGCCTAATGGTCGCTGTCCGTTAGGGCAAGTCATCGTCGCTTATCCCGGCAATGACGGCCTGATCCACGTAGCCACCATCTGCATGAAGAAGAACCTTTTTAACCCATTTCTTCTTAAGCGGACATTTTATAGTCGATTGGTTTTTTGCCTAGAAAATTGTCGAAAAAAAAAACAAAAATAAAAACCAGAAGTACTTTTCTGAACTAAAATTTTCCGCTCTTTCCGATTCTGAAGTCGGAATTTGAAAATTTCCATTGAAAAATTTAAAAACGGTGGTTTGAATTTGGTGAAAAATCAGAAATATATTTTCCAACATTTTGACATGCTTGTTTAGAATAAAACTGTTTAACGAAGATCGTGAGACGGATTCATGTTGCAAATGATATTATTATTGAAACATTTGATGTTTGCGAATTTTTTCGAAAAATTTTCCAAGATGACGTCCGTAACATCATAAAATAATCGGAAACTTCTTATTTTTTTTTTAAATTTTTAATTTATACCAAAATTTGAATACTTAGGTTCTTGAGATCGCTGATAACGAATCCGAAATTAGATTTGAAAAATTCAAGATGTCAGATCCAACATGGCGGACAAATATGGCCAAATTTAATATACGAGGGTTCTCAGGGTCGCTGATTACGAATCTAATATCAGATTCAAAATTGCTGAAATTTTTTTCAAACATCAACCGAATTGGATTCAATTTTGAATGTGAGGAGTATACATGTTCAAGTTGTTTTGACCCTTCCTACATTGAAAAAAATGAATAATTTCTTCCGCCATTATTTCAAAATTAAATATTCAAAATCATGTTGATTTTTTTAAATCAGCGACCCAGAAAACCCCCGTATATCAAATTTGGCCACAATTGGTTGACTTTTGAAAAAAATGTTCGCCATCTTTAATTTTTCAAATCTGATTTCGGATTCGTTATCAGCAAATTTGGTATAAATTAGAAAATTTTTTAAAAAAATAAGAAGTTTCCGATTATTTCATGATGTCACAGACGTCATCTTGGAAAATTTTTCGAAAAAATTCGCAAACATCAAATGTTTCAATAATAATATCATTTGCAACATGAATCCGTCGCACGATCTTCGTTAAACCGTTTTATTCTAAACAAGCATGTCAAAATGTTGGAAAATATATTTCTGACTTTTCACCAAATTCAAACCACCGTTTTTAAATTTTCCAATGGAAATTTTCAAATTTCGAATTTAGAATCGAAAAGTTTTGGAAAGGTGCCGTCTGTCGCTAGGAACTCGAGTTCGCCAAGACGCACGGTGCGGAGGATTCAGGCGATCCTCCTTGCCTCGACTCAATTTAATTTAAATTTAGAAAATGTCGGCGGGAGCGGGGAGAACAATAATTACACAAGAAACCTTAAAATAAAAACAAAAGAAGCATTTATTTTAGTTATTTAACATAATGGCCTTCTCCTGGGCAACGGAGGACCGACGTCAGCTGCGGTGGTGATTAGGCGGCCCTGTGCCGCGGCAAGTGCCTCGCGATCCACGTTGGCACTCACACACAATCCCGTCTTTTATCACTCACCAAGTCACTCACGGTACACTTTGCGAGGACGATCCGGGTCGATGGCCGATGGCTTTTGCGCCTCACGCGCATTATTAGCCTCGCTTATTGATAACTTGGCACCGGTTTATGTTGTCCGCCTCGAGCGGCGGATCGGGACGTACTGAATTAGGCAATTGCCTAATTTTCCGAAAAAGGGATGAGAGTGGGGAACACATACACACTCTCTCGCGCTCTTATCCCTACGTATTTACGTATACGCGCGCGTAATTGTACACTTGAGTTCAAGTAAACAAATGTCGTCGATTGGCCTTGACATAGCAAAGGCTCCGACGACTTACAATTAAAATGAATTTAAATACTACATTTGCCGCGAATAGATTGTGTGACGGTTTCCGTCACAAGCGGAAAATTTTAATTCAGAAAAGTGCTACTGGTTATTATTTTTGTTTTTTTCGACAATTTTCTAGGCAAAAAGCAATCGACAATATAATGTACGCTTAGGAAGAAATGGATTAAGAGACCGATAGTCAAACTGGGCAGGTTGACGGTACCATCCTGCTCGACCACAACAGAGTAGGCCTTCGCGCATTATTATGCGCAACATGGCAAACATGCCATGAGCGGCTCATCGCCTTCACAAGCAAAAAATCCCGATAGCTCGTCATATTGTGTCCCCCCCGCTGTGCGTGGTATGCTGTGACTGGATAGGTTCTCGACCACACTGAAGCAAACAGCTTATTGCTAGAATTTATTACCATTATAATAATTTTGCAGTTATCGGTTAATATTATCGTTATTAAGATTATTGTATTCCTTCCACTTATTTAGTAATGTTCAAAACGCTAGACCAGTTTCCGAGTCTATATCATTTAGCATGAAACATCACTGAGCGTGAGGCTAAGAATAGAGAAGTAGGGATGCGCGCACTACGAGTGCGCAGGCTAGAAGAGAAAGCGCAGAAAGCGGGCTTGACTGTAGGTCTGTTCGACTGTGTTTCGAATACATTATATGCATGCTATATGTGTATTATAAACATATACATGTACACTTGTAGGCTTAAAGCGCGGCAGCGTAAAGGAAGCTTGAGCGCCAGAGGTTTTTTTAATTAATGATAGATTAATCGTACTATTATTAATTATCAAATTAACATTAATAATGCACCATATTTATTTTATTTATAAATGTAATGAATAAATACATCTTTTTTTTTTATGTTATTTAACGTCGCTCTATTTATGCTGCCAGGGCTAATCAGCGACGGAGGTGAACGGTGTGTCTGTAAACAAAGCACATGTAGTTGAAACAGTGGTGCTTGTGCCCATCGGAAGATATCATCGGTCACTGTAATTAGTCTAATAATTACAGTTTCCTGTCCTCAAATAAATACATCTTGTTCGCAAAAAGTAATGCGCAAGGCACTAGCGAATGAGACATTTTGAGAATATTTTATTATATAATATACAAAATGATAAACATTGACCTAGAGATATTTAGATACATTAGCATTAAATAGGATTTTAATTATATTATGAGCAAAATGGCTTAATGTCAATTTTGTTTTATGCAAGTATAAAAGACAAAATGAAACTGAAGTTATCGACCAATTCGACTTTCCTGAAAAAAAAATAAAAATTATTGAATTATAAGGGTGTGCGATGTCTATGATTTAAACGAATTATTTAAGTAAATAGTCATATCTAGAAATATGATACAAATTCCTTTATAAATTTTTTTATTATACCAATAACTTGCTAAACAGTTAAATATGTATTTTTTGATTATTAATAACATATGTCATATCTAAGTGAAAGTCAAAATACCAATAATTTTTTAATTTTCACCTACTGATTTGACATGGAATTCTCCCTGTGTATGTATATATATATATATATGTGGCTGAACTTAAAGTATATATTATTATAAGAAACTATGAAATGAAGACTTTTTCCAAAATATAAGCATCCAAAATATTTTTTGCGCCGAGGTACAGCTACTTGAATTTACAAAGTAGCTGCTATTTAGACGTTTTTTAAACAATTATTTACTCCACTGAATATTTGGAAAAGATAATTAACTATGCTTTGCCGTAGCTCATTTTCTTCATATTAGAACTAGCTTTCAAATTGTACTAAATATTTCAGATTAATTATTATTGTGCTTACCTATGTGATGAAAAGTAATAACGTGTTCTTTTTGTATTTCTGATTATTTCGTAATATGTTTCTGAATCTTATAATATTTTAGTTGATTATATCGATGATGTAAAATATGTTTTTTTGTATATTTTATTGGTATGAAATAATTATACTATATTAAATAGCCAAAAAATAGGCAAAAATATACTATTAAACTTGGCACTAGTTTTTATAGCTATAAAGGAGATATAAAATATAGATACAAAAAATACCTTGAAATTTAATCTTTAACTTAAAAATTTTATAAATGTGTATCGTTAATATATATTTCATAAATAGTTATTTACTTAAATAATTCGTTTAAATCATAGACGTTGCACACCCTTATAATTCATTAATTTTTTTTTTTTCAGGAAAGTCGAATTGGTCGCTAACTTCAGTTTCATTTTGTTTTTTATACTTGCATAAAACATTATATAATATTGTATATTATATAAAATGTTCTCAAAATGTCTCATTTGATAGTGCCTTGCGCATTACTTTTTGCGAACAAGATGTATTTATTAATTAATCTATCATTAATTAAAAAACCTCTGTCGCTCGAGCTTCCTTTACGCTGCCGTGCTTTAAGCCTACAGGTGTATAAGTATTAGTTATTTATGTACCTTGGGTAAGCCTCGCGTCATTACTGTTCGAGGCGGAAAATTTCGTGGATGGTTATTACGTCCGCGGGCGCGAGCGCAGCGAGCGGTCAAGGATGTTACTACCATCCACGATATTTGAGCCGAGAACTGTAATGACGCGGCGTTTACCCAAGGTGCGTAAACAATTTTTCAGCCTTATAATTCGTACATACGATTCTTTCGTTGCTCACAAAATAATTTATTTTACATTTAAAAGTTAGGTAATAAACACTTTTTTAAACAATATAAATAATTATATATTATGGCAATAATTTTTAAACATTTGTATACTAACATTTATAAAACATTTTAACTTTTCAAATTTCGCATTTAGTATCATAGAATACTAAATATATTTAGTAATTACTTATTATTAACCTTTAGATTGCCGGCATTTTTGCCTTATAAATTGATATTTTTGATGTGCAAAATTTATACATAAAAACACCTCTTATCTCTAGAGTAGTTGTCAAGGTCACAGGTGGCTCATATATGAGCCAGTCCGGCTGGCAATGGTCGGGTGAATGTTAAAAATTTACAATATTTTTAAATTACTATATATATTCATTTTTAACAGAATTTTTTTGATATTACAATGTAATAAGACCCCAAAAATACTCCTTTAGTTATCAATAAAACCGTAAGCATCCCAACTATTCCTAGCGAGGGGGTGAAAATTTCGAAAATTCATTAGTAGGCTGGTTTGGATTTTTTCTACGATGTTTTAGCGGGATCCCTCTAGCGGATGATGCGTAAAATGCGAGCATACTAAAAGGTATACTTCACCTAATTTCAGGATACATTTTACAGATGTTACAGCGTATTTCTGAAAAAAATCATGTAAAAAGTTTATAACCACCTAATAACGAATTTTTGAAAATTTCACCCCTTTGCTAGTAGTAGAGAGGTAGTTTCGACATTTCAATCTATTGCGGAATATTTAGGGCATATTTTACGCATCTTTCAGCGTGTACTACTTTTTTGGAAATCGGTCCCCGGGGGGGGGGGGTCAACCAATCGGGTTAAAAATTTAGTATGTTACTATACTATAAAAAAAAAGTAAGTGAGTCAAAATTGTAGCCTTCTAAATCAATTAAGGACGTAGATATTCGATTTTAAACATTCAAAAATAGGCTATTTTTCATCATTTTTTAACATTTTTCAAAACAGCACCAAAATACGAGAAATTAATATTTTTTTATCCAGTTCAGGACAAACTCTTCGTATTACTATAGACTTTTAATCTAGCTATATAGGATACAAAAATTTTGACACAGCTAAATAGAAACCTTTGTTTTTTAAAATTTTGTACATTTTCTAAATGCTACCAAATTAACAGTTTTCGATATTTTTAAAAAAACCTAACGCGGTTAGATTTGTATTGGTTTATGTTTTCTTTCTGTTTGAGGTTTACTATAAAAAGTTAATTTGCCTTAAAGTTATGCTTATTTAAATTTGACCTAAAATGCACAAAAACCACGTTTTTTGGTATTTTCTAATGCTTACAACGTCGGTCTACCTAAATTTTTTTTTACCAAAATTTAGGTGATACTCGGTTTTTGTAGGTAGAAAATGATCCCGTAGTTATTGCAATGGATATTTGACTTTCGTACACGTTTATTAACGTTTAAAAATATTTTTTTTTGCATTCTTGCGCAAGACTTATCGGATTTGTGCAAGGTCTAAAATGTTTTGTATTTTGATTATTATCACAGATAATATCCATATTATAGGTAACTTTTAAAACTAATAGGAATATAGTTTGAAGAAATTTTTTATTTTATTTTTTTATAACAATTTTTGCCTATTTTCGCTATTTTACTCGTTTTTGTACATTTATCATTACAATTCGTCGAAAAACTTGTCATTCGTACAATAGGAAAAAGGTTTGTGATTGCGTGACAAACATTTTGTGTGTTTACGTTTTTTAAATTGGCACAACAGATTTTGGGATTTTTGTACAAAAACTGATTTTGTGGAATTGTAAAAAGTGTCAAAGCTTAAACATACTAAAATAAACCTCGTATTTTATAATATCATGTCAATATTACAGGTGACTTTCAAAATTAACACGGTATTATAGTTAAGAGGAATTTGTATTTCTAACAATCAATTAATCATAATTTTGTATCTGCATTAACTACTGATGTTTTCATAATTATTTATAACATTTAAATTAAATAATATTTAAAGTATATAATTGTTTGTACAAATATTTTACAGTACCTATTTTTAATCAAATAAATAGACTTATACGCATTATTTATAACATTTCAAAGATTTGTACAAACAATATACTTTAAATATTATTTAATTTAAATGTTACGCATCCCTACTCCTCTATTCTTAGTCTCACGCTCAGTGATGTTTCATGTTGAAGTGTAGAATGATGTAGTCTACAGTTTCTGATTCTATCGCGTTTACTATAGTTAAAACTAGGTCGGCTATGCCCTTTAGTGTACCTTAATCACGAATTTTTTTAAATAATTTATATACTTATGTTATTAATGAACAAATAATTATAGAAATTATATGAACCTAAACATTCTGATACTAGAGCATAAAGTTGGATTTTATTACATATTTTATAAAAAGGTGAAAAGATATTTTTTCGTCTGTTACTCATTAAAATCTAGAATAGTACAAACGTGTTTCATGAATAAAAGAAATGTCACTGCTGAAGTCTGATATCCGAAAGTATGACGCCTTGTTAAAAATATGTATATAGCAGAATTTTAAGAAACTTGAATATTTAATAATAAATTCGCCGTGACATAAACACCAGCACCACATCACATGAAGGGTAAATTAATAATTCCATTAATAATAAAATTACTTTTTAGCAAACAATTGATTTTCAATTAAAATTGTTTTATTAATTTGAATTTAATAGCTTTGTTTACAATCTGCAGTATTCATTTGTTAGATATTTGTCAATATGTTGATAACTTTAATTAAAACTAAATTTGAAGTAACATCCTGAATAATTAAATATATAGTTGCTTACCTTGGAGAAGGTGTAGTTGACCTAATGTTCTCCGCGAGATGATTTACACTTGATGGACTAAAACCAAGTCCTATTGAAGATTTTCCAAAATTATAATTTCTTGTACTTGTCTCGAAATTCTGGTAATTTTTATAACTTGTAACTGATTTTGTTTTTTTAGTATTATCAACCTCAGTATTTCGTGGAGATTTTGAGATTGACATCAATAATTTCTCGGTATGTTGTCTGTGAGAAGCAAACTTTTTGGTAACTGGACTGTATGTCGTAGGTGCATAAGTATTTACCGTGTAAGTGTTCTGATTAAAAGAACTCTTTAAAGACTGATAATCAGAATGATTTAAGTTATAACTATTCTTGTTACTTTTGTAAAAATTTGCCATCTCCGTTGTCGTAATATACGAAGAAGAATCTATTCTTGATATATTATTATCATTGTTGTAATTGTTATTATTCTTATTCTGAATCTCATAACTATTATCTTGCTTATATGAATGCTTCATAGTTGATGGTGAAACCAGACTAACTTGATTAGAGTAAGTTTTTTCTGGATAATACGTGCTAAAAACATTTGTTGGTTTCGCAGTCATTTCAAAACGATTATAATTATTAAGATTATTATTTATAATAGGTTTAGCAGTTTTAGTATCTTGCGAATTAGTCTTTAAATCTGTCGTGTACTTTGTGGTCGTAGATTTAGATGTAGGAGTTAAATGATTTGTTTTATGTGTATTAAGAGCTATTTGAGAAGTAGGTATATTTGTCGTCGAATAAGCATATTTCTGTTCAAAAGATTTTTCGATATACCGTCCTTGCATTGAAACGGGTACAGTTGTTACCAATTTAGTCGTGTATACATTTGTAAGAGCATTGTTGGTAAATTTACGATTTACTTTTCTCAAATTACTTTTATTTTGTAGTTCTCGATTTTCATCAATAATTTTATCTTTTTCAATATCTGTATTGAGATTTTTGTGATTTTTAGATAAATAATCGTCGTTAGCACGTACGTTATTATTTTTATTGTCATTTTCTTTGTAATTAGTACTGTAGGAGTTATAAGATTTTAATGGCGATCTTATTGGGTCATTAGATTCACTACGTTGTAGGTGATCTTGAGGTTCAAAGTCACTGCGAATATTATCGTAATGAAGAGATTCCAAGCCTGAACCAATTCGATATAAGTCAAAATTATCACTAGCATAATAGAGAGTAGCAGCCTCGCAATCAACGTCATACCAATCAGCGCAAGTTTGACTTTCTTGATCAAATGCCGTATCGTTTGGGCACAGAAATCTATAAAATTATAAAACAAATGTATAATATCAAATAGAAATATTTTTAAATTTATTATAGCTTCTATTTATAATAAATCATTAATAAAATTAGCCATTTTATGTAAGACATGAAATGAATTTTTGTAGCCTCTATAGAGGCTGTGAAATACCATATTCTCTGCATAGGCCACGAAATACACTTAATATAGAATGAGAGTGGAAATGAGAGTAAGAATTAAATGGAATTCAAATGAATTGTCTTTATTGAGCGACAAAGAACCCGATGTCTTAGGTAGCCATAACAAAAAATTATACAATAATACAAACATTTATAGCGCCGCTTTGGTTTGCGATAGGTGTTAAGTGGGTGAAGTTCTTAAAATTATAAAATAGTATTATAGTAAAATTAATAAATAAGTATAAAATTAATTCTCTACATACGTATATAAATAAACTATAATAAATATAATATAATAGAATATAATTAATACTGTACCATTCGTGATAATAATAATAATATATCACGACCAAATAAGATATGTGGATAAGATAAGTCCCTGAGAAGACAACTCTCGTTTCTGGAACCTAACCAAATGACCTTAATTTTATGTGCCTTAATCGCAAATCCATTATCCGTAGCCCACTGTACGACTCGCTGCAAGTTAGAATTAATAACCTACGTTACGGAGGGTAAGTTATTGAAATCCCCAAAAAATCCCGTAATTAATGCAGATATCCCGAAATACGTTAAAAATTCCCGAAATACCTGAAGATATCCCGCGATAAGTGCAGATACCTTGAATATCTTAAAATCTCCAACAATTCCAAAGAAATCTCGAAATAAGTGCAGATAATTCGGAATAGTTAAAGTGTTACCGAAATACCCGACAAATCCCGTAATGAGTAGTGATAACCCGGAGTACCTTAAGTATTTTCGTAATGGTTAATAAACCATTCGCGATCCTTTCGCTCTTGTTTGACTAGGACTAGCCTTACGTCTCCGGGAGTAGCGAGCGAAGTTATTATGAGAGCAGAGACGTAGGGATATAGTGTGGGATAATAAAATAATATATTTTTTTATTCGTATTAATCATGCATTATTTATTTAAATTTGTTAACATAATAATATACTGTTTTCTTTTAAATGAATATGTGTAACTAAATTCTTCTAGCTTTTTAATGGGCAGGGGACACATAAATTACACTATTTTATTAAGAATTGCATAAAATTATTTAAGTCAAATAACAATTTTAATTTTGATTAAATAAACAATTGTACGGCGAATACGTTAACAAATTATAGAATAAAATATACGTAATGATATTTAATTACAAACATTCATATTTAATAATCGAGATAAGAATTATTATAAATAAATACAGTTTATATTAAAAATTGTTGCCGTTGAAAACATGAATTATTGTCAATAAATTGCAATTCAAACAATAAATATTGTAAATAAAATGCAATGCAAAGAAGAATTATTATAAATTAATTGCAGTTCCAAATAATAATTGTAAGAGAAAACGGTTGTTTCAGTAATTGAAATAATATAGAGCCGCGGTGGCTCATGGGTAGAGCTCCCGACTCTCACACCGAGGGTCGTGGGTTCGATCCCAGACGTGTACCTCTGAAAATTTTTTTCATGTGCATTTTTCGAACACCGCGACTCAGTGGCTCGGCGTGTCACTATAATGTGACGCCAGTTCAGGTGCGCGTGCGTTTCGTGCATTTTTCAGTGCATGAGAGGCACGGGCATCTGAAATATAGGGAACGTTAGGGACGCGAAGATGTAAAGAGGATCGCGGTGGTTCCATCGGGAGGACAGGAAACTGTAATTATTAGACTAATTACAGTGACCGATGATATCTTTCGATGGACACAAGCACCACTGTTTCAACTACATGTGCTTTGTTTACTGACACACCGTTCACCTCCGTCGCTGATTAGCCCTGGCAGCATAAATAGAGCGACGTTAAATAACATAAAAAAAAAATTGAAATAATATAAAATATCAGGTTTGTCTTTACGAATATTACAAAGCGTATAGATAACCGAAATGAATATACCTTAAGTACCCAAATATATATATATATAGTATATATATATATATATATATATATATATATATATATATATATATATATATACTAGAGGGGCTTCGCCCCCCTGCGCGCTGCGCGCGCCAACCCCCTATTTTTAATTTCGAAAAAGGTTTTTCGTAATATTTATTTTAAATAATGTTTTAAATTGTATTACTTTTTCACTACCATGGCCACCTTAGAAATTATACCGATTCACACAACACCTTGGAGGTACTGTTATAATGCATTGGGTTTTATACCAAAAATTTAATTTTTTTTTAAATATGATTATAATTTAAATAACAGTTTTTACCAAAATTTAATATAATGCAATCAGAATAATAGTAATAAAAAAAAATAAAGACATTAAATGTTAACTGAAAATTTTAAACTATATGAATTCCTATAAAGCTTAAATTTATATTTTAATAAGTATAAATGTTAATGAAAAATTAACTTACCAAAAATAGTAAAGTGCATATACTTACTAAATTGTAGTATTTAGTAACTACTTATGAAAATTTTGGAATATTTTAAACGGAACTAAATAGAACTTCACCTCCTAAAATTAATTTATTTAATGACGAAGGATCATCGCCAAAAGTTCTATGGCATTAATATTTTGTACTTTTAGAGTAATAAAACTTTCTTCTTAAATAAATAAATTTTTTTATTAATTTTTATTAATTTTATAAAACTATTTATATAATTTTAGTGGCATATAAATAAAAACCTGTTTCTTCCATTTCTCCCGTAATTCGTAATTTGCACCCTCTTTCAAAATTTGCGTTTTAATCAATAATTATATCCAATTTATTTTTTCCTTTAGTTACAGAGTCCATATATTTATCTTGATTATTATAATCAAATTCATTCCTTAGAAAACCTTCTGTTTCTAATAAATACATACTTGTTTATTTAAAATATTGTTTTCTATAAATATACATAATCTACTCACTTATATATCCATACAATTTTGAAATATTAATTTAAAAAATATTTAAATTAAATGCTCCTAAATTAATAGTTTTTGAAAATCTATTCAAATATAATTCGTATTTTATATTGTGTGACGGAAATTGTCACACAATCTATTCACGACGAATAGAGTATTTAAATTGTCGAATTGTAAGTCGTCGGAGCCTTTGGTATGTCAAGGCCAACCGACGACACTGGTTTATTTTTCTACAAGTGTACAATTACGCGCGCAATAGTACGTAGGGATGAGAGCGCGAGAGTGTGTGTGTGTTTCCCACTCTCATCCCTTTTTCGAAAATTAGGCGATTGCCTAATCAGTACGTCCCGATCCGCCGCTCGAGGCGGACAACACTTATCCGGACCGACAGTTAGTGTTTTGGCTAATAAGGTGCGTGAGGCGTAATAGAGCCATCGGTCACCCGGAACATCCTCGTGAGTGAGCCACGAGTGATTTGGTGTGTGTGTAAAGGACGGGAAGTGTTGAGTGAGTGCGGACGCGGTTCGCGAGGCACTCGCCGCGGCACAGGGCCGCCTTCCACCACCGCAGCCGACGTCGGTCCTCCGTTGCCCAGGAGGACACAGGGACAAGGATCGGCTGGGCCATACACGGGGCGCACCCCGGTAAGTCTAATTAAATTACCGCGCGTTCCCCCCTTACCCCGAGTGTATGTGCGTGTGTACATCGGGAGTGTATTCGGGTACGCCGGTTCCCGAATAGCGGAGATCGGGGCAAAGTCAACCGCAGGCGAGGGTCTCGATCCGGTTGACTCCCGACACTTCCGCCCGCGCGAAGTAACATTGTCGCTGCACGAGGCCTGGATGGCCAATTGTTAATTAAAATTAAATAAATGGTTTAATTATTTTTATTTTAATTAATTGTGTTTATTGTGTTCTCCCCGCTCCCGCCGACATCCTTTAATTTTATAATTCGTGTCGAGGCAAGGAGGATCGCCCGAATCCTCCATACCGTACGTCCCAGCGAACTCGCGTTCCTGGCGACAGCCCGCAGTTCGATAAATAAATAAATAATTGTGTGCGCGGTATTGGGCAACGCGGCCCAACGGTTAATTTAATTATTAAAAATTAATTAAAATCACCGGGTTCGCGAATACCACGTCACAAATGGCGACCGTGACAGGACGTTCGGTTTCGTCCTCACCGATTTAAATTAAAGTAAAATTTGTCGGCCATCTTTTCGCGCGCGAGCAGTGTCGCGGCGAAACGTGAGCGGGTTGAGTTTTGAGAGAGAGAGAGAGAGAGAGAGTGTATTACGAGTTAAAGAGTTAGAGTGAGAGAGAGAGAGCATGAGAGACGGCGTGTGAGACGCGTCTCTATACCGGAGTATTCCCCCTCTTGCTCGGGTATCCGAGAAGAGGTATACACCAGTATATCGGGAGAGAGTTCGCGCGCGACCGTGTTTTGCCGGAAGCGCCCGATCTCACCGAGATCGGTCTCTCCCGATCGTAAGCTTGACGGGAGAACTTTGCTTAGCTTGTATGGGAGCGGCAAAGTAGGGAGAGAGTAGCTTGCACCGCGGATCGCGGGCAGCGAAAATCCCCCCCGAATAGCGCAAAGGAAAGACTTCGCGAGAGCCGATCATCATCGGCTCTCTCCGATTGCGCCCGCGAGTGGGAGTGAGAGAGAGAGAATCCCTAGTCGCGGGGAATCGGAGTAAGGTGCTAGGCGGGCTATAGGTGTGTGAGTGAGAGAGATAGCACGATCGCCTAGCCCCTTCGCGTGTATAAGTCTTCGCAGCTGGTTTCGCCGATAGAAACCACTGCGGCGAATTATTTTTATTTTGCTTTAATAAAATAAATTCGTTCCCGCGCGGGATTTATTTGAGATTTATGGTGTGAGAGTGTTTTCAAATAGATCCTTTCGGGAGAGGTAGTTGCCCCACCCCTCCTCCCTTTTAAGAAAAATTTTTAACAATTTTATTTTTCTTATCTACGGGACGCGGCGATAAATTAATGTTATTTTTTTGCGTTCGAGATAGAAATTTCTGTGTTGCTTTCTCCCCTCCCTGACCCACATATATTATAATATTAGTAATATTAATTTAATATTCGTATATTATTTATTACTATTTATTTATATAATATATGTATAATTTTATTTGTGTATACAATATATTTTACAGCTATTGTTAATTATTTAGACTTGTTTGCAAGTTAAATAATTAACATTAAGTAACTTTGTGTGAATCAGCCGCAAAGTTACAATAGTTGTAATATTAATTATTTAAACTCGTGTGTGAGTAAAATAATTAAAATTATCTTTATTACAATTATCTGACAGTGATTGCTTAATTTAATATTTTGTATTTATTGAGTATTACTGTTCACGACACTTGTAATATATTTTTGTAAATTTTTGAGTGTGAGAAAATTTTTTTTTTGTAACTCGTGTTGATTGTTTAGACTTTTTGCAAGTTAAACAATTAATGTTAAGTATCTTTGTGTGACTGTTCCGCAAAGATACGAGAGTTATAAAATATAATTATTTAGACTCGAGAGTGAGTTAAATAATTGAATTTTTTTCCATGTCTTTTAATGATCGGCATTTAACCTAATATTTTGTATTCGTTATTTGCCGTGAAATTTTAATATATGTAAAAAACTTCTTTTTCTTTTTCTTGTGTGTTTAAATTATATCTCCACACATTTTTGCCAATTATTTAGACTTGTTTGTTAGTTAAATAATTGGTTATAATTTTTTTTTGGTGTGTTTGAGTAAAATAATTCGGTGTATAAATTTAATTGTTTAGACTTGTTAGCAAGTTAAATAATTAAATTTTCATTTCCTTTTCGTTCAATTTATTTAAAAAAGGAAATATAAATTATTTCAACTTGGTAGCAACATAAATTATTTATTTAGTCCTTTTTAGGATAAAATAAATATATTTCGCTGGGAAAAATTGTCGTTTGGGACGACAATTAGTGGAATAATTATTTTGTTGCAAACCATACGGGATTTACAACATTTTGTAATTACCCCTACTGTTGAAGTAATTTAATTAAATTTGTATTGTAGTGTAAATTATGAAGGAAATTTTTTTTTGTTGTTTTGGGCTTGGAAAAGCAAAATAATAAATAGTGTCTTGGTGTGTGTGAATCACAAGACACTGTATTTATTTTTATATTTATTTTAAAATTAATTATTTAGGCTCGTTAGTGAGATAAATAATTTAATTTTCTTTTCTTTTCTTCCTTTATAATTTGTTGTTCTGTATTTATTAATAGATAGAAACTTTAATTATTTCAATTTCCATAACAAAATAAATTCTTTTCGCCAGTGAGGAATCTTTTGGATTATAACTGGCGAGAGAGATATTTTGGGAAATCGTTAAATTTACCATTACTGGTTAAATTACCGACGATATTGAAATAATTTAAAGATTTCTTTTTGTTAATAATTATTTTTGCTTGCAGAAGCTATTGTATAGAGTCTTGGTGTGTGTGAGTCACAAGACACTATAATAAACATTAATTATTTAGACTTGTGAGCAAGTTAAATAATTAATTTTAATTTGGTGCAAGTGTTAAGTGTGTGATTTGCCACAACTTAACCAACAAAATTTAATTATTTTGTCCTTCTAAGGACGAAATAAATTTCTTTTAAAGAAAATCTTTTGGATTTTAATTAAGTGAATTAATTTTGTTGGTACACTAGTCGGTGCATTATTACAATTTATTGTACTTAAGCCGACACCACATTTTTTTTACTCGCTGGGAGTAATAATTATTTTATTGTGGTGAGTCCAATAAATTAATTTCCAATTGAAAATTGGATACTTCCGAAGTATTTGAAACACTAGGGATTTCATCTGAAATCCCGGTTGAGAGTACTTCTCACGACGTAACACGTCGGCTGCTGCTGGTCAAAAGAATAATGGCCAGCAGCTATGAAGCCCGAATGGCCCAGCTTATACGTGAATCACGCATAGCTAGGGATATTCGTCGGGAAACGAAGAAGCTTCCGATTGAGACAGTGTATGCCCAATTGGAGCATCTGAGTTTAAACGCAAATGGCGAAGAGGCGGAGTGTCGCGAACGCCTTTTGCGTCACCGGATAAGATGTGTAGACATTAATCTGGAAATACCATGGTTCCCTGAATACGATGAGAATGTAAGGGCAGAGCCTGCACATAAACCTCTAGTATGTCAGAAACTATGGGAAATTAGGAAACCCCGTTCCAGGAAAGGGAGTGTGGTCCCACCAGGAACGGAAGTTTCCTGCGAGTCCGAAATGTCGGATCGCGAAAGGGTTGCTAGTGACAGAGCACCTATTCCTGAAGAAGATGGAGCTCTGTCACCAAGTGGTCAGTCTAGAAACTCGCCAATGAGTACTGCACAAAGCCCGAGGTTGGCATCAACAGGTGCTATACCTAAACGGTTTGGTGAGGTACTGGGAGCAAACATGACCACGACTGCAATCCCTTATGTTCCTGTTTCGGTGGCTGCAACTTCGTGCACAACCACTACGTCGACGGTTACGACCGTGACGACTGCTCAACTCAGAGGTTTTTATGCACCCGCACATTATCTCCCAATTGAAGAGCAGAGAAACAGCGGACATCTTGGCACTAGAGAGAGTGAAGTGCCAACACAACATTTTGACTTGGGTTCGCAGACGGAAGCCGACCGTCGTACGTCACGAGGATACACCTCTAGACAATACGACAACAGGCAACCTGAAGCTAATACAACCGAACGTCAATTTATTGATGATAGGAATGGATATGACATTCCTAATGACGTCAGTGTTCAATCTTACGAAAAACCGAGATTTGAACAGAGACGTCGTGAGACCTCTTCTAAGACTTGTGAAGGACAAGATAGAAGAGAGAGGCGTGAGTACACGACTCCAAACAGAAAGTCACGATATCATCGTTCTGTGAGTAGAGCCTCAAGCGACGATGAACGTCGTGACAGCTGTACGGAGAGACGTACTCATAAACGTCAGTCCAACCGTAAACTCGACGACCGAGCACAGCCGGAAATTCCGGAGCAAGGTCACAGAGAGAGGTCGGACAGACGTAGAGAAACGCCTCGAGAGAGACGTGCGGTGGCCACTTGCGATCAGAGTACTCAGACGGATTCGTCCGATGGGTATCAGTCTGATCGCGAACCTGCTCGTAGGAAATCCGATTCTCGTAGGGCGGCTGAAGGCCGACAAGAGAATAGGAATCCTTCTACCAGTAGGCGTAGGAGTTCCCGGACGGATAATAGAGATGACCGTCAGGAAAGAGAGTCCTCCGAGGCCAGGCCAAGGTATCGTGAAGACTATAACCGAACGCACGATCGGACAGGGTGCGCACGAGAGCTGCGTATCTGGAACATGTCCTTTGATGGTGAGACCAAAAAGGACGCGGAAGAGTTTCTGAACCGTTTGCACGACTTCAGAAATGACAACGAGTTCTCAGACCGCAGGATGTTCAGTGCCTTGCCCAATGTGTTCTCAAAATCAGCACTGTTCTGGTATAGAACAGTCCAGCCATCTCTTCGAGATTGGCGTGATTTTGACATCGAGTTCCTAAATGAGTATGGCCGTATAATAAATGACGAAGATTTACTCATGGAACTTCGATCAAGAACACAAAATAAGGGAGAAAAGTCTACGACGTTCTTGAACTGTTTCAGAGCGATCGTAAATAAATTTAAATGCCCTCCCTCATTAGAACAACAGGTGAAGATGGCCTACTCGCAGATGAGGCCAGATTACCGTAGGTACATACCAGTACGACAAATCAGGAATTTCTCTGATTTGACAAGCTACGGTAAAGAGTACGAGCAGCATTTAATATGGGACACGAAATTTGCCAGTTCCAAAGTTAAGCGCGAGAAGCTCGTACCAGAAGCTTTTCCGAAACAGAGTGGTGCAGCACGAGTTTCGGGTAAAGTGGCGACTGTTACCGAAAAGAGTAAGGATGAGTCTTCTCATTCGGATAAACAGTCGTCGAAGAAAACTATTAAGAAGAAGAGCAAGAAAAGTGCGAAAAACTCGCAAACTCTTCTTCAAGCGAATACGAAGCAGCCGCTGTGTACGGTACTTCCAACGTCGCTAATAGTTTTCATAAACGATACGGCAAATCGAATAATGGAGTGAGTGCCCCCATTTCGAAATCCGTATCGTACGTGCCTGTTTCTCAACAGTCACCTGGGCAACAAAAACAGAGCTCGGGCAAAAGAGAAAGACGTGCTTTGACGAATTCTCAACTGCCCCAGCACAATGTTTTTGTCCCACAAATGGCACAAAACCTGGTGAGGTATGTGCAACCACAGGCGACGGCAGTAAATCCAACGAACTTGAGCACCAACTTTGTCGGCGTGTGTTTCACATGCGAAAAAGTCGGTCATAGGTCGTCGGATTGCCCGAGCCGAAAATGCTACCGATGCGGAAACATTGGGCACTCCGCTGAGCAGTGCTCTACCGAATTAGTAGCAAAGGAGTGCCAGCTGTGTGGAACTAGTGGCGTTACACTCCAAACATGTCGTAACTGCGTCAGATTCCTCCAAAACGTGGGAAACCTGAACGCAGGGCACCCGAGCTGCCCCGGGCGCCCTGCACTGCAGTAAGTAAACCGCATGGTTTACAAGGGCAAGAGTTTAAGGTTGGAGAACCCTCTAAACTCTTTAAGAGGTCTAGCAAATCATTTACTGACTTCTCTAAAGTCCTTAACGGAGATCAAATTCCCTCTCAGACCGAAGTTGGTGTTGAAAGTAAGTCTGAGTGTAAGGATCCTAAACGTTCTGGGGATTCGACAGATGGAAAAGTTCTTAGAACACAACCTGTCAATCCCACCCGAGCTTTGCAAGGTAAAACAGAACAAGGAACCTTATTAGACCAACAAAAGCGTGAGGCTAAAGATTCGTCTAAGGAACTCCAAAGGCAAATATACTCTGATAGCAGAGATATTATTGGTGAAGAAAGCGTAAAGAGGTCGTTATCACAGCCGCTTAGCACCATCGGAGTGAACGACCTTGGTTGTTGCTCATCGTCACCCCGTTGTGACACACCTAGTAATGAGGACAAGAAGCCCTTGGTGGAGAAGGAAATTGTCCTCAACAACGAGCCCTTGGTGGAGAAGGTAGTTGTCGATGGTGTGCATAACATGAACCGTACAAACTCGCTGCCGAGAAGTACAGTTCAGGGGGGGGGGGGCAGATGCCGTACCAAGTACGTCTAAAATGACGCACACGGCATCGACTCCTAACGACGATAGTCAAACCGATCAGATAATTGCTGGAATCCAATCGGATAACCGGCTATTCTTTTTGGTAGGACTCGGTGGAAAGGACTTTAAAGCACTTTTCGATCCTGGCGCCATGGTCTCTCTTGTACGATCAGATGTTGTCGAACAGTACAAGTTTAAATGGAGACCTGTCGAGGTTATCGTGAAAGGTGTGGCTGGACCAGCACTTAAAGTCCTTGGCCTAATCGACATTCTGTTCTGTGTAGAAGGCCTTGATGGCAATATCCAACTGAGAATTGTAGAGAATATTGAGCATTCCATTATTCTCGGTATGGATTTTCTACAACATTGGAATATGGAAGTCAAATTAGGCGAAGCTATTTGGCGTATTGGCGAGAGTGATTGGAGACACTTCGTCAGAGATACATCTTATGACATCGATTCGAGGATTTCCGCTGAATGTGCTGGTATAATTGAGATACAGGACGACCAGCGGAAACAAGTCAAAGAGTTAGTTGAAAGCCTACTCTTGCCCTCGGGAGACGTCCACAGCTTTACGACGTTAACGGAGCACCACATAGAGGTTGAACCTGGTGCAAGACCGGTCCGTCATAAGCCAAGACGTATGTCTCCCAAGGTCCTCGAATTTGCCCAGAGTGAGGCCAAAAAGATGTTTAACAAGGGCATTATTGAACCGAGTGCGAGTGATTGGTCAGCTGCTCCGGTCATCGTCCGCAAGGACAAAGGAAGTTATCGCTTCTGTATCGATTTTCGAGACCTTAATGCAGTCACAAAACGTGATTCTTATCCAATTCCTAATATGGATACCATATTGGATAAGCTGCATAATGCAAGGTATATATCGAAAATTGATCTTAAGAAAGCGTACTTCCAAATATTAATGTCCGAGGCGAGCCGGCATTATACTGCATTTGCTGTACCAGGGTCGGGGCTGTGGCAGTTCACGAGAATGCCTTTTGGCCTCATGAATGCTCCTATGACCTTTGCACGGCTTATAGATGCAATCTTCGGGCCTAAGGTGGAACCTCATGTGTTTGGTTATTTAGACGACTTGATCGTCATTACCGAAACTTTTGAGGACCATCTAAAATGGCTCGAATACGTACTAAGGACGTTGAATGACGCTGGACTCGAAGTGAATCGAGAGAAGTGTGAGTTTTGTTGCTCCAGCGTATCGTTCCTTGGGTACAAATTGGACGCGGACGGCTTGAGGCCTGACGAGGGACGAGTCGCTCCAGTCCTTAATTACCCTACTCCTCGTAATGTAAAACAGCTGAGATCCTTTCTCGGGATGGTAGGCTGGTACTCTCGATTCATTAATCGAGAAGCTGACATTAAAGCTTCCCTTACCAAGTTGCTGCGTAAAGACCAGGCTTGGGATTGGGGCGAGGAGCAGGAGGAGGCGTTCTGTCAGCTTAGAGTTGCGTTAGCTGAAGCGCCTGTACTAGCCCGTCCAGACTTTTCTAAGCCATTTACCGTCCAAAGTGACGCTAGTGACTTAGCAATAGGTGCGGTGTTGACGCAACTGGACGACGAGGGTTTCGAGCATCCGATTGTCTACGTCAGCCGATTATTAAATCGCGCTGAACGTAATTACATAACAACGGAAAAAGAATGCTTGGCTCTCATATGGGCTATTAAGAGATTGAGACCATACATTGAGGCCTATCGATTTACGGCTGTGACCGACCATAGTGCTCTCAAATGGCTCAAAAATCTCAGAGAGCCGTCGGGTAGGTTGGCACGATGGATACTTGAAATGCAGCAATGGGACTTTGAAATAGTGCATAAGAAAGGAGCCTTGCACTATGTCCCGGACGCGCTTTCTCGTGCCGTCAACCCAGACCCCGACGAAGAAGAGATTGCCTCGTTCGAAGTAATTACAGACCCATGGTATATTGCTAGATTAAACGATGTACGCTCATGCCCTCAGAAATTTCCGGAGTGGAAAATTGAGGATGATATGTTATATCGTTTTACAAGTGATAAACTCTTGGACTCTGTAACAGAACGAGAAGGCTGGCGTCTTGTGCTACCCTTAGAGCAGAGGAACCGAGTTCTAGTAGATTCTCATTTCCACCCAGCTATGGGTCACATGGGAATTGAAAAAACTTACGGACGCGTTGCAAGAGACTATTATTGGCCAGGTATCTACCACGATATCCACCAATTTGTCTTACGGTGTCTGATATGTCAGAACTAGAAGATGTCTCAAGCAGGTCCTCAAGGCTTATGATTTAAATTGGCCGTACACTTTCCTAAGGTGCGTAAGGAATGTCTGCTAAACTGGCACCAAAGTATAACAGACCCTTTGAAGTTAAAGAAGTACTATCTCCAGTAGTTCTGAGACTAGAAGAGTCTGGTCGGAAACGGACCGAGGTACACATATCCGATGTGAAGAGATATGTACCACCTCGGGTTGCCATGTGAAGCGGTAGGAAAAACGTATCGGCGTACGTGAGAACAGTCAGTGAAGGCTAGGCCTGGTGACTGTATGCCACGTCAATATCATCCGAAGCACGAAGAATCATTGAAGCAGCCTCCAATTGAAGAAAAGAAGAAAAGCGTACAGCGCGCAGTCGTGGATAGATTGTGCCTTTCTTTCGACTCGGCCTTCCCGAGGGAAGTGGAGTCTAGGGGGGGGGGGCTTTGTGACGGAAATCGTCACACAATCTATTCACGACGAATAGAGTATTTAAATTGTCGAATTGTAAGTCGTCGGAGCCTTTGGTATGTCAAGGCCAACCGACGACACTTGTTTATTTTTCTACAAGTGTACAATTACGCGCGCAATAGTACGTAGGGATGAGAGCGCGAGAGTGTGTGTGTGTTTCCCACTCTCATCCCTTTTTCGAAAATTAGGCGATTGCCTAATCAGTATGTCCTGATCCGCCGCTCGAGGCGGACAACACTTGTCCGGACCGACAGTTAGTGTTTTGGCTAATAAGGTGCGTGAGGCGTAATAGAGCCATCGGTCACCCGGAACATCCTCGTGAGTGAGCCACGAGTGATTTGGTGTGTGTGTAAAGGACGGGAAGTGTTGAGTGAGTGCGGACGCGGTTCGCGAGGCACTCGCCGCGGCACAGGGCCGCCTTCCACCACCGCAGCCGACGTCGGTCCTCCGTTGCCCAGGAGGACACAGGGACAAGGATCGGCTGGGCCATCCATGGGGCGCACCCCGGTAAGTCTAATTAAATTACCGCGCGTTCCCCCCCTTACCCCGAGTGTATGTGCGTGTGTACATCGGGAGTGTATTCGGGTACGCCGGTTCCCGAATAGCGGAGATCGGGGCAAAGTCAACCGCAGGCGAGGGTCTCGATCCGGTTGACTCCCGACACTTCCGCCCGCGTGAAGTAACATTGTCGCGGCACGAGGCCTGGATGGCCAATTGTTAATTAAAATTAAATAAATGGTTTAATTATTTTTATTTTAATTAATTGTGTTTATTGTGTTCTCCCCGCTCCCGCCGACATCCTTTAATTTTATAATTCGTGTCGAGGCAAGGAGGATCGCCCGAATCCTCCATACCGTACGTCCCAGCGAACTCGCGTTCCTGGCGACAGCCCGCAGTTCGATAAATAAATAAATAATTGTGTGCGCGGTATTGGGCAACGCGGCCCAACGGTTAATTTAATTATTAAAAATTAATTAAAATCACCGGGTTCGCGAATACCACGTCACAATTGCCACTGTTAAAATTTGAATTTTCTTTTGCCTATACTGTTTATAATAGAATTATCTTAAAAATGCAATAATTAATATATTTAATTTTTAACCCATTGTATATATCATGTTGATATTTGGAAAAGTGTGTGTTATACTTGATTAATATTTATTTAATCTTCAAACCATTTTGCATCTGTATTTAAAGCATTACATTGCATTTTAGATCCGTTATTATTATTGAGTATAAGTTTAAACATTTTATGAGTTTTATCAAGAATGAGTAAACTAATACACATTCTTTCAAGTTATGTTCACAACTTTTTTTTGCGCAGGGAAAAAATACATATATTATGTATTCTTGAAAAAACAATTTTAAAATATATATATATTATATAAATATTCCGCCGCACACACACACACACACACACATACACACACGCACGCACGCATGCACGCACCCACACACACACACACACCCACATACATACATACATATATATACATATATATGGGCTATTTCACGTCAAGTGGTACGATGAAAATTTTAAATCGCTCCAAAATTTGAAAACAGGTTGGAAACATCTTCCAGAATATACAAAAAAAATTTAAGTTTTAAAAATAATTTGCATAAAAGTTATTCAACCATGAAAAGTGGAAATTTTTCACTTTTTTAGAAAAATTTCTATTTTTAAAGCCATTTATCTCAAAATCTGTTGATTTTTATGAAAAAACATTACAAACAACTTTTGTTTAAATTAATCTTTAGAACTTATCTACCCTGGTTACAATTCTTAATTTTAAAATCTCGAAGAGATAGAACACCCGGACATATTGGATATAAAAAAAAGGCGACCACGCCACAATCGATTTTGATCTAACACCGCTCAAAAGATCACATTTTTTGAGAGCTTTCGAATGGCGGTAGTTAGATTAAAATACATGAAAATTAGTGATTTTATGAGGTATATGAGGCATAACTTACACCAGCGGTCTTGGCCAATAATCACCTATCAAAAGTTCACATTTTTCGCGAGTCTTCGAATGGCTTGGGTTAGATTATTGGCCAAGACCGCTGGTGTAAGTTATGCCTCATAAACCTTATAAAATCACTAATTTTCACGTATTTTAGGACATAAATTACACCAGCGGTGTAATATATAATATATATATATGTGTGTGTGTGTCCCTGTTGAAAAAACCTCATATAAAACTATAAAAAAAAATTTTTATCGTACTTCATGTGGCTTTTGCACCCGGAGTTTGCGATAGAATGCTATACATTATTTAATACGAATCGGAAAGAATAAGCTTATAACTACAGGCTTCATAATGAACACCTCATAAAATGCGATAAAAATAAATTTGTTTATAAGATTTTATAGGAATAAACGTGTAACATAAAAGAGCATAAAATAGTTTATCGGAGTATATCGGGTACACATTTAAATTTAAATATTTTGTATTTATATTTACCGGGCATTATAAGGATTTGCCACCTTTCACGTACTTATATATATCAATGCTTTTTCACTCTAAAGCTTATAGTATTTTATAATGAAAAACCCAAACATGAATGAATTATCTATAGTTCTATTTCAGGTAATACAAAATGATATATTCGTAACAAGTGGATTTCTATCGGGATTTTAACAGTTATTGTCTTATAGAGCATATAAAAATATAAGGTTAAATAGGGCGTTTCACAGTAACGCCAAGTAACGGCTATATGACCTTACCAGCATATTTCAATATTATATAACAACTTACCTGGTACCTTTATAGGGATTTATGACGATCGACGCATGAAATGGGCGGCTTGCCTAACGCATCGTACCAAAAACTATCGTACTTTGCCAGTCAAAAAGTAACCGCTATTGAATCGCTTATCGCATTTTATGAGGTATTGCTGTATTTACTATTTACAACGAATAGGCATGTATCTGCATTACAAATAATTAATGATTTTTCATTATTGAAATTTATCGGGTTGAAAAGGACATTTCACTATAAAGTCGAGCATTATTTACCCGAATCTACCGGTATATTCTATTATTGTCAAGCAACCAATGTGGTTCGTTTATAGGGTTTAATCAGTATTATCACATAAATGAGCGGTTTGATTACAGGATCTTATCGGTTACGCTTGTCGTAGAAGCAACCGCTATTGAATCGTTTATCGTATTTTATGAGGTATTGCTGTATTTTCTATTTACAACGAATAGGCATGTATCTGGATTTCAAATAATTAAAGATTTTTCATGATTGCAATTTATCAGGTTGAATAGGACATTTCACTATAAAGTCGAACATTATTTATCCGAATCTACCGGAATATTCTAATATTGTCAAGCAACCAATGTGGTTCGTTTATAAGGTTTAATCAGTATTGTCACATAAATCAGCGGTTTGATTACAGGATCTTATCGGTTGAGCCTGTCGTAGAAGCAACCGCTATTGAATCGTTTATCGTATTTTATGAGGTATTGCTGCATTTACTAATTACAACGAATAGGCATGTATCTGGATTACAAATAATTAATGATTTTTCATGATTGCAATTTATCGGGTTAAATAGGAAATTTCACTATAAAGTCGAGCATTATTTATCCAAATCTACCGGTATATTCTAATATTGTCAAGCAACCTAAGTGATTCGTTTATCGTATTTTATGAGGTATTGCTGTATTTTCTATTTACAACGAATAGGCATGTATCTGGATTTCAAATAATTAATGATTTTTCATGATTGCAATTTATCGGGTTGAATAGGGCATTTTACTATAAAGTCGAGCATTATTTATCCGAATATACGGGTATATTCTAATATTGTCAAGCAACCTATGCGGTTCGTTTATAGAGTTTAATCAGTATTGTCACATAAATGAGCGGTTTAGTATTACAATAAACACGGAATAGTCGATTACATTTTTGGCGCGAAATTTCTATTTCTCAAGTGGCTTTGGTGGAACATTGGACAATTAAAATATTTTTTCTAAAAATAGGTTAATTTGTTTTCATATTAGAAAAATAATGAAGTATAAACTTTATTACAAGAGAATGCTAAATAAAGAATACATACCAATTCCGTAACAAATTCTGAATTATTTTAAATGTTAACGTGAATCATCGAATCATATAAAAGATTAACAAAATTGGATTACTTTATTGAAAATTAAATTTAACTTTTAATTTATTTAATTTTTAGTTAATAAATTAAATGCAACTAAATTAATAATTTTCGAAAAACTTTTCAAATGTAATTCGTATTTTATATTGCCACTGTTAAAATTTGAATTTTCTTTTGCCATTACTGTTTATAGTAGATTTATTTTAAAAATGCCATAATTTATGTATTTAATTTTTAATTTATTGTATATTTCACATATAGGTATTTGGAAAAGTGTATGTTATACTTGATTAATATTTATTTTATCTTCGAAAATTTGTGCATATTCTTAAAAACATTACATTAAATTTTAGGTCTGTTTTTATTTTATGAGTTTTATCAGGAATAAGTAAACTAATACACATTCTTTCGAGTTATATTCACAACTTTTTTTTGCGCACGGAAAAAATACATATATTATCTATTCTTGAAAAAACAAATAACACGTTCACACACACACGCACACACACACACACACGCATACACACACACACACACACACACACACACACACACACACACACACACACACACACACACACACACACACACACACACACACACACACACACACACACACAAACACACGCTCACATACACACATGCACACACACACACACATGCACACACACACACACACACACACACACACACACACACACACACACACGCACACACGCACGCACGCACGCACGCACACACACACACACACACATACACACACACACACACACATACACACACACTTATATATATATATATATGTTGAATTCTGAATTCTTAGACACGGCGGAGGCGGCGGCGTCGGCGAAATATTTATATATTATAGAGAGATATAACATATATATGGGGTATTCCACGTGAAGTGGTCCGATCAAAATTTTAAAATGCCCCAAATTTTGGGTACACATTGCAAATGTTTTTCAGAATACAGAAAAAAATTTTTAGGTACTGGAATTTATTAGTTCAAAAGTTATTCTAACCTCAAAAAGTGAACTTTTTCCAGTTTTTTTCAACACCAGCTGGGTTCATCGCTATTTAACTCAAAATCTATCAACTTTTACTATAGAACATTATATGTAACATTCGTTGCTAATTATGTCTAGAATTTATCCTTCTGGGTTAGAATTTCTAATTTCAAGGTAAATGTTAGATAAACTGCGTGTCAATATTCAACTTGAAAAAAAACTAACTTCGCCACAATTGATTTTTTTATCCAAAAGTCCAAAAGAAAGCTTGGAGCAATACCTTTCAAATGATCTGTAGCATTTTTATGGCCTTCAATTCTGCAAAAAGTTATGATAATTTAAAGACAGACAAAAAATTCACAAAAATTAACATGGTATTTCCCATTTAAATTTTTAAAAAAATTTCGTCTTTCTTTAAATTATCATAACTTTTTACAGAATTGAAGGCCATAAAAATGCTACAGATCATTTGAAAGGTATTGCTCCAAGCTTTCTTTTGGACTTTTGGATAAAAAAATCAATTGTAGCGAAGTTAGTTTTTTTTCAAGTTGAATATTGACACGTAGTTTATTTAACATTTACCTTGAAATTAGAAATTCTAACCCAGCTGATGTTGAAAAAAACTGGAAAAAGTTCACTTTTTGAGGTTAGAATAACTTTTGAACTAATAAATTCCAGTACCTAAAAATTTTTTTCTGTATTCTGAAAAACATTTGCAATGTGTACCCAAAATTTGGGGCATTTTAAAATTTTGATCGGACCACTTCACGTGGAATACCCCATATATATATATAACATATATATATATGACATATATATATATGTTGAATTCTGAATTCTTAGACACGGCGGCGGCGGCGGCGGCGGCGAAATATTTATATATTATAGAGAGATATTTATATAACATATATATGACATATATATATGTTGAATTCTGAATTCTTTGACACGGCGGCGGCGGCGAAATATTTATATATTATAGATATATATATATATATATATATGGGTAGTTCTCTGTGACATCGAAGATGAAAAAAATAAATATTGCTATAACTGTGGGAATATGTTTTAGAGGTATCCAGTAGTTTTCCTGAATTTTTTCAGATTTTTTCTGGGCCATTATTTTAAGTTACAGAGAGTCAAAGTTGACATTTTAGCACTTTTTTGCATTATATGCCCATTTTCATGAATTTTTAGCTCCCAGGAAATGCATTTTTCACTAAAAACATAAGTATGACTTTTTTTGTAAAATTTTCCGAACTTTTCATTAAAAATACTTTTAAAGACATAAATGTATGCTGTCACACTCTTGTAAGCCATTTAAACCTTAAATAGTGAAAATCACCAATTCTGCTCCGGACTCTGGTAACCTAATGCTGTCTAAAAGATGTCTTTTTATAGTCAGAAACTGCTTATAAATTTCCAGAGTGGGTCTAAATCATCAAGATCACTTATGGTCAAAATATCTGGGAAAAGTGCCCGAAATGTTAATAGAAATGTATATTTGTTGCCTTATAACCATGAATCTATTAGCATGATCATTGCATAAAAATTTATATGCTTACCTTGGAGTGGTAGAAAAGTATCTCCATTTGTTTCAGTACCCATCTAATCCCCTGTAAGCTGCTAAAAATATAAATATTATTATACAATTATAAAAAATTAATTTTTAAGCTTTATAATGCTGGATTTTCAATTTTACAACCCTTACATGAATTGTAATACTAATCTGAAGGATTACTACAAAAGTATCAACATTATTATTATTATTATTTAGCAATACATTGTTTGAATTTTACAAACTTGTCACTATCACATAATCATATTACTCATTATAATCTCAGATCTGATGTGTTTATATATTTTTTGTATTAAATACGTATATTCAGTTATTGTAATAATAATGTTAATATATTTATAGTAATCCTTCAGATTAGTATTATAATTCTTGTAAGGGATGTAAAACTAAAAATTCAGCATTATAAAGCTTAAAAATTAATTTTTTGTAATTGTATAATAATATTTATATTTTTAGCAGCTTACAGGGGATTAGATGGGTACTGAAACAAATGGAGATACTTTTCTACCACTCCAAGGTAAGTATATAAATTTTTATGCAATGATCATGCTAATAGATTCATGGTTATAAGGCAACAAATATACATTTCTATTAACATTTCGGGCACTTTTCCCAGATATTTTGACAATAAGTGATCTTAATGATTTTGACCCACTCTGGAAATTTATAGGTAGTTTCTGACTATAAAAAGACATCTTTTAGACAGTATTAGGTTTCCAGAGTCCGGAGCAGAATTGCTGATTTTCACTATTTATGGTTTAAATGGCTTGCAAGACTGTGACAGCATACATTCATGTCTTTAAAAGTATTTTGAAAATGGGCATATAATGCAAAAAAGTGCTAAAATGTCAACTTTGACTCTCTGTAACTTAAAATAATGGCCCAGAAAAAATCTGAAAAAATTCAGGAGAACGACTGGATACCTTTAAAACATATTCCCACAGTTATAGCAATATTTATTATTTTCATCTTCGATATCACAGAGAACTACCCATATATATATATATGGGCTATTTCACGTCAAGTGGTACGATGAAAATTTTAAATCGCTCCAAAATTTGAGAACAGGCTGGAAATATCTTCAAGAAGATAGAAAAAAAATTTTAGGTGTTAAAAATAATTTGCCTACGAGTTATTCCACCATGAAAAATGAAAATTTTTCCGTTTTTTAGAAAATTTTCTATTTTTAAAGCCATTTATCTCAAAATCTATTAATTTTTTTGAAAAAACATTACAAACAACTTTTGTTCAAAATAACCTTTAGAACTTATCTACCTGGGTTACAATTCTTAATTTTAAAATCTCGAAGAGATAGAACGACCGTAAATATTGAATATCAAAAAAAGGCGACCACGCCACGATCGATTTTGATCTAACACCGCTCAAAAGATCACATTTTTTGAGAGCTTTCGAATGGCGGTAGTTAGATTAAAATACATGAAAATGAGTGATTTTATGAGGTATATGAGGCATAACTTACACCAGCGGTCTTGGCCAATTATCTAACCGCCGGCATTCGAAAGCTCTCGAAAAATGTGATCTTTTGAGCGGTGTTAGATCAAAATCGATCGTGGCGTGGTCGCCTTTTTTTGATATTCAATATTTACGGTGGTTCTATCTCTTCGAGATTTTAAAATTAAGAATTGTAACCCAGGTAGATAAGTTCTAAAGATTATTTTGAACAAAAGTTGTTTATAATGTTTTTTCAAAAAAATTAATAGATTTTGAGATAAATGGCTTTGAAAATAGAAATTTTTCTAAAAAATTGAAAAATTTCCATTTTTCATGGTGGAATAACTCGTAGGCAAATTATTTTTAACACCTAAAATTTTTTTTCTATCTTCTTAAAGATATTTCCAGCCTGTTCTCAAATTTTGGAGCGATTTAAAATTTTCATCGTACCACTTGACGTGAAATAGCCCATATATATATATATATATATATATATATATACGGTGAGGAACGATAGCCGTGTCAAATGGCTTGATAATGTCCTGCTATACCTGCGGGCGTCGACGTTAGATGCGTATGCTTTCGGAGTTCGATGATTGTCAGATGTGGAAGTCGTAGTTCTTTGACTAAGGCTCGTAGATGCCAACGATGAGTCTCGATTCCCGAATACAAGATCTCTCTTGATTTTGATTGCGTATTTTTGTGAAGTTCGAGTAGCAGAGCCACGCCCTCGGATAAAAATCAAAGAGTTGACTGACAGAGCTTCGCCTTACGAAAGCTTTAGACGAAAAATTAGGAGTAGCTGTGTCTGTTTTGGTCCTCTTTATATACCCTAAAAATCTATGCATCTGTCCTCGTCTTACGCTTTGCTTTAGATGGAAATTGCGTAAGTAGTTCTCGAATTTTCTATGTTTGCACCCGATTGGACCGTTAGATGTGCGTGATCAAAAATTATCGAATCCCGTGCATTTTCTGTATCGCTTTGTAGTTAATCGGAGAATTTGCTGTCCCCCTTTTATTACTGCGACGTTACCCAAAAACGGCTTAATTTATTACTTCCTTCTAATGCTCGAGTTTTCTAATCCATGTTTCCCATCGTCGTTTCTTCTCCGAGCATTGATTTTATAGTGCAGTTATGACGTAGCGTTTTCTACCGAAAATGATAGAATTCTCGGAACGCTGGTCACGAATAATATTTGTTATATTTATTGTTAATAATTTGTTTATCCTTACAGCCTTTTATTCGTAGAATGATACAAGTCTTGTTTTAGCTTTAATCTATTCGAATCGTTTTCTCGGGCACGGAAAATCAAATTACGTATTTAGTTTTAAAAGCCGGCTATCCGGCTTTATCGGCTATATACGTGGTCCGGTTTCTGCAACGAGAAAATGTCGGGTTGGTGGTTTCGTCGTGGATAAGGAGGTATTAAATATGTATATGCATATGTCAGGAAAAAAAATATTTATTAAATTTCACACTTCGTTATGTACATATAACTTCTCGCCGATTCGTATAATTAGAAAATTAATAATCCTACTTCCATCACGTCAATCACTCCATCAAATATATTTTTACTCCCCCTTAGTATTAGTAATAACTTAGCCCGAGATTCCCTAACCTATCCTAAATAGTATGTGTACTGCGGTACACAGAGAAACTCATTAATCATCCGTACTCTATTATTTAACACAATTTAATTACGAAATTTCCATCAATAATTTACCAAATTAATCAAAAACAAAGAAATGAAAAACGCGCGAAAAGATCCGAGTGTCCACGCTTCACGCACTCGCGATTTAATTATTTAATAAAAATATATACTTATTATATTATATTTTATATTAAAAATTATATTAAAATTTTATACTGTCAAAAAGACGATTTAAGTATAAATTATGTTATATTTTTTTAAATAGTTTGTAAAAATTAATTTTTTTTTAATTCAATATGATCGCGGCACCCAAAGGAATAATTAGACATAGTGTTTGACTTTTTTTTGGTATTTAATTAATTTTTTATGGTTTTAAAGTTTAAGTCTGAGCCTACGTCCGTACAGGCAGACTTTTTATTTTTTAACTCTTCTTATATCTTTCTTGGATTTAAGAAAAAATGAATTTTTTTTAATTAAAGAGATCGCGGAACCACACGGATTAATTAGAAATAGTGTTTAACTTTTTTATAAGTGTTTAATTACTTTTTTAAATGGTTTAACCTCGATTATTTAAAACGATTATTTATTTGTTTATCTCGATCAGTTATAACTGAAGGTAACATTAAGACTGGACATCATCAACAGGAAGGGAATATTTTTTTTTTAATTTCGTAATATGGGTTCCAGTAGATGATGCCCCGTCGACCGGGAGGTAACAGTAGGGACCTGGACATCTTCTACAGGAAGAAAATTTTTGTTTTGATTTCGTAATAAGTCTTTCAGTAGGAGTTGCCCCGATGACCTGGAGGTAACATAAGGGACCTGGACATCATCAACAGGAAGAAAATTTTTGTTTTGATTTCGTAATAAGTCTTTCAGTAGGAGTTGCCCCAATGACCTGGAGGTAACATAAGGGACCTGGACATCATCAACAGGAAGAAATTAATTTTTTTTTAATTTTGTTATGAGTTTTCCAGTAGATGATGCCGCGATGACCTGGAGCTAATAGTAATGACCTGGACATCATCTACAGTAAGAAATTAATTTTTTTTTTAATTTCGTAATGTGCATTCCAGTAGATAATAATAAAAATAATAATAAATAGTAACAAAATAATATAAATAACATAAATACCATGAATACTATAAATACCATAATACATAATAACATAAACTACCTAATATATAAATAAATTATAATTATATATGTATGATCAATATTTAATTATTCGGTCGAGTTTTTATATAAATTAGTTATATATGTAGACAAAAATAATTAAAATATTAATACTATATTTTTTTAATTTAATTTTATTTTGTTTATAAAACATCCTATATTGATTTTCAATTATTTTGGATTATGTAGAAAGCGTTATGTGAAATTTTACATTAATTATTCAGTTTTTTATTATGGGGTAATTTTTCAATAGTACTTTTTTGTATAGATTTCATTATTGATTTTCAGTTATCCTGAAATTTTCATACGTCGTTTTTAATAAAATTATATAAAACATTACTTCATATACTAGGATAACAGAAACTCATTAACCCATTAACGCCCACAGGACACATTTTTCATCGTTTATTTCAGAGCTCTCTAGAATGTGTCAATCTCGTCCTAAAAAATTTTTTAGTACATAAATTTTGAAGATTTTTTATCGATCTTTCCAATGATCATTACTAAAATAAGGAGGAAAAAATTTGTAACCCGCAAAAATGATATTAAAGCAAAAAAAAGCACGAAAAATAAAAAAAAATTTTCCTACAACTCCATTATTTTACGTCATATCATTGTGCAGTTACCTCATAAGTGCAAAATAAAGGTCCTTGGTTTCTCAGCTTTAAAAAGACCCCTGTTTGAGTCCAAAAATCTCTTCTGGATGATCCAATATGGCGCCCGGAATGTGCAATTTTATTCAAAATCTTTCGGGCGCTCTAACTACAGAACTAAGAGGTTTAGCAAAAAAGTTACAAGAATAAAAAACTCTTCAAATTCATCAAAGAATACACTGGAGTCGTTTCAGATGTTTTTGTTAACATTTTGGAAAATTTGTTTATGCAAAATTATGAAAAATTCAAAAAAAAATTTTTTAATCTTTTTTTACAGGAGGTTGATGATAAACATTCTTTAGGTGGATTTTTTTTTCTTTTTGGCATCGCCACTTTCAGATTCGAAAATTTTAAATAAAGAAACAAACTATGTCACAATAATAGGTTACTTCTTATAATAATTGATTTTATCTACATTTTCTGCCTTGATAATAACGAAAGAAACAGTAAATTATTTATGAATTTATTTTTTTTGTAAAAAAATTCCAAAATGATACAATTACAAAAATCTAAAATTATTTTATTGAAGCTAGAATATTCAAGCTGCATAACACTATAAAAATAAAGTATATTGCAAATTCACTTTATTCGTCTTTTTATTTACTTATTTTATATGTATATATGAATCTAGAAGAAAATAATATAAAAAAAATTGAACTATATTACAAATCAGCTAAAGTGAGCGTAAAGAAACATTTCCTCTTTCCATATCTAATTTCTCGATAAGTACTATATTTTCGAAAAAATTGTAAACAATAAAAAGTGTTTGAAATTTATCAAAGAATACGTAGGAATTTTTCCAGAATTAAAAAAATTTTTTTTGAATTTTTCATAATTTTGCATAAACAAATTTTCCAAAATGTTGACAAAAACATCTGAAACGACTCCAGTGTATTCTTTGATGAATTTGAAGAACTTTTTATTGTTGTAACTTTTTTGCTAAATCTCTTAGTTCTGTAGTTATAGCGCCCGAAAGATTTTGAATAAAATTGCACATTCCGGGCGCCATATTGGATCATCCAGAAGAGATTTTTGGACTCAAACAGGGGTCTTTTTAAAGCTGAGAAACCAAGGACACTTTATTTTGCACTTATGAGGTAACTGCACAATGATATGACGTAGAATAATGGAGTTAAAGGAAATTTTTTTTTTATTTTTCGTGCTTTTTTTTGCTTTAATATCATTTTTGCGGGTTTCAAATTTTTTCTTCCTTATTTTAGTAGTGAACATTCGAAAGATCGATATAAAATCTTTAAAATTCATGTACTAAAAAATTTTTTAGGACGGGATTGACACCTTCTAGAGAGCTCTGAAATAAACGATGAAAAATGTGTCCTGTGGGCGTTAATGGGTTAACGTATTCTCTACACTGAGAAGAACAATATACTGAATATTAAAATAATAAAATTATGATATGATTTTGTTACATTTATAATAAATATTACTTTGAGTTGTACTATAGTAAAATTTATAAAATAAAGTTTTACAATATTTAATATGTAATGTTATAATCAATCTTACGTAAATAGCAAATTTTAATATCGAAATAACAAAAGTTCTTACATCCTATATAGTGAAATGTATATACTACATATATTAAAATTTGTATAACAAGTATTGTAGAAATATTTTATATACGCGTATACGTTCATTTCTTTTTCAGTATTCAATTGTTTTGAGACGAATTTTTAATTTAAGGCTATTCTAATTACTCCGTTCGTCCAATAGGTGGCGTGTATAAAATTTTCTATTTTTCCAGTTCTTCTCGCAAATGCTCAAAAATGTGTCAATTAGTATATAAGAAACAACAAGATATTTAGTTATTATGCGAAAATGTATCTTCCGTTCAGCGTATTGCAATGATAGCGATTGAAATAATATTTAAGTTTGTGACTAATAAGTGTAATGAATAAATATATGCGAGTGAAAAAAATTTCGATCAACTGCGTAAGAATAGTATATAATTAAATCTCCAAATATTAAATGTTTCTGTAGTACTTAATTGACAAAAGGAATTCCCCCAATATATACATTCTATTTCGAATTAATTAAAAACAAAATATAATTCATTTTTACTTCCTTAAATTCGCATTTAAAAAATACCAGATTGAATAATAAAATTTGCTGACTTATATAATAAAAATTACTATATTGAATATCAAAAATTACGATATAACATAGCAAAAATTATTATATTGCTGAGATGTCACACTTTTCCTATACAATATAGTAATTTTTAATATAGATTATTTTAATATTCATTATAAAAATTTTCTCAGTGTATAAATAGTGCTATTACTAAATTACCAATAACACACAAATTAATAAGTACTGCTAAATAAATAAATCAATTATTTGCAAAGGATGTATACATATTACATGACAATAAAAAATCAATAATAATTCCTTTATGAAAAGTGCTATTGCAATAATAATTAAACTCTATTTCATACAAAAATAATTATTTTTATAGATAATTTCTATTTTTTTAATATTATCATTTAAATTCATCGTATAATAATAATAAATTCATTAATTATTATACATATGATAATAAATCTATATGGGTACAATTTAATAAATAATAATTGAATGTAGTTAAATAATAAAATATTTTTTAGTTTAATTTAATATTATCTATTATATAATGATTTTTCATCGAGCGAGCGTGAGAGAATGATTTTAGCATCATCTACTGGAAGGCATATTACGAAATCAAAAAATCCAAGAGAGATATAAGAAGAGTTAAAAATTAAAAAGTCTGCCTGTACGGACGTACGGACGTACGCTCAGACTTAAACTTTTAAACCATTAAAAAATTTATTAAATACCTATAAAAAAGTCAAACACTATGTCTAATTATTCCTTTGGGTGCCGCGATCATATTGAATTAAAAAAAAATTAATTTTTACAAACTATTTAAAAAAATATAACATAATTTATACTTAAATCGTCTTTTTGACAGTATAAAATTTTAATTTAATGTGGCTGGATGGCCGGCGCACAGTCCACTTACCGCACGCGAGCCTTTCCTCCTTCTCAACTCTTTTCCCTCCTTCTCACTCGTCTTTACAATCCTCCTCGGCTAACTTTCCAAAAGTCTCTCCCAAAATACTAACAATAGTTTCTCCAAAATACTAACAATCAATCGGCAATAGTAATTAATGCTCTTCGACACTCTTTAACTCAATAATATTCTATAAAGATTTCGACAATTCTCAACATAATGCTTCACCTTTTACAGATGGGCGGATGATGATTATTTCCGGCTTCTTGTCGGTTTCATCCCTTTAATTGCCGATTCGCGGCGCTAGCATCCCTCATTTCCGTCATTTCAAACCATTAATTCAACAACTACGTCATTAAAATACTATATATCTAGCCGCCGACGCTACTGCTACCTATTAAAACGGCGTGTTCCTCCACTAATGCAAGACTCGAATCTCCATCTCTCTTTCGCACGTACGTATACGATATCTTGATTCCCCGTTTCCCCGCGCTGGCGCACTCTCTCGGTCAGCCATATTGTGCGAGAGCGGGCGAGTTTACCCCCTCTCTACTGCCACCTGTATGCATGCGCGCAGTATCGGCATGTCGCGCGTGCTTCTCGCTGTCTCTCTGAAGTTCGTACGTATTGTAGAGAGAGAGGTGTAATGTTGTTTACACGACGACCTGGTGCGAACCGAAGGTGCTGGTGTACGTGGATTCGTGCGAGTATCGGAATCGTCGACTGAGCAGACTTCTCATGGTGTGAGGCCATCGTCCGTTTCATCGATTCTCTCATATCGGTCGTCGGCTTCCATCATCCTCAGGTGTGTGCAGGTAAGTATACTTTCCATCTCATGTAAACATAATTAAAACCCATAACCCATCCCATTAATATCTCCTTTATAATATCCTTTTTAATACCGGTGACGAGAATGGCTCGGGTTAAGTGATTTATTATCATTTTATTTATTCACTTGCCAATGTTTACCTTTTCCTAACCTCTCCCTGTCACATGTTAAACATAATATTAACCCTACTCTATTATCTTACTTTCCTTTATTTATTATCTCTTTTCCTCCTATTAACTTTAATCATTTTCTTATAACTAAATTTAACATAATTTTCTATATTTACAGGTTTCGACATGGACAGGGAGGATATTCACTACGTGTACTCGGTTCCAGTGCAGAAGTGTGCCCTTACCAGGGAGGAGGAGTCTACGTTATAAGGTAAGTTAAATTCCAACTAGTTAGTACTATTCAATAAATATTTCATTCTTTGTTTATAACTTTCAGGTATTTATCCCAAGCGTGTTCGACCCCTCAGAACGAGCCAGTGGGACTTCCTCGCTTCATTAGTAACAAGGAGTGTAGGAAAGGTGAGCACGAGTGATGCATAAGCATTGCTCGTGCTTATATGAGTAATTTTTGTTTATCTTTTTCAATATTATTTATTTCTTTATATAAATTATATTATTAAGGGTAAACAATAATGTTAAAAGTTTTTGGTCATTTATAAAAGACCTTAATAGAGGGGACAGTATACCACAGAAAATGTTCTTTAAGGATAGTAAGGCGGAAAATGAGTCGGAGTCTGTTGATTTATTGGCTGCTTATTTCGGCTCTGTATATGATGGTGCCTCATTGCCTAACTTTCAAATTGACAATACTAATAGTGATAACTTGAATGTACTTGAGTCGTTTATTATTGATAGGGAATTATTATGTTCTACATTTAATAAGTTCAAGGTTTCGATGAGTTGTGGCCCGGATGGGATACCATCTTATGTGCTACATAAATGTTGGTCTGTATTAGTTGATCCTCTATTAACACTCTTCAATAAATCACTTCAACTTGGTTATTTTCCAAGTAAATGGAAGGTATCGTATATACATCCCATATTAAAGCAGGGTGATAGGCATAATGTAGAAAATTATAGGCTTATTTCTATTATAAGTACGTTGCCTAAACTTTTTGATGCGGTCCTTGCTAACATTGTAGCTGATTTTATCGTGAACAAAATATCGTCTGCACAGCATGTTTTTGTAAGGGGTAGGTCAACTTTAACCAACTTACTCTCTTTTTCAGATTTTGTGTCCGCCTCTCTGGAGAGCTCTGTGCAGGTTGATGCAATTTACACCGATTTCTCTAAGGCGTTTGACACAGTCAATCATAATAGACTTCTTGATAAAATCTTTAATTTTGGTATTGTTGGTCTCAGATTGTGAGACTGGGGAATGTATATTCGCGATCAGTGCGCGTCACGTCGGGGGTACCGCAGGGTTCCCATCATGGACCCATTCTTTTCATTGTATTTATAAATGATATTGTTAATTATATTCAACATTCTAAAGTATTAATCTACGCTGACGATGTTAAGATTTATAGACAGATTAGTGATGTCAATGACTCCGTACTATTGCAGAGTGATGTGCAGAATTTAGCATTGTGGTCGTTAGAGAACGGTTTGAATTTAAATGTAAAAAAATGCTCAGTTATTTCGTTTTCAAGAAGTAAAAATCCGTTATCTTTCGATTATCTTGTTAATGATATGTCTTTGATGAGACAAGTGGTAATAAGAGATCTGGGTATTTTATTTGATAGTCATTTGACTTTTAATTTTCATATAGATTACGTATTATCTAAATCATTTAAATCACTTGGTTTTTTAAAACGCTCAACTAGAGACTTTACTTCCACTCCAACAATTCTATATTTATATAAAACACTTGTCTTGCCTCATTTGCTGTACTGCTCTCAAGTATGGTCACCGTACACAAGGGAAAACTGTCAAAGACTTGAATCTGTTCAGCATAAATTTTTAAGATATATTAGTTTTAAGAGTGGTAATCCGATGTCATTTGATGAACATGATTATGTACCTATTGCCGAAAATTTATCTCTTCCAACTATCGTTTCATTGCACAATTACAATCTAGCCCTTTTTGCATATAAGTTACTTAACGAAATGATAAATTGTGAAAATTTGTTAACACTTATTACGTATAGGGATCTACCGTATTCACTAAGAAATCAGCGTTTATTATTTGAATTTAAAACTTTAAGAAATTACACGTTTAACTCACCTATTTTTCGTTTACGTAGACTATGGAATTCGATTCCATCTAATATCATTACATTGCCTATGGGTCAATTTAAAAAGTCAGTAAAATCACTTTTTGCGACTTTTCATTGAGCATGTTAGTATAAGTATTTATTTAAGTTGAATTTATGTATTTCTTTTCTTTTCTTTTATATTTTGCTATTGTGAGCGCTTATCTATCGGTATGTTCGATTTATTTTATAATTTACTTATATATGTATAAGGGTTTAATAAGCCCGTTTATCTTTTGAAATAAATAAATAAATAAATAAATAAATATTCTATCCGCATATTAATTTTTATTTATATTTTTCAGGTATGGACAACGTTCCCACCTTTCCTTTTCCTATCCATCAATTCCCTTTTTAATTTACTAATTTATATTAAATATAGCGAGGTACTACCTCACACAGTACAAAAAAAAACTCTTGCGCAACCCTTCCTTTCGATCTCACTATCTGCGATCCCGCTTATATGCGTATTGGCTTTGAATAATATCTTCAACTCTACTTATCAGTCTCTTTTTCGTTTGAAACACTCGTAAATTAGTCTGTCCCTTAGCTCTATAAATTATATTTTATATTACTGCATTTCGTTTTTCTTCTACGCCGTAATTTTATTTTATACTACGCAGTACCTTTTACGAAATATAATTTTCGTCGGGACGCGACAATAAGCTTGGCATGTCTTGTAATATAAAAATATGAAGAAAGCCAAGTTATTACTTGCCAATGACCACTTTTACGAAAGTTATTCGAGATCTAACATTAATTTCAATAGAAACTACTTCCAATTTGGTCGCTTATAACTCAAAAACCAATATTGGTAGGAACTCAAACCAAAAACTAAAAGAAAGTAGAGTTGAAGTAAATATGATTAAAAAAAAGAAGCTCAAATTACTTAATTTGAAACAAAGTTATAAAAAAATTAAAAAATTAAAGAAATTTTAATCAAAATTTAATGTAAAAAATTAATTTTTATTTTGCCCAAAAATTCTTAAATGTCTTATTTTCTTCATAACTTTGCTTCAGAAAAAAGCATTTTTAGTTTTTTTTTTCCAAACCATAATTACTTCAACTCAACTGTCTTTTAGTTTTTTGTTTGAGTTTCTATCAATATACGTTTTCGATTATTAAGCGACCAAAGTGGAAGTAATTTTCATTGAAATTATTGTTAAATCTCGAATAATTTTCGTAAAAGTGGCCATTGGTAAGTGATAACTTGACATTCTTCATATTTTTATATTACAAAAGACATGCCAAACTTAGGGTAAGATCTGTTTCCCGGAGGTCAAGTACTTCCCTTGCTATTATTAATTTGCCAGAATGCCTTAAAAATCCCTGAAATTCTCAAGAGAGCTTGTCATTATTGTAGATTCCAGAGATAGTCATCCCTTTATTAATGCAGATAATATACATGACTTTTTTTTATAAAATCTTCTAAACTTTCCATTAAAAATACTTTTAAAGACATGAATGTATGCTGTTACACTCTTCCAAGCCATTTAAACCTTAAATAGTGAAAATCAGCAATTCTGCTCCGGACTCTGGAAACCTAATACTGTCTAACAGATGTCTTTTTATAGTCAGAAACTACCTATTAATTTCCAGAGTGGGTCTAAACCATTAAGACCACTTTTGATCAAAATATTTCGGAAAAATGCCCGAAATATCAATAGAAATGTATATTCAGCAATACAAATTATTATTCAGTAATACATTGTTTGAATTTCACAAACTTGTCACTGTCACGTAATCATATTACTCATTATAATCTCAGATCTGATTTGTTTATATATTTATTGTATTAAATACGTATAGTCAGTTATTTTAATAATAATGTTATTATATTTATAGTAATCCTTCAGAGTAGTATCGTAATTCTTATATTGGTTGTAAAATTGAAAATCCAGCATTATAAAGGTTAAAAAATTAATTTTTTATAATTATATAATAATATTTATATTTTTAGCAGCTTACAGGGGATTAGATTGATACTGAAAAAAATAGAGATGCTTTTCTACCACTACAAGTTACCATCATAAATTTTTTGCAATGATCATGCTAACAGATTTTTCCTTATAATGCAACAAATCTACATTTCTATTGATATTTCGGGCATTTTTCCAAGATGTTTTGATCAAAAGTGGTTTTAATGGTTTTGACCCACTCTGGAAATTAATAGGTAGTTTCTGACTATAAAAAGACATCTTTTAGACAGTATTAGGTTTCCAGAGTCCGGAGCAGAATTGCTGATTTTCACTATTTATGGTTTAAATGGCTTGCAAGAGTGTGACAGCATACATTCATGTCTTTAAAAGTATTTTTAATGGAAAGTTTAGAAGATTTTACAAAAAAAAGTCATATTTATATTTTTAGTGAAAAATTCATCCCCTGGGAGCTACAAATTCATGAAAATTGGCATGTATTGCAAAAAAAGGGCTAAAATGTCAACTTTAACTTTCTGTAACTTAAAATAATGGTCCCGAAAAATCTGAAAAAATTCAGGAGAACTACTGGATACCTCTAAAACATATTCCCACAGTTATAGCAAATCATAGTCAAAACAAATATATAAACATTAAGATAATATATCACATAAAACAATGTTAGAATAATACAAAATAGAAAAAAAATATTAAAATGGATTGAAACAAAAGTAATTTAGCACAAAATTGCAATAAAACAAGAAATGCGCTTTACTCGTCCATCCATCGTTCATCATCATCTATTTATTTCGAAAAAGTATTTAATACAAAGTTAACAATGAATAAAGAAGTGTCGCGTGCCGACGAAAATTGTATTATTATTTTTCGTAAAAAAAGTACTGTCCAGTATAAAATAAAGTTACGGCGCAGAAGACGAATGAAATAAGGTTAATAAAGAATGATTTTAAGTAAATGCAGTAATATAAAGCCTAATTTATAGAGCTAAGGGACATATTAATTTACAAACGTTTCAAATGAAAAAGAGACTGATAAGTAGAATTTAAGATATTATTCAAAGCCAATACGCATATAAGCGGGATTGCCGATCGTGAGATCGAAACGAAGGGTTGCGCAAGAGTTTTTGTATACTGCACTATAAAATCAATGCTCGGAGAAGAGCCGGCGATGAGAGACATGGACTAGAAAACCTAAGCCTTAGAAGGAAGTAATAAATTAAGAACCCAAGTAAAAGAAGCCGTTTTTTAAATATTTAACGATTAAAGGGGGACAGTAAATTCTCCGAATTAACTACGAAGCGATACAGAAAATGCAGGGTATTCGATAATATTTGATCACGCACAGCTAACGGTCCAATCGGGTGCAAGCACAGAAAAATCGAGTACTAATTACGCAATTTCCATCTAAAGCAAAGCGTAAGACAAGGACAGAAGCATAGATTTTTAGGGTATATAAAGAGGACCCAGAACAGACAGGGTTGCCAGATGGCGATTTTTTCTCCTTGTTGCTCTTGCTTAATAAACATCAATATACGTAAGAGAGAAAAGGAAAAAAAATCGCCAACTGGTCACTCTGAGAACAGACACAGCCACTCCTAGTTTCTCGTCTAAAGCTTCCGTAAGGCGAAGCTCTGCTACTCGGACTTTAAAGAAATATGCATTCAAAGTCAAGAAAGATCTTGTATTTGGGAATCGAGATGCATCGTTGGTATCTACGAGCCTTAGTCAAGGAACTACGACTTCGACATCTGGCAATCATCGAACTCCAAAAGCATACGCATCTAACGTCGGCGCCCGCAGGTCTAGCAGGACATTATCAAGCCACTTGACGTCGCTACCTACGTTCGAGGCAGACCTTCGTTCCTTACCATATATATGTATATATATACACACACTTATATATATCTATATATATTTGGGTACTTAAGGTATATTCTTTTCGACTATCTATACGCTTTGTAATATTCGTAAACGCAAATCTGATATTTTGTATTATTTTAATTACTGAAACAACCGTTTTCCTCTTACAATTATATTGGAACTGCAATTAATTTAAATAATTCTTCTTTGCATTGTATTTTATTTACAATATTGTATTGTTTGATTGCAATTTCGTGAACAATAATTCATGTTTTCACGGCAACAAGTTTTAATTTAAACTGCATTTATTATATAATTCTTATCTCGGACAGACACAGCCACTCCTAGTTTCTCGTCTAAAGCTTCCGTAAGGCGAAGCTCTGCTACTCGGACTTTAAAGAAATATGCATTCAAAGTCAAGAAAGATCTTGTATTTGGGAATCGAGATGCATCGTTGGTATCTACGAGCCTTAGTCAAGGAACTACGACTTCGACATCTGGCAATCATCGAACTCCAAAAGCATACGCATCTAACGTCGGCGCCCGCAGGTCTAGCAGGACATTATCAAGCCACTTGACGTCGCTACCTACGTTCGAGGCAGACCTTCGTTCCTTACCATATATATGTATATATATACACACACTTATATATATCTATATATATTTGGGTACTTAAGGTATATTCTTTTCGACTATCTATACGCTTTGTAATATTCGTAAACGCAAATCTGATATTTTGTATTATTTTAATTACTGAAACAACCGTTTTCTCTTACAATTATATTTGGAACTGCAATTAATTTATAATAATTCTTCTTTGCATTGTATTTTATTTACAATATTTATTGTTTGAATTGCAATTTATTGACAATAATTCATGTTTTCAACGGCAACAATTTTTAATTTAAACTGCATTTATTTATAATAATTCTTATCTCGATTATTAAATATGAATTTTTGTAATAAAATAACATTACGTATATTTTATTCTATAATTTGTTAACGTGTTCGCCGTACAATTGTTTATTTAATCAAAATTAAAATTGTTATTTGACTTAAATAATTTTATACAATTGTTAATAAAATAGTGTAATTTTATGCCTGTCTTTGCCCATTAAAAAGCTAGAAGAATTTAGTTGCACATGTTCATTTAAAAAGAAGACATTATATAATTATGTTAACAAATTTAAATAAATAATGCATGATTAATACGAATAAAAAAATATATTATTATATTATCCCACATTATATTCTACATCTCTACTCTCAAAATAACTTTGCTCGCTACTCGTACACTTTGCTCGTTACGGAGACGTAAGGCTAGTCCTAGTCGAACAAGAGCAAAAGGAGCGCGAATGGTTTATTAACCATTTGCCTTCTTGTAATATTTTTATAGTAGGTGGTACAAGTCTGGACGTGACAGTATTTTCTGAATTCGTTGAATATTTTTCGTAAAGTACTCTCTATTTTTTTCATTTATAAAAATTTTGACCTTTAGCCGCTTAAGATTTGTCGAATATTACATTCGTTAAACTTACCTTCTTTCTTGTTAAAAAAGCCTTGAAAATCTTGTGATAAGTTCGGTGTTTTGGTCAATAATAGGTTAAACTTCTATAAGTTATTTAATTTACGGCATATAAAGTAAATGTTGAAAAATATACCTGTAGTCCTGGATACTTCCACCAACTGAAACACACACATGAAAGAGTTGACAATCTGTTTCTGGATCTGCATAGTAACTTCCTATTATTTTATTACGACACGAAAAAGTTGTTTGTGGCATATATTGCTGTGAGTATCTAGGAGGCGGTCGCTGGAGTCCAAAGCCGCATTGCCACATTATAGTTGCTAAAATATGAAATATATAAGATTTAATATATTAAAGTTCATTTATTCTTTATAATAAGACAAATTATTGAAAAAATGTAGCCAGAGAATATATTTTCAACGCGTGCTTTTCTCACAACTTACAATCAAACTGAGTATTATACAAAATTATGAAAAAGGTGACATTAATATTATACACGAACAAACTTTTTTAAACATAAACTTGGTCAAATATATTCACGAGAAATAAAAATCATAGGAGGCAACTGCAATCTTGCAATATCTGTTTTCAAATAAGGCACAATATCTTTAGGGAGCTTAAATTTTTTGTTCCAAAACCAGACTCATGTTCTATTGAGATTAAGTGATTACATTGAACGGCGAAAATTAAAAATAAATAAAACTTAAAATTTCAGGCTTCTTCAATTAATTGGCTCAAAAACGTAACTGCTTCGGAACTTTTAAGGAAATATTAACTGTGCCGTTTTAGCCACATTTCTGAAAATTGACAACCGTTTCGTTGGTTGTACAACAAACAAATTATGCCCAAGTACAATGATGTGTCTTTTCAGGAAACTAAGTTACAGATTTTAGAAAATGACATGTTCCACTTATATAAAATGTTAAAACTTTTGTATATTTGCCCATGTTAGTGCAAAGTTTTTATCTCGGTTTTTACACACAGCTGAACACTGAAATTTTGGCTTTCATAAACGTTGAATATACAATATTTTTTTTATGTTATCACACCTCATTTACTTATTTATTTATATACAGTATATATAAAATATTCTTCTAATTCATTCACGCATAATAAAGAATCGCCGTGACAAAGCAATTGCTCGTTGCTTTCAATTAATTAATTTTCGCCTCTTCTCTTATACATAAAATAGCGCTCAAAAATTAGTAAACAATTTTCTTTTTATAATTGTAACTTTATTGTTTGATATTTCAGGAACGCCTCGAAATATTTAAAAAAACTTCAACGGCATTTGAAAGATGTATCAATAACTATTTTTTCATACTCTGCGAAATATATTTTATTTCATTTAACTCGATTATTTCACGTTTGAATATTTTTCAATTTTTACAAATTTTTACTTTCAAAAAAGTAATTATAATTTGTATAAAGAAAGGAGAAAAATTTTTTTTATAAATTTGTTTAGTGAAAATTTTTTTTATCTTTCTTCTACTTTACGTAACTCGTTCAAACATAAACAACACAAAAGTTGGTATTTTCATTCCTTCATCCTATGACCGTGTTTGTCTAAGTTTTAATTTGTATTTAATTTTATATGTATTCACAATTAGAATTACTTCTATAATTTGTAACGGAGTGAATCTTTGCCGGACCTTGCTCAGATTCCAGGATTCAGGTTTTAATGAATTTGAAATAAAGTACCACTATTTATAATAAAGACTAATTATTATTAAGACTATGTACAGATATAAAAAATAACAAAGATATAATGTAAATGTTGCCAGCCCTCCTGGTCTTGGTCGGGTGAAATAGCTAATTAGTCTGTAATCAAATCAAGACAAAATACTTGATTATTACGCGATCTACGAACTTTACAACGCTGTCTTATAACTAGTTTCCTAAACGGACGCAACTAACGGTTATCGTGTATGCTCGTACGGCAATACGGTTAGGGCTAGTATGTATGTTCACGGAGATGCGGTCGGGATAATTCACGTGTGCTCACGAGGACACGGTCAGGATAATCTACGTGTGCTCACGAAGATACGGTCGGGATAATCCACGTGTGCTCACGAGGATACGGTCAGGATAACCCACGTGTGCTCACGAGGGTGCGGTCGGGATAATACACGTGTGCTCACGAGGATACGGACAGGATTAGACACCACGTGTGCTCACGAGGTGCCTACGGAAGGATGCGGTTACGGTAACGGTCGGTACGGTATACGGTAACCGTGTTTAGGTCGGAGAAAGAGGCTGGTCGTGTGCTCACGGCCAGTCCGATCTGTCGTCCAGTTGCAGACTGCCTACTGGTGGTTGCGGTGCACCTTATATACCCGATTCTATGAGAGCGCGCATGCGTATAACGCCTGTCCCCCCACTCCGGACGGGGTCAATGAACTGGCGAGTAGGCACAGTAGTGGGGAGGCGGTCAATGACTCTAATCTATTTATAGCGCGGTCGTTGAACTCGCGTTTAACGGCACGTATCTATCGCGAAGCTATCTTAATATACTACGTACTTATTATTATTATATAATATATTAACAATTTATAAAATAATTTTACGCAATACTAGTGCGTGTGTTTATCACACGTCACATTCCCCTCTTTCTTCGGAGAGTAAAAATTCGGTAATTTATATTCTTAAAAAAAATATATATTGCCTTACAAAATAAAATTAAGAGTATAAGAATAACGCATTGAAAATGTGAAAAAAATTAAATTTACCGCTCGAAGTGGTCCTACATGACGAATGGTTCCTGTGTGTGGGTTGAGTCGTAAGAGTCTTTTTATTTTAATGTAACAGCTGCCCTGCGGCTTCTATAGGTATTATCACGGTGTTTAGGGAGTTTTCATAATGCGGCTTGATATCTTTGACGTGAATATGTTTAGTTATTCGGCCATTTCTTTGTAAATCAAAAATAACTGTTGATATTTTTCGTTTCACTACGTACGATCCATCGAATTTAGGTACTAGCTTTGAATTAAATTTTTCTGCTTTGTTAGACAGCTTAAAAGTCTTCATCCATACCTTATCACCTATATTTGGTGTCCATGCTCTTCGTCGAAGATCGTAGTGCTTTTGTTGTTTTTGGAAACTTTGGGCGAGATTTATTTTAGCTAATTCAATAGAGTCGTGTATCCTCTTAATGCGAGTTTCGGTATTACAAGTAGCACTACTTGTTGGTTGATGGATGGTAAATTCTCTTCCATGATTCAGGTATGCAGGGGAAAATCCAGTAGAATCACTGTGAGCGGTATTATATGCGAAGGCAATTTCGGGTAGGTGGTTATCCCACTTGTTTTGATTTTTCTCTATATATTGTGCAATTATAGTTTTAATTACACGGTTTGCTCTTTCCACGGGATTACATTGCGGTGTATATGGCGGTGTCTTTCGGTGTGTAATTCCGTGATTCTTTAATAAGTCTTCTACTTCTTTACTAATAAATTGTTTATCATTATCGCTGGCTATAGTTTTTGGGCATCCGTGTCGGAGAATTACTTGTTCTTTAATGGCTTTTGCAATAGCTTTTCCGGTGGCTTTATTCAAAGCTCTCAGTTCTATCCATTTGGTAAAACGATCTTGCATTACAAGTAACCAAATTTTTCCGCTAGTGGATCGAGGTTGTGGTCCTACAAGATCTATTGATACCATTTCCCATGGTTGTTGAACATTTGTTGGATGCATAAGACCGGCTTTCGTTTGTTGTTGTACTTTATATTGTTGGCATTTGGTACAATTCCTTACGTATTTTGCTCCGTCTCGTAAAATTCCAGGCCAATAATAATAACGTGATAAGCGTACGAGAGTCAGGATTAGACACCACGTGTGCTCACGAGGTGCCTACGGAAGGATGCGGTTACGGTAACGGTCGGTACGGGTATACGGTAACCGTGTTTAGGTCGGAGAAAGAGGCTTGGTCGTGTGCTCACGGCCAGTCCGATCTGTCGTCCAGTTGCAGACTGCCTACTGGTGGTTGCGGTGCACCTTATATACCCGATTCTATGAGAGCGCGCATGCGTATAACGCCTGTCCCCCCACCTCCGGACGGGGTCAATGAACTGGCGAGTAGGCACAGTAGTGGGGAGGCGGTCAATGACTCTAATCTATTTATAGCGCGGTCGTTGAACTCGCGTTAACGGCACGTATCTATCGCGAAGCTATCTTAATATACTACGTACTTATTATTATTATATAATATATTAACAATTTATAAAATAATTTTACGCAATACTAGTGCGTGTGTTTATCACACGTCACATTCCCCTCTTTCTTCGGAGAGTAAAAATTCGGTAATTTATATTCTTAAAAAAATATATATTGCCTTACAAAATAAAATTAAGAGTATAAGAATAACGCATTGAAAATGTGAAAAAAATTAAATTTACCGCTCGAAGTGGTCCTACATGACGAATGGTTCCTGTGTGTGGGTTGAGTCGTAAGAGTCTTTTTATTTTAATGTAACAGCTGCCCTGCGGCTTCTATAGGTATTATCACGGTGTTTAGGGAGTTTTCATAATGCGGCTTGATATCTTTGACGTGAATATGTTTAGTTATTCGGCCATTTCTTTGTAAATCAAAAATAACTGTTGATATTTTTCGTTTCACTACGTACGATCCATCGAATTTAGGTACTAGCTTTGAATTAAATTTTTCTGCTTTGTTAGACAGCTTAAAAGTCTTCATCCATACCTTATCACCTATATTTGGTGTCCATGCTCTTCGTCGAAGATCGTAGTGCTTTTGTTGTTTTTGGAAACTTTGGGCGAGATTTATTTTAGCTAATTCAATAGAGTCGTGTATCCTCTTAATGCGAGTTTCGGTATTACAAGTAGCACTACTTGTTGGTTGATGGATGGTAAATTCTCTTCCATGATTCAGGTATGCAGGGGAAAATCCAGTAGAATCACTGTGAGCGGTATTATATGCGAAGGCAATTTCGGGTAGGTGGTTATCCCACTTGTTTTGATTTTTCTCTATATATTGTGCAATTATAGTTTTAATTACACGGTTTGCTCTTTCCACGGGATTACATTGCGGTGTATATGGCGGTGTCTTTCGGTGTGTAATTCCGTGATTCTTTAATAAGTCTTCTACTTCTTTACTAATAAATTGTTTATCATTATCGCTGGCTATAGTTTTTGGGCATCCGTGTCGGAGAATTACTTGTTCTTTAATGGCTTTTGCAATAGCTTTTCCGGTGGCTTTATTCAAAGCTCTCAGTTCTATCCATTTGGTAAAACGATCTTGCATTACAAGTAACCAAATTTTTCCGCTAGTGGATCGAGGTTGTGGTCCTACAAGATCTATTGATACCATTTCCCATGGTTGTTGAACATTTGTTGGATGCATAAGACCGGCTTTCGTTTGTTGTTGTACTTTATATTGTTGGCATTTGGTACAATTCCTTACGTATTTTGCTCCGTCTCGTAAAATTCCAGGCCAATAATAATAACGTGATAAGCGTACGAGAGTTTTTCCAATACCTAAGTGTCCGGCTGTCGATTCGTCGTGACATTCTTGCAGGACTCGGTTTCGGTCAGTTTTTGGAATGCATAATTTCCATTGTTCGTTCGAATCTTCTTCATTAAAGTCTAATGTATGTAGAATATGCTTGTATAGTTTCCCTTCTTTAATACAAAATTCCGGATTCTCCTTCGGTTGCGTTTTTACTTCTTTAAATTTTGTATTATACCACGAGCAGTTTTTACGGTTGGCTACAGAACATATTTCGATAGGCTGTCGTGATAAAGCATCGGCTACATTGTTTTCGGCTCCTCTTCGGTAACGGATTTCCATATCCCATTGGTCTAATTCCATTCTCCAACGAGCAATTCTTCCTGACGGATTATCAATTTTTTCTAACCATTTCAAAGATTGATGATCGGTTAATACTACAAAATGATAACCTTCTAAGTTGTCTCGCATTTTCCAGATACCCCATTTTACTGCTAGGCATTCTTTTTCGGTGGCAGAGTAGTTTTTCTCTGCTTTATTTAAAGTTCTGCTGGCATACGCTATGACTTTTTCTTGTCCATCTATCTCTTGAGTTAATACTGCTCCTAGCCCATTGTTACTAGCATCTGTTTGTAAACACATAGTTTTTTCAAAGTCCGGGCATGTTAAAATGGGAGCATTTGTTAAATGTTCTTTGATTTTATCAAAGGCTTCTTGTTGCTCAGGTCCCCAGTGCCAAGTGGTGTTTTTTCTTAACAGTTTGCTAAGCGGTGCGGTAGTTTTGGACACGTTGGGTATAAAACGTCGATACCATGAGATCAGTCCATTAAATCGGCGGAGTTCCTTCAAGGTAGTTGGAGCTGATAACGTAGTGACGGCTTTTACTTTATCGGGATCGGTGTGTATGCCGTCTGAATCAATTACATGACCTAGATAACGTAGTTGTTGCCTACGAAAATGGCTCTTCTCCCAGTTCGGTTTTAGTTTTGCAGCTTTTAAACGTCGAAAAACTTCCTGGACAAGTTGAATGTGTTCTTCAAATGTTCCCGATATAATAATTATGTCATCCAAATAGCAAAAGACGTGCGGTTCTAAATCGGGTGTTACTACTCCTTCTGATATCATTCGTTGAAAAGCTGCCGGTGCTGAATGAAGTCCGAAAGGTAAAACTTTGAATTGGAAATGTCGTCCTGGTACGGTGAAAGCACTTAATGGTTTACTGTTTTCGGTTAAGGGTAGTTGCCAGTATCCATTTTTCAAGTCGATGGTACTAAGATGACGAGCTCCACGTAGTTTATCTAAAGTCGCATTTATTTTCGGTAACGGGTATGCATCTTTGATGGTTACTTCGTTGAGTCGACGAAAATCTACACAAAAACGGTATTTTCCATCTTTCTTCTTCGCCAGAACTATAGAACTCCACGGACTTATAGAAGGTTCTATAACACCGTCTTTTAACATTTTATCAATTTCTTCATTGATGATTTTCTGCATTGCTGGATTTCGGGCACGGTATCGTTGTTTTATCGGTGTTGGATTACTAAGCTGAAGGTCGTAGGTTAGTAACGGTGTTGGGCCTTGTATTTCCGTGAAATCTTGACGGGCTTGTTCAATAATTGTATCTATTATTATTTGTCGTTCCTCTATTTTGATATCTAATAGACCCGGTTGAGTTTCTAATTGGCACAGTTCGGACGGAGCTTGTCTGTTCTCTGGATGCAACTCTTTTCCTTGTAGAGTCATTTTGAATCCTAATTTCGGCAGGATATCCACTCCTAATAAGAAATGGTGTCGGAGTGTAGACATGATATGAAAATTTCCTTGTATTTTCTTTCCATTTATCGAGCACGTTCCCGAAATATTATCTTCCAACGGTATTTCACTGCCATCAGCCAGTATTGCCCGATTTGTTCTTCCTTATTTTTGCCATCCTCGAGAGTAGCACCATTTTGCAGTCACTTCATTAATAAAAGAGCTGACTGCACCGGAATCTATAAGTGCCTTAAATCTTCGACCTTCAACATTTACGAAGACGAAATATCGATTGTCTCGTTCCTGGACCGAGCCGTAGGTCTTGTTGACTCGGTCCTTCGCTCGTTTCCCTGGTATGTTCCATGACAGTCTCTAGTGTAGACTCCATCTTTTCCACAGACAGAGCAAAAAAGTTTACGAGGATTGCGGCACTGGTTACGGTTATGTCCTCTCTGTTTACATCTCCAACAACACTCGTTTCTTTTGTAAGTTGCATTAGGTTTCGTAACGGTCATCGCTTCGTTTCTACTGATTCTTTGAGCTTGGTTTGCTTCCTGTAGAGTTGCTTCATGTTCCTCTACTCTTTGGATCAATTCATTGATGTTATTTATGTCAGTTCGCCTAATATGAATTCTAAGTTCGGGTTTCATATTATAATATAAATTATCTAATTGTTCTTCTGGATCATATCCTCCTCTGCGTCTCATTAGAGTTGATAATACCGTAGCAAAATCTCGAATGTTTTCGTTGTGTTTCTGAACTCGTGCTGTGACTTGTCGTCCTAAATTTCTTCTTTCCAATGGTGGTAAATAAAAATTTCGTATTTGCTCTTCGACTTCTGCCCAGGTATGCAAGTTTCGTGCATAATTTCGATACCACTGGAGAGCATTTCCTTTTAAGAGTTCTGGTAATCCTTGAAGTATTTGTTCCTCAGAGAAATTATAAACTTGTCTTAACTCCTCTATTCGTCCCAAAAAAGAATATACATCTTTGCCTTCGAAATGGCAGTTCCATTTTCTCATTTGGTCCATAACTTCTCTATTTGACGGTAATATTGGTAGATGCGGTGAATTAGGTGTAGAAAACATTTGGGGTTGTGACGGTCGATTATTTGGGAAGTCCTTATTATTTCGTAATACTGATTCCTCAAGTCTCAAGCTAGCGTGGTCGGTTTCTAAGTCCTTTGTGATGTCTAGATTTTCCTTATAATCTTCTGGATCTGGTTCTTTCTTTGCAAACACTTCGGCGTTTTTGCGTACGAATCCAATAAGACGTTGTCTTAATTCGGTAACAATTCCTTCGGTATGTAAATTATGTTTCGTTAATTCAGCAATCAATTCTTCTCGTTGTAGTTTATAAATCCACGACACGGAAACCATTTTACAAACTTATAATTATGTCGGATATACAAGTGTACCAGTGTCAGTATTATCGCGGCGTCCAAGTGTAATTTAACAATTCGGTCCGAAAGTTTCATAGATTCAAAGCAAAAAAAAATCAAATTCCTTTTACAAATACTGTTCGGGCGCCATGTAACGGAGTGAATCTTTACCGGACCTTGCTCAGATTCCAGGATTCAGGTTTTAAGGAATTTGAAATAAAGTACCACTATTTATAATAAATACTAATTATTATTAAGACTATGTACAGATATAAAAAATAACAAAGATATAATGTAAATGTTACCAGCCCGCCTGGTCTTGGTCGGGTGAAATAGCTAATTAGTCTGTAATCAAATCAAGACAAAATACTTAATTATTACGCGATCTACGAACTTTACAACGCTGTCTTATAACTCGTTTCCTAAACGGACGCAACTAACGGTTATCGTGTATGCTCGTACGGCAATACGGTTAGAGCTAGTATGTATGTTCACGGAGATGCGGTCGGGATAATCCACGTGTGCTCACGAGGACACGGTCAGGATAATCTACGTGTGCTCATGAAGATACGGTCGGGATAATCCACGTGTGCTCACGAGGATACGGTCAGGATAACCCACGTGTGCTCACGAGGGTGCGGTCGGGATAATCCACGTGTGCTCACGAGGATATGGACAGGATTAGACACCACGTGTGCTCACGAGGTGCCTACGGAAGGATGCGGTTACGGTAACGGTCGGTACGGTATACGGTAACCGTGTTTAGGTCGGAGAAAGAGGCTGGTCGTGTGCTCACGGCCAGTCCGAACTGTCGTCCAGTTGCAGACTGCCTACTGGTGGTTTCGGTGCGCCTTATATACCCGATTCTACGAGAGCGCGCATGCGTATAACGCCTGTCCCCCCACTCCGGACGGGGTCAATGAACTGGCGAGTAGGCACAGTAGTGGGGAGGCGGTCAATGACTCTAATCTATTTATAGCGCGGACGTTGAACTCGCGTTTAACGGCACGTGTCTATCGCGAAGCTATCTGAATATACTACGTACTTATTATTATTATATAATATATTAACAATTTATAAAATAATTTTACGCAATACTAGTGCGTGTGTTTATCACCAGGGTTGCCAGATGGCGATTTTTTCTCCTTGTTGCTCTTGCTTAATAAACATCAATATACGTAAGAGAGAAAAGGAAAAAAAATCGCCAACTGGTCACTCTGTTTATCACACGTCACAAATTAAATTATATTTTTATTTACTTAATATTATTTTCAATACATCAATTTAAAAGTATATAAAGGATATAAAGCTTATACGCTGTCTTGTAAAATATATTTAATCTTTCACCTATTTCATGATACGACTATCTTTCTTCTCGTAAAACTTCTGCTTGAGCACGTTTATGTTTACGAATTTTAATGTTATGTTTAACTTTTATATTATCACAAGCTACACTGTGAATAGTATAATAAGATATCCTTAATTTTTGCGAAACTCTAAGATAACTTAACTTTTCTTACGTAAATTAAAAATTTTCACTCTTAGAGTAGCACGATCCTTATCCCTTTGCCTACCCATCATAAACTAATTAATTAAACAAATAATAGCATTACATGTAATTTATAGATACTATATTTGTACAATGAAGAAATGAAATATGAACTTTTGTGTTTGCTCCATGTTTCAACGCGAGTAACTTGGCGTAGAAGCTAGTTATAAAAAATTTATATTTTTTAAAGCATTGCAGCTATTTATTTGAAATTAATAAAAAATTCATAAAAATTGGAAAATATTTAAACATGAAATAATTGATCTAAATAAATTAAAATATATTCCGCAGCATATGGAAAGATTTTGATCTAATCCTTCAAATGACATTAGACCTTTTCAAATATATCCCGTCTTCCTGAAATATCAAAGATTGAAGTTACACTTATAAAAAGAGAATTTTTGAGCGCTACTGCTGATCAGCGATTCCTGCTCCGTATAACTGCCCTTCAGATTCTTCAAAAAATTGGTTTTCGTCTAATTGCTCCATTCGACGGGCTGCTCTGGCCCCTTTGGTCGCCAATGAGGGGTGCCTGTTTTGACGCGTGATGCCCTCCTTGTCCTCTTTATCGCAAAAATTTTTGCACTGAAGCCTAATTTTGAAGTCTAATAAGTGCATAGTCTTTAATACTGCACTGTAGCCTTCATTAAACATCCCTCCAGCGATGAAAACAGCTGGTCTTTCATTTTGCACATTTAGTTGTTTTTCCTCTATAACTGCACTTTTGCACGCACTTTTGAACATCGTTCTCGAAGCTGTAGACAGATGTTCCACGATTTTGTCATACGTCGATTTTGCTAAACCTATGCTTTGAGATAAATCCAGAAGACCACAAAAAATGTTTATACCTTCTCGTGCGACACCCAAAAGCCTCATGACGAACACAATTCTTCTGTTGATTTCGTAGTCGATGTGAATCAACGGTCCGGATTGGATTTCTCATTTACCGCAGCGACACGACGAAATAATTTTAAATCCTAAGCCTCGATGGTTCCTTTGGCGAACGTTATTCTTTGCTCACACATATTGCAAAAAACTAATTTCAAAATTGCTAAAAACACAGATGCAAATTCGATTATGCGGTAACAATGGGACAGATTAACTATAACGTCGTCCATAGTCGCCGATGCCAATTTCTGCTCATCACGGCTGGTATTAGCTTCCCCATCGTCCGATAAAGAAACGTTCAAAAATTGATTGCCGTGGAATTTGCGATTCCATGGCCTTCCATTGCACTCACTCGCAGATTTGCTCGTTTTCGTATAGGTCTCCATATTTTTAAGATGCTCACGTTCTGAAAGACAAATTAAAACTTAACGGTAAAGCTAAATGTAGCTCTATTGGAGCCAACGTTGCCAGCTTATATATACCGTTACAATAATAGTTTTTCCCTTACCATAGCTGCATAGAGACCTTCTATGGACAGTTAAACTGTTTCGAAGGACCGTTAGTCCCTTTCCATTATAATATACATAATAGATCGAAGGGCGAAGCGTGCGCGCTCCGGGCGGTCCTGCCGCTCGGATACCTGTTCGACGCTTGACTACTATTTCTTCTGTATCTCGTAAAATATTCCGAATTTTGTTCTGAAATTTTAGAGACATATTGTTTGATACTTTAAGAACAGATATAGGCAAAAAAAACGATTTTTTGAAGTCTCTAAAGCAGACTCACCCCTTAAAGTAAATAATAAGGTAGTAATTATAAGGTAATAAGCAGCAAGAGTAATACAATTTTAAACGCAATATAACAAGTGAAATACAATCTAATAGTTCAGTAGTAAAAACCATTTTACCACTGAATCTGAATAATTAATTCTCCTCCAGATTACGAGCCCGACGATTTACAGACCGAGCCATCGCAGGCCTCAAAGTTAAATGAGAAACAGAAGCAGAAGTAATTATAAGTTACGTAAGAATTGTAATAATTGTTTGTGATCTTTTATTTCGTTTAATAAGTTTATCTCAACAATTGCAATTACAATTTTAAATTTGATTACTTACATAATGGTTTTAAGTAATGCACTCATTTTGAAAACGATTTAAAGATCTTGTAAACGATAAATTTAAAAATAAGATCTATTAATGAATTTACTACATCTATTGCAGTATTTAAATAATTAATTATAGCTGGTTTCAAAGCTATAGAAGAAAAATTTAAATTGTGCCATCAAAAATTGTTAATTTTATGTAACAAATACACGATTTACACATTTAATTTTTGCGACGCTTTTATTCGTCGACTGAATAAATGAATTAAATTAACGAACCGACAGAGGTTCCGTCGTAGCGAAGTTAAAAAAAGGCTATATTGCTGATTTATATTGAATTGGGCGCCTGGCGATATTAGTAACAATATTAATACAAAGGGAATTAATTTTAAAGAAACACTCACGAATTAAAGTTAAGGGGGTGCCATCGCGAAAAACTATCGACGAAGCGTAGGTAATGTAGTAAGTTGTAATGTACTAGCAGCGCCATCATCCGTTGTAACATTATATTACGCTATAAGCTTACAGTAGATGGCGCTAATTGTACATTCCAGCTATCATATTCATTTACCAATAACTTTCTGTGCATTGCATTATTTTACAAAAACCATTGGGGTTGCGAACTCAACAATTATCGATAATGGTATCGGTAATATATTATAACCTCAAAAAAAATGATAATACTAGTATATTTTATTTATTTGACGGGATGTCAGACCCAAATCATAGGAATCTGCATCATTCAAAATAAAAATGATATTTATAATATTAAATTAATAATCTGAAAAATTTTAAGCGGATTGCTTAAAAGACTAGAAATGTCCAAACTTCTTAATTTTTCTAATAAAAATTCATATTTTAAATATTAATTAATGAAACAATTTGTAGTCAGTAGGTATTAGTAAAAAAAAAGCATACGTTTTCAAACCAAACGAAAACGAAAAAAGTAAAAAGTGACCCATTTCTAATTCCGATTTAAAAAAAAAAATAAAAATTTATTCACGTTTTAATTATTTAAATAAAAAATAATCGATATAATTACTTGAAATTAATATACTTTATGATTTTTATAAGGTTCCTTCAGCATAAATTTTGTTAACTCATTTAACTAATTAATTTCCAAAAACTAACATCATTAAAAAATTTCTGTTTTTTTAAACAACGAAAAAACTAATAGATATAATTAGTTAACTTAAATCTTAATTATTCAAAAATCGAAAATTGTGTTTAGAAAAAACTATTTGGGGGATAAATAATTTAAAAAAAATAAATAAACATATTTATAACATGTTTTTAGCGAGTCGAAAAACTGTACTATTACAAAACTTTCTCTATAAGGAAGCAAAAGGGATTAGATAGTGAATAAAATTTAATAGGAGGAAGATGGATTAATTGATATAATTAATATAAATTAATACATAAACAGAGTAAGGAGTATGGTAATTATTAAGAGAGATTAAAGAATAAAGGAAAAGGGATATTTAGGAGTAAAAATGGTTAAATAAGTGATTAAAAAAAAAATTAAAGTGTACTTACAAGTGCACTAAGACAGTGCATACTTTATAAAATGATGAACGTTTAAAATTTCACCGGGATCGGCTGCGTTGTTGACCGCGTCGAGGTACTGTGTAAGTAGTGGACTGCGTTACCTGGGGGGCCGTCTACTTGCGTATACGAACACCTTTGCAAACAGACCACTCCGCGTCAGTGCCCGGCTAATGTCTCCGACGGTAACGATCTCACGCACATGGTGAAACTTACTCGAAGCACATTGTTTACGTGCTGGCCCACGCCGAGTTGCCGCAATCTTCAATTTAACTTGATTCAAGCGCGCATACACAGAATACACGCGGTCCGTGCTCGTATCGGCACACTGAGAGAATTTTTGGGCATCCGCTGTAATTGCTCAAGTCAGCTGCTGCACATAACCTTTTGGGCATCAACTCTACTAATTTTTGTACCGATGCTGCCCAAAAGTGAGGATTTTTCGCTGTTTGAGCGACACTAGCGCCATATTTGGACGTCTGGTGTGCAATTTTTGTACAGTATCTGCCCAAAACGCTCGTGCGAATACTGTAACGCGTTTTGGACGTCTGGCTTACTAGCACTTATAGCATAGGTCCAAAAATTTTCTCAGTGCACGTATATTGCGTGTATCGAGTATATAGCAATCGGGACGCCTGTAGCGCGGGAACACGTGAGTATTGCAAAATAATAAACATGTTATTGTACAGGGAATTTAATTAATACTCGCATTTTCTATGGTATAAATGAAAAACATTTTAAATGTTAAATTGGCAAATAAACATATGTGCAATATATGTAAAATAAAATACATTTAATAAATAAAATGGGCAATACACTTATGTATATGATGGCATTACTCACATATTACTTCTAAGCAAAGGAAAAAAATGTATAAATCGTTTATAATTCCCATTCAGCTGAAAACGATGACCAGAAGTCAGGAGGCACGCTCCCGCGTTCGCTCATTCACGGAATTGTGCCGCCCGGTGTCAAATATATATTCGTTTATAATTCTGATGCAGCTGAAATCGACGACCAGAATACTTCCAGGCACGCTCCCGCGTTTGATCATTCACGTGAGCGTGCCGCGCAGTGTAAAATATATTTTCTACAGTAAAAATAAAATACATTTAACAAATAACTTGGGCAATTAAACATATATATACGATGAAATTAGTCGCTTGTTACTTTCAAGCAAAAAAAAGATTTATAATTCGACTATAATTCAGATGCAGCTGAAATCGACGACCAGAATACGTCGAGACACTCTCCCCCGTTTGCCCATTCGTGGGACCGTGCAGCGCGGTGTAAAATATATTATGTACAGTAAAAATAAATTACATTTAACAAATAACATGGGTAATTAAGCATATGTACACGATGCCATTAGTCACATGTTGCATCCAAGCCTAGGAAAAAATTTATAATCCGCTTTTAATTCTGATGCAGCTGAAATCGACGACCAGAATACTTCGAGGCACGCTCCCGCATTCCCTCATACGCGGGTGTGTGCCGCGCGGTGTACAATAAATTTTCTAGAGTAAAAATAAAATACATTTAATAAATGAAATGGGTAGTTAATCATATTTATACGATGAAATTAGTCGCATGTTACTTTTAAGCAAAGAAAAGATTTATAATTCGTTTATGATTCCGAGTCAGCTGAAATCGACGACCAGAACACTATCAGGCACGATCCCGCTTTTGCTCATTCGCAAGAGCGTGCCGCGCGATGTAAAATACATTTTTGATATAGTATGCGTAAAATTCGTTTTTACGCCCTGTTTTTTGTGCGTAAAATGCGTTGTTACGCACAGTATGCGTAAAATATTAAAATCTAAAAATTGATATTTGAATTGGAAAATTTATTCTAGCGACAATGTAAACGTATAATATACTCTACAATTAGCCGTCAGATGGCATTATTGAGGTAACTTAATACGCAGTTTTCGCTTTAGACTCAGTCGTATAGCTGTGTTTGATATAAACGGAGCACCTGCCAGTGTTTGTATACAAGAATATAATTAAAATGGGCGAAAATTTAACGGACGATGAATATATACCGGAAGATATTTTGAAAGACGCCGAAGAAGCAACCAAATATACGCTTCCAGAAAAATCTAAAGTTATTTACGAAAAAACTTACAGTGAATTTGTTGAGTGGCAAAAAATAAAAAAAACTAAATCGTGTGATGAGAAAGTGCTTCTAGCATATTTTTACAGTTTATCTAATTCGTTAAGTTAACAATTTTTTAAGGGGGGGCTTCGCCCCCTGCACTCCCACCAGGGCTTGCAGCCCTGGACCCGCTCTCTCCCCCCCCACCTTCATCCTTTCATTTCTATATTCTGCGTTACATTCTATCATTCATATCAAATCAATTACATACAGTTATGAATTTTACGCACACTATATCAAAAAATATCGTATGCAACACATGCGTGCGTTTTACACACTCGTAGCGATTAAATCCCACTCGTGACCGGCTACGCCGGTCACTCGTGCATTTACTCGCTACCCGTGTGTAAAAACGCATTTTACGCACTTGTTGCATAATATACTATTCTATGTAAAAAAAAATAAATTTAATAAATAAAGTGGGTAATTAAACATGTGTATTCGATAACATTAGACGCATGTTACTTCCAAGCAAAATAAAGATTAATAATTCGAATGCAATTCTGATGCAGCTGAAATCAATGACCGGAATACTTCGAGTCACGCTTCCGCGTTTGCTGAGTCGACTGAGCATGTCCCGCGATATAAAATATATTTTCTACAGTAAAAATAAAATACATTTAATAAATTACTTGGGCAATTAAACATATATATACGATAATATTAGTCGCATGTTATTTCCAAGCAAAGACAAGATTTCTAATTCGTTTATAATTCTGATGCAGCTGAAATCGTCGACCAGAGTACTACAAGGCACGATCCCGCGTTTGCTCATTCGCGGGAGCGTGCCGCGCGTTGTAAAATATATTTTCTACAGTAAAAATAAAATACATTTAATAAATTACTTGGGCAATTAAACATATATATACGATAACATTAGTCGCATGTTGCATCCATGCCTAGGAAAAAATTTACAATTCGTTTATAATTCTGATTCAACTGAAATCGATGATAAGGAGACTACGAGGCACGCTACCGCGTTTGCTCATTCGCGGGAGAGTGCCGCGCAGGGTCAATATATTTCCTACGGTAAAAATAGAATGCATTTAATAAATAACTTGGGCAAATAAACATTTGAATATGATGGCACTACTCACATGTTACTTCTAAGCCTAGGAAAAAATTTATAATTGTTTAATTATTCCGATTCAGCTGAAATTGATGACCAGAATACTAGGAGGCCTGCTCCCGCGTTTACTCATTCGCGGAAGCGTACTGCGCGGTAGCCCAACCAACGCAAGTATAATGCGCGCTAGCACCTATTAGACATCTAACTGCACCTGCGGTTTTTTTTATTTTTGAATATTAATATATAATATGTTATTTATGTAACTTTTTATATCATATATTATTTCTTTTTTAATATTTTTTCATTTTATTAAGTTTTCGATAAATTGTTTAGTAATACTTTCAATAAAACTTCATGTAAATATATGAGATGTCAAATTCTTTCACTCGGCTATGTATTTTTGGATATCTTTTTCGTCTCTTATATATATGTCTACTCGATAAAGTTGAGACAGAGCTATAGGGGAAAACGAAAGAGTGAGTGAGACACGCGTGATTTAGTTATTTTTTCATTATTATCTTATACGGTCATCTTTTATCTTACACGGTTGTCAATCATCTAGTTTGCCAAGAAATGACAATTATTGGTTATGTTTAATGTTGATAATTTTAATTCTTGGATTTGGACTACAGTTTTCACAGGTATGAAAACTTCACAAAAATGTTTATTAATTATTTGAATAAATTATTTTAGAGAATTTAAAAATATAATTATTTGTTAATAAAATTATTTATTTAACAATTTAGATTTTGGAGCCCAGTCGTCAATCATATCAAGCAATATTGAAACAACAAATCACTTCTGCAAAAATGTTTAGGAAAATGCCTGAAATTTTACCAATACAGAAACACATTCATTTAATTACTAGTTGTATGGTACATTTAGTAGACAATAGTTAGATTTAAGAGGACCTAGTGTCGAAGAAACAGAAAAATTTTTACCTATCAAATAATCAGGAGAAAAAGAATAATTTTTTGCTGTGTTGTAAAATGTAACACCATAATTAATTATTTGTTTATACATAAAAACATTTTTCGTCCAGAAAATAAGTCATTTTAAACGTTTTTGAAAAAGTATGTATGTAGTCAAGTTAATAGAATAACTCAGCCAATTTTGAACCAATTTGGCTCAAATTTTTATGATATCTTCTACATAAATAGAGAAGTAAGCGTTGCTATTTTGGACCAAATTGGTCGAATAGATATTAAACGGTAGCACTTTTTAACATGACGCTAAAACGTTTTTCTACGACATTATATATATATATATATATATATATATATATATATATATATATATATATATATAATTAAATAATCTAAAATATAGATATAAAAAATGTTTAAAAATAAATTTTTACGTACAATTAAATACTGGCAAGTTAAACGCATTAAAGTGTCAAAATAGTGCAAAAAAACGTTTTTTCTACTTTATAAAGACAAATATTAATTGCACTGTAAAAGTTTAAATGTAAAAAATCTTTATCTTAATAAGATGAAATTTTTTGTATACAACACTTTATGCTTAGATGAATAATTTTAAAGTTTAGTACAAAAAAACAGTTGGAGAAGCCTAAAATGTACAGTAAAAAAAAGCTTTTCAGACATTAACTAAATAAATATTGATTTCACGTAGAAATTTGAAATGTAAGAAATGTTCATCACATTAAATGAAAACTTTTTTTTATTAAACATTTCTTCCTCACATTGATATTTTTCCTGATAAATGAAAAAAATGATTAAAAAAGCGTAAAATGTACAAAAAAGACGGTTTTAGACCTTATCTAAATAAATATCGATTATACGTACAAATCTTAAAGGTAAGAAATGTTTATCACAAAAAAAAACTTTTGTTTACCTTCTAATTGTTTTTGAAAATGTATATATGCTTGTACGTACTATATATGTAAACAGGTCAATCGAAAAATTCAGTCAATTTTTTACCCATTTGGCTAAATTTATTTTTATAGTAACTTTTAAATATTACAGTCGTTTATTTTTTAAAGCACTTAACGATTGTGCCTGGAATGTAAAAGCGTATAGGTTTTACATATTTTGGGTCCTATAGTTAATTTTTTTACTTTCTACTTGTTAATGGATTGGATTGAAAGACAGAAATAATTCTGTTCGTTACCCCGATCATCTAAAAATTCTACTTTATTAACCTCTACGAATGGAGTAAAATTGCACTTTATGCCTTCGATCACTTTATTTCTCGTAGACATACTTTTTTGTTTTGAAATTATTTTAACCTTTTTCGACTAATACAAAATTAAATTTATTATGTTAAATTAAATGCACCAAAATACTTTACAATATTGAACAAAATTTAGAAATTTAAAATTACATTGTTGTTTAAATAAGTGACCTTTTAAATGAAAGAAAAGATCGACATAGTTTTAGTATTTTATACTTTGTTTTACATTTTAACGCATTGTCGTATATTACATCATATATTCTAGTTGTGTCGAGGTATTACTAGTTTTACCTATTATAATATAATAGTATTTACATACTATTTAGTGTGAATTAATTCATATTTTCTGTAGTACACTTTACAGAAAAATTTTTACCTACCAAAACAATGAGGAAAAAAAGAATGATTTTTTGATGTGTTGCTTAATATTCTTAATGAAAAGCTTTCTGCCTTGCCATATAGGAAATCCCAAGCTGTGAGTATTTAGTTACTACATTACAAGTTTTTATTAACGTAACTCGATCTAACAATTTGTTCAAGATGTATTAAGTGAAAACTTTTATATATATTTTTAGAAACTGTTTAATATAATCTATTCTCTTACAGAAATTACATTTTCATCCTAAGTATTTAAAAAAAATTATCATTTATTATATTAAATTTCTAACATCAAGTTTTATGAATAGAAAGTATTTTGAAATAACACCTTCCACGAAGGTGTGAGAATACGCAAGTATAATGATAGTTGTTAACTGATAAAATAAATATTTTCATTTCTTGCTTCTATCTTTTTTCTACTTAGAAAAATTTCAAATTTTCAAAAACTTAAAATTTGGTATTAAAAAGTAGATAAATTGTTATTAATAAGTTGTTTGAATAGAAAGCACTGAAATGAAGCAGAATAACCGACAAGTATTTTGTACCACATTGTAAATCTAATATTTAACTTTAATTATTAAGAATAAGATCAAACCATAATCACAGTATTCGCAAAAAGTTACTGCAATTGAAAGTACTGAAATCAAAATAAAATCGTCAAGTATTTTGCGCTACATAATAATAAATAAATGACTTAAATTTTATTTACCAATCTATTTTTTTGTGACATATCAGTCTTAAGGTTATATAATCAAATAAATTTCAATGTATGTAATTAAAATAAATAAAATAATATAACTTCATATGTAAAATTTTAGTAAAATTTATATGATAAGTATGTAGTATTTATTTGCAATCTGTAATTATGTGTGCTAACGGTTTTTGAATCTAGAGTTAAAAATTCATAATATAACTTATTTGCAACTAAAACTTATTTCGTAAACATTTCTAAGTGACTAAATGTTGTCTAATTAAAGACGTGAGATTAGTTTTTTGAGTAGTAAATAAATTAAATAAAAATAAATACTTATATTTAAATTTTATTATAGAATTGATTCGATAGAAATAACATTATTTTCTATAAAGTAAATATCTTAATAAGATATTTGGTATTCAAATAAACAGAAATCGTATCTATTGTCTAAAATAAAACATTATTTCTACATTTCAAACTTCCATCAAGGAAGTGACTTTTATTTATTCTTATAAACTAGGATAATACTTGCGCCACCCGTCTGCTAAGTGTTTTCAGGCACTATTTCTTAATTTTGTAATTCATTTGAATTTTATCATTTGGTTACAATAATTACCGAGTTGTGAGAAATTTATTTGATAAGAGCATTTTTATTTTTATTAATTTTTTTTTTAATAAATAATTATTTGTATACAGGTCATAAAAAGTTAATTATTGTTTTAAAATTTATGAGCGTAACTCGATCTAACAGTTTGTTCACGATGTATTAAGTGATAAATACTAAGACGAGCGTGTAAGTAATTTTATGTAGCAGTGGGTATAAAATGCGTTTTTTACTCACTCACGCGTTTTTTTTTCACCACCCAAGGATATGCGTGGATGAATATGAACTCAGCTCACTTGACGCCAGCGCTATTAATACACGTATATTCTTGGGTGGCGAACTTGTTATTTTCTACAGTTGAAATAAAACACATTTAATAAATAATTCGGAAAAATAAACTTATGTATACGATGGCATAAGTTACATGTACATCAAAGACTAGGAAAAATTTTATAATTCATTTATAATTCCGATTTAGCTAAATCGATGACCAGCACACTACGAGGCACGCTCCTGCTTTTACTCATTCGCGGGAGCGTGCCGCGCGGGGTCAAAATATTTTCTACGGTAAAAATAAAATACATTTAATAAATAACCTGGGAATATTAACTTATGTATACGTTGGCATTAGTCACATGTTGCATCCAAACGTAGGAAAAAATTTATTATTCGTTTTTAATTCTGATGCAGCTGAAATCGACGTCCAGAGCACTACGAGGCACGCCCCCGCTTTTGCTTATTCGCGGGAGCGTGTCGCACGGTGTAAAATATATTTTCTATAATAAAAAAAAATACATTTAATAAATAAAATGGGTAATTACACATATGTATACGATAACATTAGTCGCATGTTACTTCCAAGCTAAGAAAAGATTTATTATTCGGTTATAATTCTGATACAGCTAATATCGACGACCAGAATACTTCGAGGCACGCTCCCGCGTTTGCTCATTCGCGGGAGCGTACCGCGCCGTGTAAAATATTTTTTCTACAGTAAAAATAAAATACATATAATAAATAACTTGGGCAATTAAACATATGTATTCGATAACATTAGTCGCATGTTGCTTCCAAGCAAAGAAAAAATTTATAATTCGTTTATAATTCCGATTCAGCTAAATCGACGACCAGAACACTACGAGGCACGCTCCCGCATTTGCTTATTCGCGGGAGCGTGCCGCACAGTGTCGAATATATTTTCTGCAGTAAAATTAAAACACATGTAATAAATAAAATTGGCAAAGAAACATATGTATATGATTGCACTACTCAACTTTTAGTACCTAATAGTAGAAAAATGTAGGTTTAAAGTAAAGTGAGAAATGTTAAATATTGTATTTATTTGAAAAGATCGTTACAATTCTGTTTGTGCTGAGCATCTTTGGTCAACGTGCATCTGGACACGAGCCACGTGAACTTCGTCAGTGGTGACATGTAAGATGCGAGTGTACAAGCGCGTATATACTCTCATTGGGAGAAAGAGAGCGAGAGAGAGAGAGAGAGAGAGAGAGAGAGAGAGAGGGTGCGAGCATGTGAGTCAGCCGTTATTGCCACTAAATAAAAATATTTTGCTTTTTCGATCGTCTTTGTTTTGCATCGTTTCCCTATTTCATGTCCTATGTCCTTGTTTTCCCGAATATATAAGTAAATTATTTATAATTTTGTTGTTATCGTTAATTTTGTTATTTTTTATTTGTTATATATGTTCTTTACTCAGTCGGTAAACGTTACGTAGAGCACTCCCCACACATTCTCTCATATAGTCGTAAAGTGTGTCTTTACAGTCACGTCATATGACATGCGAAGGTACACGTGGCAGTGCCTGATGATATCAAGGATTAAAATAATCTTGATACGTATATGTACAATAGCGAATTTACTGACAAAACAAATTTATGTCTCTACAACACATAAGCACGGTATCTATTATAATTTTGTTTATTGACATAAGCCCGGTATATTAATTATGGTATTCAGCGCCATCTTGTAACAACTATTTGCGCAAGTGCTTCCGATCTATGTATAATACCACAGACTAAGCGCGTCGTGAACTCTAGCGATGGAATTGGTACTAAGAAAACTTTAGCAGTAATATAAACTATTTATTTTTTGTTAATATTATGTAAAACCCAAATACAGAAGTACTCGATAATGTTATAATATGTATGTCTACAAAGTTTCAGGTCAATATAACAAGGACACCCACAAAAATTTTTTCACAGAAAAATGACTACTTTTTCCGTGAAAACTTTTTTAAGGGTGTCCTTTACATATTGACTTTAAACTTCGTATAAATACGTATTATGTTATTATCAAGTGCTTCTGTGTTTGCGTTTTGCAAATAGAACCATAATATGCCCATTAAATGCAATAATGTATCTATCTCACTCAGTCGGTAGTAATCCAATATGGGACCCCCTTAACCACAACTGTCAATTTATTTCAAAATTAAATTTGAGATATGTTATAAAACTCCGACACCGATACACAATTAATAACGCGATTCGCGACCGACACTCACACGTGCACACGTTCACACTCAAATCAAATCCATTTGTCTGGCGGTTAAATAAATGGATATAAAACAAATAATAATTCGGCCGCCCGTCGGGCTAACCGTAACTATACTCACATAAGTTAGAACAACGCTGTTCCAACTGCGCTCATTCTACTCGACTCAATTTTTTCTCCTCTACTTTAACAAATGGCCACTCCACCTCAAAAAAATACACTTAACTACTAGATCAAAGAACTACTGAACTGCAGGACGATCAAGTAGCGAATGGACGAGACCGGCTTCTTCATCCGGCTCACGGCGTGGCTTGATCCTCCCAAAATTAAGGGTTTTCCTCCCCACCCTATCGTTATCCTTTTCTAGCCTGTATCTAGTCCAAATTCCCGGCGTTTATTAAGGTGGTTGATTGCGTGATCGATACGCGTAGTTGGCCTTGACCTTGTTTCCGTCAAAGCCGATTAACCAATAATAGTAGTTCACGTCACTACCAACCCATTAATGATCGGTTCGATCACGCAACCAATCATCCCTGGCACTCATATCGTTAACCCAGACGGTGCTGCCCGCTTGTGTCTGCCGGCTATATAAATCATACTAATTAATCCCGACACACTCATCCATTCAATTATAAATTAATCTATACCTCTATTAACAACTTGTTGAGGTGTAGATATAAAATGGAGAGAATTTTATTCAATAATGATGTGGATTTATTTAACTACTACTTCTTATATACATCGACGTTAGGGGTGTGCGGGTACCCGTATATTCGGGTAACCCGACTTCAAAATTCGACCCGACGGGCTCGGGTCGGGCTCGAGTCGGGCTTCGGGTATCGTTTTTCTCGCACTATCCGAAATTATCGATCTACCCGAAATTTTCGGACCGCCCGAACTTATCGAATTATGCGAAATTTTCGGACTACCCGAAATTATCGGATTACCCGAAATTTTCGGGCTATTCGAAATCACCGAATTACCCGAACTTTTTGTGAATGAATTTAAAGTTATTTGTCAAAGAATAATTATATAATATATTCTACGACATGAAGAATTCAGATAATCTGAAATAATAAACATGATTTAATGGGTAATACAGTTAAAATGTTTTCGTAGACAAGAATACTTTCTACAATAATAGTTTCGTATCTTAATATAAAACTAGCCATGTTACCTCGGTCGCTAACGCTCCATCGGTTGAATTGCATTTTTGAGGCTAGACGTTGATTATAAAGTGTAATCTTAAATTTATTGTTAGTTAAAAATAAATAAATTTTAAATGATTTGGATACAATTATTTTATTTCATTTTCTAACTAATTTTTTGTAACTTTTTTCATGTGCTATAAACTATTAATTAAAATTTATTGTTATATTATTAAAACAAATAAAAATAAATTATAAAATATTTTATTTTAAAATATATACAATTTATTCCCTTTACTCATCATGAAATTTAACTATAAAAGTTTATCCTCGAATGTTGGTTAGTACTATTTTCTCTCTGCATCTACAGGCTTAAAGCTGCCATATTTTGAATATAATATTAATACTTATGAAAATATTGAAATATATGGTATCTACAAATTTCAATAAAAAAGTAATTTGTATAAACATATAGGCGCTTAACGCAAACAAATTATTATTTTAAAAACTTAGTTTACACAAGAAAATTACCTAAAGAATGTCGCTTAATGCAAACAATTCATTATTTGAAAAATGTATTTTTCATAAGTAATTTATATAAAAAATTTTGCTTGTGCAGACAAATTATTATTTTAAAAATTTAGTATACGCAAGAAAATTAAATAAAGAATGTCGCTTGATACTCACAATTTCATTAAAAAAAAGGAGGATGCCCACGGGATATAGGAATTTGGCCCCCTAGAGGAAACGTATGAAACATATCCTATCGTTTAGACGGTCAAAAAATATGAATTAAAAAAAAATTCAACCCCAATAACCTTGCGGAAACTGAGATATCCAGAAATGAAGCTTCTACTTTTAAAAAGATTCTTCCTTAACATTTTAGCTTAGAAAAGACAGTTTGCAATAATTTCGATTGAAAAAGCTACTTTGTGCCATTTAATGTTGACTTACAGGCAGTCAGTCCATAGCTTTTTTAATTATCTATCAGTTCAGCTAGATTCGAATTGGGTGACACACCCTTTAAAGCTTCTACGTAAGGAAAACGTGTATACTTTGAAACAATCCTTAACGTTTTATTTTATTTTTTATATTAGTCGTTATAGTTTTTTAAAAAACGAAAATTAAGCTACGTAAAATATGCAGTTTTAAAGAGCTTACAAAAACCTTTAAAATGAGCACATGCGGGGTTTTTCACTACTTGTAGAAGCCGAGATATAAAACTTTGAAGTTTTGGTAATTTTATTATAAGGGTGACAAAAGCTATTGAGCGGTAGTGTATGTTGTTATTAAAAAGTATACTTTGCCAAGAAAAAAAATTGTTCGAACATAAACCCTGATATATTGAAATTTGTGTCTCAAAATCCAATTGACGAAATATGTTGAAATTTTTTCAGTATTTACCCCTATTATTTTTTATTAACACGATATTTTTCAACCAATTTGACCGATTAGTTTCGAAGATATGAGCAATTAAAAACTTCATTAAAAATTTACAACGCTCAATTACTTCGTTAATTACAAATATTTTTAATTCAAAAATATACAAATCGTTGTTACTATAAAGACTACCTTTTTCCAATATTTTAAGCGGATTGAAAGCTTTTTGTGCCCGAAAGCGTTTGCCATAGAAAACGCAACTTTTTCGGTATTTAATTAGTTAATAAAAGTAATTCTCTACCACCATAATCTTTTCAGCTCATTCGGTCAATTAGGTTCAGAGTTATCGTAAATTGAAAAAAATCAGTTTTTTCTTAATAACTTGAAAACTAATAGAGATATTTTGAAAAACTCGAATCGAGAGCAAAGATTTGTTTATTCTCCATAAAATACACCTTGTCTGACTCAATTATATCAAGTATAACAGTCAAAAATTTCATAAATAATTTTCAAAAATTGAATTTTTTCAATAAAATAAAAGCGAATCTACAGATCTAAAAATAATACTTCTTCAAACACACACTGACCGGAATTTTGCGGGTTACCCGATTATGTCGGATTACCCGATTATTTCGAATCACCCGATAAGTTTGGGTAACCCGAATATTTCGAGTAACCCGATAACTTCGGGGAATCCGATTATTTCGAGTAACCCGACTATTTCGAGTAATTCGATAACTTCGGGGAACCCGATTATTTCGAGTAACCCGACTATTTCGAGTAATCCGATAACTTCGGGGAACCCGATTATTTCGAGTAACCCGATTATTTTTCGGGTCCCGAAAATACTCGAGTACCCGCCCGAACCCGAGGAAAAAACCCGAACCCGATCGGGTCGAGTATTTCGGGTACTCGCACATCTCTAATCGACGTGTTTATTTGGCGAAGGCTCAAGCCAGAGAGCTCGAGTAGCAGTGACAGCGTCGTATTGTCCGACGTCTCTCGCAGTATAGTCGTACTCACATACATACTGGAGACATACGGGAGACTTACAAGTGTGTCTCCACTCACACTTATTAGCACGCTCACTTATTTCGGCGTGCTTCACACTATACATGATTAGCGTACAATATTGAACTTGGTTTGAACTTGGGTATATAACAATATAAATGTACATTTTATATTTCAACATGCCTCCTTACATTTATATTGTATTATTTATTTAAACTTATTTGCTCTATATTATATTCAGTTTAATTCTGAATTTTTCAAACTTTTCTTTGCATAATGCTTTAGTACAAATATCCGCAACATTTTCATTTGAATCAATTTTACACACTTCATTTAATTTTTCCTTTACACTCTCGTGTATAAAATGATAATGTATTTCTATATGTTTTGAATTTTTCGTAAAATTACCATTATTTGCAATGTTTATTGCTCCCGAATTGTCTTCATAAATTTTTATAGATTCTTTTATACTTATGTCGAATATTTTTATTAATTCTCTTATAAATTTTATCTCACTTACTACCTCAGATAATGATACATACTCTGCATACGTCGAAGCTTTGGTTATACATTTTTGTTTTCGAAATTTCCAATCGATAACATTCACATACATTTTTAAAACATATCCAGTCGTACATTTTCGATCATTATTATCGCCTGCCCAATCGGCATCAACATAGCAAGTTATAGTATCGCAATTTTCATTTCTTTTATAGTGTAAATTTAAATCTTTTGTTAAGTACAAATATTTCAAAATTCGCAATGCGTGTTTCCAATGTGTTTCGCTATAACTATTTTGATATCTACTCAAATAATTAACACTATAACTTATATCTGGCCTTGTATTTGAACTAATGTATAATAAAGCACCTATTAAATTTCTATATTTTATATTTGACTCACAGCTTTCAGATTTCTCTAGCTTTAAATTTGTCTCCATAGGAGTACTATACAATCTACTGTTTTGTATTTGATATTTCTCAACTAACGACTCTATATATTTCGTTTGGCTTAAAGTAAGCTTATTTTCTAGATAATCATAAGTTATATTTATTCCAAGATACTCTTTGATTTCTCCTAAGTCTTTCATTTTAAATTTATCTGACAAGAGTTTCTTAACGCTTTGAATGTTTTCCTTACTTTTACTGCAAATTAACAAATCATCTACATAAATCAAAATATAAATTTCATTTTTCTCTTTACCTTTTTTATATAAACATAAATCTACATTATTTCTTTTGAATCCTAATTTTGTAATACACTCATCAAAACACTCATACCAGTCTCTCGGACTTTCTCGTAATCTATACAATGCTTTTGACAATTTGTATACTCTATTTGTTTTATCTTCGTAACCTTTTGGTTGATTTACATATACCTCAGAGTTTATTTTTCCATTAAGATATGCAGTTTCTACATCCATTTGTTCAATTTTTAATTCATTTTGACAACAATAAGAAAGTAAAATTTTTAAGGTTTGTTGAAAACCTCTTACAACTAGCCTAGCTTTATATCTATCATCAGATTTTCTCGTATAAACCCATTTAACATCTAAGACTTTTTTGTTTTTATTCTCTCTACTAATATCCAGGTTTTATTTTTATTTATGCAATCTATTTCTTGATTCATTGCTTTTTCCCAATTTTTACTACCTTCACAATTTATCGCCTCCTCAAATGTACCAGGCGTATCTACTCAACAACAACTAATTTTCCCGAAGGTTGATTTAGTAATGAAATTGAAGCGCTGTTATTCGGATACCTAATCGGACTTTTCTTTTCGCGTGTAGATCTACGCGGCAATGTTAGCTTTTCATATTTTTTATTACTTTGTTCTTCTTCATTTTCATCCGCGCTTTCAAAAACGCTATCATTTAACTCGTTTTCTGTATTTTCATCGTTTTCTTTTTCATTTTCATTTTCATCAAAACTAATACATTTAATACTTTCTTCGATAAATTCAACATACCTTGTAACTAATATTTTATTATTTAACAAAACTCTATATCCAACATCACTATAGCCTAATAGAATTCCCGTATCCGCTTTTTTATCCCATTTTGAAAATCTTTTTTGTTCTGGCCTTTTTACAAAAACTTTACTCCCATATAAGCGTAAATGTTCAACATTCGGTTTCTTCTTAAAGAAAATGTCATACGGAGTTTTTCTCTCAATAGTATTAGCGAGCATTCGATTTTTCAAATAAGTAGCCGCACATATTATTTAAGGCCAAAACCGTTTGTGTACTTGTGCCTCTGTTAGTAAACATTGCGACATATCCATTAACGTTCTATTGAATCTTTCCGCTGTACCATTTAACTCGTGTACATAGGCTGGACAATTATTCAAAATAATGCCTTTCTCTCTTGTAAATTTATAGAAACGATTATTTAAATATTCTTTCCCGTTATCGCATCGCAGAATTTTTACTCGTTTTCCGGTTATATTTTCACTTTGATTTACATATTGAATTAAACAATTATATACCTCATCTTTAGTCTTAATACAATAAACCTTAGCTATTTTGCTACAATCATCCATAAAAGAAACAAAACAATTTTCCCCATTAAATCCAGTAGTTTTAAATGGGCCGCAAACATCAGTATGTACAATCTCGAAAATATCGTTTGCTCGTGTTCTATTATTTTTAGATGGAAGATTATGCATTTTATTCTCTATGCAAATTTTACACTTCATATATTCCGATTCAAGTTCATTAGGAATTCCCGTTAGTAACTGTTGTTTACATAATGTATTCAAATAACTAAAGTTTACGTGCCCTAAGACTCTATGCCATCGTTCCTGTTGATTCACATTTTTATTTTTCTCGGCATTATTTACATACGTCTCATATTTCAATTTACTTTTCATTTTGAATACTCGATTTTCTTAGTAAGCTACAGCTATTAATCTATTATTTTTATCTATAACTTTTGCATAATTTCCTTTCGAAATAATCGTATTTTCGTTATCGATTAATTTCCCAAAACCAATAAGATTCATGTTCATTTCTTTAGTATAAAATACATTCTTCATATTTACTTCATTTTGTTTTCCATACGCATCAAAATAACTAACAACATTTCCAATCTTTGTTGCTTTTATAGACCGATTATCGCCTAAATAAATATTTACCGGTTCTTTCAAGACAATACATTTTTCAAAGTAACTTTCATCATTTACAATATGATCCGAACACCCGCTGTCTAATAACCAATGTATTTCGTTACCTGACCTAACGTTACCTTGACTATGCTGCGCTGCATGAGCTGTTGCTGTCCAAGCGCTCAAACCAGGTCCGCTCTGCTCACCTTGGTTTAAAACTTGTCGTCGAAGAAAATTTCCACGCCCTCTGCTGTAGTTGCCTCTTGTGCCTTGCCGTCCTCTGTCTCTACTGCTTCGACCTCGAGTTGAAACTTGCCATGTTGCGCTGCTTTGTGCTGCTTGGCCTCCATCTTGGCATTCTTTTGCGAAATGTCCAGCTTTCCCGCATTTATAGCAATTTCCTTTTTGACTTTTCTTCGCAGTAAATACATTTGATTTTTTTTCATTATCTTCATTTTGATTTTTCAATTCAGCTAGTTTAATTTTATTCTTTACATAATCTGTCGTTTGATCTTCTTCTTTTAATGTATCCATCAAATCACCAATATAACTGTATGATTCTGGCAACGTGTTTAGTATATAATTTAATTTCTCTTTTTCACTTAATTTGGCTCCTGCGCTTTTCAATTCGTTCACAGCTTTTTCAAAGTCGGTGAAAAATGACGCTGTATCAACATAATTATTCAATCTTATTTTTTCAATTCTGTTTCTGCACACAATTTGTAATGCTGTAGATTCTTTCAGATACATGCCGTCTAATTTCTTTATTATCTCATAGGCTGTTGTCTCTTCACAAACAAATTCCAATTGCCTATCTGAATTCGAGCTGTATATTATATTAATAGCCTTTAAATCTTGTTCATCCCAATTTGTTGCATCTGTAATAGCTTTTTCCCTTGTAATCACTGTATCACATTTTTTCATCTTCATAAACATTGTGATTCTCTTTTTCCACATGCTATAATTTTCTCCAGCAAACACTGAGATATTTATCTCTTTTCTCCCCATATCGTATTCTTCAATATCGAACTTTCCTTCGTGTTCAGATATATTTTTTTCTTTCTTTACCTCTTCTTCAACAATTTTGTCTTTATCCATAAACGTCTCGAATGTTCCTTCGGATTCGGACTTTTCACTTTACTCAGAAACGTGGCTTCCTTTCTTCTTTCTTCTTAAATATTTCCTTATTTTCCCGAAGGTCGATAAGAAAATAATTAAAAATACTAACCACGCTCTGCTACCATGTTGAGATGTGGATATAAAATGAAGAGAATTTTATTTAATAATGATGTGGATTTAGTTAACTACTACTTCTTATAGACATCGACGTGTTTATTTGGCGAAGGCTCAAGCCAGAGAGCTCGAGTAGCAGTGAGAGCGTCGTATTGTCCGATGTCTCTCGCAGTATAGTCGTACTCACTACATAGTGGAGAGGGGAGACTTACAAGTGCGTCTCCACTCACACTCATTAGCACGCTCACTTATTTCGGCGTGCTTCACACTATACATGATTAGCGTTCAATATTGAACTTGGTTTGAACTTGGGTATATAACATGAACTTGGTTTGAACTTGGGTATATAACAATATAAATGTACATATTATATTTCAACACAACTATATACATTTTTTAATTCGATATAATTCGCCCCAACTCTACCGACGCATATGTATATTCTTCTTTAATTAATCATCGGCACGGATTATTTAACATAATAATTAAACTATCCATACTGTCGGCACATACCCACATCTTACAACCGGCAAGTATGTATACATACACGCGCTATACAATATTATATACGCGTGTATATGTGTACGCGCGCCGTATACATCTATTCTAGCATGCCGCGGTATACCTTAACACGCATACATTAGGAATACGCGGTCCTACTCTTCTCGTGTGCTCCCCCTCGCTCCGCGCGCTCTCTTCCATCATCCTACCGACGGTGGGATCTCTAAATCTAGCATTTCTCGGACTTGGCGGAGTATCTCCTCCTGGGTCTTCTCCGACACCAGATAGTACTTCTGCTTTATCGGGCGAGCTGATCCTACGTCAATCGAGTGCTCGATGAGTTGGGTTCGCCCGATTTTTGGAGAAGTATTGAACAGCACTTTGCTTACTAGTTCTCGCAGCTCTCCTCTTTCCACTCGGTTGCGTGCGCTATTCCAGCGGACGAGAGGGTGGCTACACCTCTTATGCCAGCGACTTGGAGGTGGATCTACTGCTTGCTGTCCTTGAGGAACAGGCCGTCGCTATCTGGATCCAATACGGCTCTGAATGCTCGTCCGAAGTTTACTCCTACGTAGCATTCGGCGTCCAGACTTGGTATGATCGCTTACTGCACGTGTCTCATTTCCGACAGTGAAAGGTAAGATAACGTGACCGCTTAGCGGTTGGTATCTACCATCCGCCATCTTGACGCGTCCGGCGTTCGCCACAATAAGCTCCTTGCCCAATGCTGCGGCGATTTGCAGACCGCTGGGTTCCATCACCGTTGTGAAGACTCCAAGGTCGTATAAGGCTCTTCGAGAGTCTCCAACGACTCTCATCCTCTGGTTTATAAGATGAGGTTGGTCTGATGGCTTCTTGGGACCGTTCCTCCTTTTTGAGGCCTACTTCCGCTCCTCTCTGGACCGTCCTTTCGGTCGGAGCGGGTCTGTCCCGAACTCATCTGGGACAGCGGGGACTCAAGCTCTTGGGTCGCGGTTTTCGTCCCGATTAACCGCTCCCTTTGACGTTTCCCGAGCACACCAGACAGTACCTACGGGAATAGCCAATCTTCCCGCAGCCACCGCAGGTAAGAGGCTTAGTCGGGTCGAAAGTCGAGCCCATTCGGTTCTGCGGCTGTTCCTTCCCTTTTTCCCTCGGTGGACTATCACTCTTTTTCTCCTGCTTGTGTCCGGAGCTCTTGCTCGGGCCATTAGGCCTACCGAACCTCCTACTCTTTGGAGATCGGTTTGCCGGCAAGCCTTTCTTCGGAGAGCCGGACCTTGGGCTTCTCCTACGGGACTGCCGAGCCGTCGACGACAATTGGGAGACGATGGGCCGCAGCGCATCCTCCAGCATCTTTGTGATGCGGTCGACGACGTCAGGCTCGCTTGGTTTGGCTGAGGTTATCTCAGCGGCCGCTACCTTAGCCTTTGGGGAAACTTTTTTCCGCTTCGGCTTATACGCCATTTCGGGAAGCAGAGACCCTTACTCCGTAGGTGATAAACGGTAGACTTTTACGCCTTCTATCGTCTGCTCTGCTTCCGTGGCGAGGTCCAGCATTTGTTCGATTGAGCTCACTTCCGCTCACTTGAATAGCCGTTGAAGCTGTGGCAGCATGTTCCGACACAAATGATCGAGCTGCTGTGTTTCAGTCGGCGTAGGGACTATCTTTCGCATTATTGCGATGGAGCACGTCATATAGTCCCTAACCGACTCATCTGGACCTTGAGTACGTGCGTTGGACTCGGCGATGATCCTCTGCTGGAAACGTTGGCTTATTCCTTACCAACGTTCGGCCGAAGTCACGAAATCTTGCCAAGAGTGCCACTTATGTTTTTCATTTTGGTGAACGTGGCGGCAGTGTCTGTTAGAAGTTCCGAGAGTGATGGCAGTAACTCATCTTCTGACAGGTTGGCCAGGATCCTGCAATCCTTGATCCTGGTCAGGAAGGCATCAATGCTCTGGCTCTTGTCACCAGAGAACTTGGCCTGCCACTTCCTAACAATGTCGCCAACGTCCCGAGGTGTTCCATTCAACCTGGATGACGTAGAGTAGCTTGGTGTCGAAAATGTCCGGCTGTTGTTTGGCGAGCTGCGCGCTTGCGGAATCCTCTGAGATTCGCACGCATCCCCCCCCCCTTCCAAGCTCCATCAGGCTTCGTCTGAGGGGCGCTTGTGCGTTGTTGCTCGCCATTTACTTGCGCCTCACTTATTTTTATCTCATACCCACACACAAAACACACCCACACTTTAGTTCTTTTTCTTAATTAAAAAAGGTCGGACCAGCTTCGACACCAGGTTGTTTTACCGTGCGCGCGCGAACTTATTACCTTTCTTCTCTGGGCGCGCACGATTGCCGCACGTTCGTGCGCGCGCCGCGCTGTATATCTTCTTTCACGTTGCTCATCTAATCGGTATCTGGCTTACCGTTATAATATATTTCATAAATCTTTTCGAAATATTTTCCCTAGAAGATGGTGAAAAATTAAAAAAACAGATTGCATTAACTGGAGCGAAGATATTAGAAAAGAAAATACATAATACACTGAAATATATAAAAAACAAGAAAGTAATATTAGTAAAGGGGAAACTATTTTAGGCACCAACTATAAAACCAAAAATTTATTCATGAAACATAATAAAGCTAAACAAACAGAAATAAAAAAAAGGAATAAGTTACAATTTTTATTTTAAACCACATAAAAATATTGCTTTTATATGTAATACCGATCTGATGAAAATTCAATAGAAGAGAATTATATCGGTGAATTAAAATTAATTTGTGAATACTGCATTGCAAAACATTTTCCATTTGAATTAACGCTAGATAAAAAATTTAAAAATTGTTGTCAGAAAGAAAAAGTAGAATTATCTACTGATGTTGACTATCCTAACAAAATGAAACGAATGGCAATGGGAAATTCTACTAACAGTAAAGACTTTATGACAAATATTAGATCCTATAATAATGCACTTGCTTTTGCTAACTTTGGTACTTCACTACAGAAACTTCTTGGCAAAGGTCCATCAGTAATATGAATTTATGGTCCAATTTATCATAATGATTATGCATTGCATTCCAATGATCAACAAAGAAAATATGGTCAATCATATATTCTAGATAATGAAGAAGCTAACCAAACAAGAATAGAAAATAATAGTAAATGTACTATTAAAGTGTTAAAAAGATTGGATAATATTTTAAGAAAAATGAATCGTCACACTGATGCTTACAAAATGATGCATGAAGTCAAAACCGAAGAAAAGCTTCGATGCCAGAATAAAGGCATAGTACCGAATAATGTAAAAATGATCATCAAAAGAAATTAATTAAAAAAATCATCCTTATAGCATTTCGACATTCAATGAAGAAAACAATAATAATAAAAATTTATCAATGTTGAGAGCCGCGGTGGCTCATGGGTAGAGCTCCCGACTCTCACACCGAGGGTCGTGGGTTCGATCCCAGACGTGTACCTCTGAAAATTTTTTCATGTGCATTTTTCGAACACCGCGACTCAGTGGCTCGGCGTGTCACTATAATGTGACGCCAGTTCAGGTGCGCGTGCGTTTCGTGCACTTGTCAGTGCATGAGAGGCACGGGCATCTGAACTATAGGGAACGTTAGGGACGCGAAGATGTAAAGAGGATCGCGGTGGTTCCATGGGGAGGACAGGAAACTGTAATTATTAGACTAATTACAGTGACCGATGATATCTTCCGATGGACACAAGCACCACTGTTTCAACTACATGTGCTTTGTTTACAGACACATCGTTCACCTCCGTCGCTGATTAGCCCTGGCAGCATAAATAGAGCGACGTTAAATAACATAAAAAAAAATTTATCAATGTTGCAAATTTATTGCTATAAATTGAGCATTAGAGATGATGTTAGTCAATATTTATGAGTGCTCAAGAACGAATGTATCGTTTAAATGAATGCGAAATGAATGAACTGTCACATACTATTTGTGGATTAGCTGTACATAATGAAAATGAGCAGTACGTATATTTTAATGAAGGAAGTAAAAGTGAAGTTTTAAATAAAAATAATGAAATTACTTTGACCGCATGGTTCAAATTAATTCAAGAAGATGAAGATGCAAATCATTATATATTTAATAAAAAAAGATAAAAAATGGAATATTAGAAAACAATTAATAAAACCAGTTTAGTAAGAATGTATCTTGTTAATATACAGTAGCGTGAACATTTTTTCATAAAATTATTATTGCTTACAGTTAGAGGTGCTAAATCATTTGAAGATTTAAAATTTTATCAAAATGTAACATATTTGACTTTTCTTGGAACTGCAAAAGCAATGTATGAATTTTTTACATATATATATATATATATGATTTTCATAATCCGATAAATACTTATGAATTGTATAAAAAATATAAACAAAATTTTTATTATTCTAATATGAATGAAGTAGAAGGTCAAAAATATTCTTTGAATATTATAAATCAAATTGTAATATTGCACGGTTATTCTTTAAATAACTTCGATCTTCTCGGTATAGATGATTATGCATTAGCTGAATATGAAATAAATAATGACCACAATGTTTATGTCGTTTATGATTTAGATGAAAAAATTAATTCTTCAACTGATGCTCAAAGAATCATTTTCATTACAGTAATAGTTGCACTTAACGGAAATATTAAAAATAAATGTATATTTAGCGATGTTCCTGGTGGAAGTGGTAAAAGTTATTCTTATTATAATACAATAAACATAAAAAAATCTACTAGTAGTTACATGGACAGGTATAACAGCAAATTAATAAAGGATGGAAAAAATGTACATACAACGTTTAAATTACCATCAAATATAAATGAAACAATTAATAATAATACAAAACGTGTAATATAAAACCTAATTCATCGTATGATGAAAAAATAAAAGATGTACAACTGTTAATCTGAGATGAAATAAGCATGGTAAAGAAACATGCTTTCGAAGCAGTGGAAAAATGTTTAGTAGATTTATCTGATAGTAATGAAGTATTTGGAGGAAAAGTAGTTCTTGTATCAGGAGATTTTCGACAAACTATACCAATTGTACGATTTGGAAAAAGAGTTCTTATTATAGAAAATTGTGTAAAAAGTAGTAAGCTATGGCAAAATTTTGAATGTATGTTTGAATGTCATTAAAGCAAAATAAAAGATTTTCGGAAAATGATAAACAAATTTAAATCTTGGCTTTTAGATGTAGGTAATGGTAATTTTTTATCAAAATATCAAATAAATAATGAAATAATAAAAATCCCAAAACCAATCATATCAAATGGAAATGAATTGAATATCAAAGGATCAAAGTTTTTATGACAGTATTATTTTAGCTTCAAGAAATGTTATTGAATTCAACAATGAAATTTTTAATCGAATATATGGACCATTTACCAAATATTTAAGCACTGACACCGCAGAAAATGATACTAATAAAAATTTAGCAAACATAATTCCAATAGAATTTCTAAACTCGGTAACTCCTAAAGGACCAATTACCACAACATACACTGAAATTAAAGAAAGACTCAAATATAATGTTATTGAAAAATTTAAATGTAAATAATGATTTATGCAATGGGACGAGGTTAATAATAGAAAAATTAAAAGAATATCCAATTGTAGCAAAAATTATAACTAGTAATGTAAACGGATCACATGTATGAATACCGCGAATAAACTTGTTACCATCTCCTGAAGGAATTCCATTTTGCATGACCAGAAGACAGTTTCCCATAAGACTTGCACGTGCGATGACTATTAATAAATCACAAAGACAATCATTTAAAGAAGTAGGAGTAATAAGCAAAAATAATTTAAAAATTTGTATACCTGCGAAAATAATAGCAAATATTAAAAAACAGATAAAAGCATTGATTTATATACAAAAATAATGTATATACAGAGATACTATAATTAATCATCGTACCACGATTACTTAAATAAATGAGCTTGCAAAATTTACCTTTTTATTACAGCTAAACATACTTAAACATACAGTAGCTGCATTTACAATCTGTAGCAATTAAAATAGAAAAAATATGTAAGATAACGGTATAATATTGTATAATTGTATAGCACAAAATTATTAGTGCGATATGCTGTAACGCATAGAATTGCTTTTTAATATAGGTAAATAAACTCAAACATAAAGCAGCAATGGATTTTCTCATCTGTAGCGCTTAAAACATACAAATCTTGACATTTAAATTTGAGCCGTGAAATAATATATATATAAGTAATAGGAATATTAAAACTAACTATTGATACATTTAAAAATTTAAATACATTTAAAAATTTTAATACTTTTAAAAATTTTAATACTAATTTTACTCGTGCTCCACCACTCTGTTTCGGGAAAGCTTCTGGTACGAGCTTCTCACGCTTAACGTTGGAACTGGAGAATTTCGTGTCCCATGTTAAATGCTCGTACTTTTTACCGTAGCTTGTCAAATTCGAAAAATTCCTGATTTGTCGTACTGGTATGTACCTACGGTAATCTGGCCTCATCTGCGAGTAGGTCATCTTCACCTGTTATTCTAATGAGGGAGGGCATTTAAACTTATTTACGATCGCTCTGAAACAGTTCAAGAACGTCGTAGCCTTTTCTCCCTCATTTTGTGTTCTTGATCGAGGTTCCATGAGTAAATCTTCGTCATTTATTATACGGCCATACTCATTGAGGAATTCGATCTCAAAATCACGCCAACCTCGAAGAGATGGCTGAACTGTTCTATACCAGAACAGAGCTGATTTTGAGAACACATTTGGCAGGGCACTGAACATCGTGCGATCTGAGAACTCGTCATTTCTGAAGTCGTGCAAACGGTTCAGAAACTCTTCCGCGTCCTTTTTGGTCTCACCATTAAAGGACATGTTCCAGATACGCAGCTCTCGTGCGCTCCCTGTCCGATCGTGCGTTCGGTTATCGTCTTCACGATACCTTGGCCTAGCCTCGTAGGAGTCTCTTTCCCGACGGTCATCTCTATTATCCGTACGGGAACTGTTATGTCTACTGGTAAAAGGATTCCTATTCTCTTGTCGGCCTTCAGCCGCCCTACGAGAATCGGATCTCCTACAAGTAGGTTCGCGATCAGACTGATACCCATCGGACGAATCCGTCTGAGTACATTGATCGCAAGTAGCCACCGCACGTTTCTCTCGAGGCGTTTCTCTACGTCTGTCCGACCTCTCTTTGTGACCTAGCTCCGGAATTTCCGGCTGTGCTCGGTCGTCGAGTTTACGGTTCGAATGACGTTTATGAGTGCGTCTCTCCGTACATTCATCACGACGTTCGTCGTTGCTTGAGGCTCTGCTCACACAACGATGGTGTCGTGGTTTTCTGTTTGGAGTCGTGTACTCACGCCTCTCTTTTCTATCTTGTCCCTCACAAATCTTAGAAGAGGTCTGACGACGTCTCGGTTTAAATCCCGGTTTTTCGTAAGATTGAACGCTAACGTCGTTAGGAAGGTCATATCCATTCCTATCATCAACAAATGGACTTTCGGTTGTGTTAGCCTCGGGTTGCCTGTTGTGGTATTGTCTAGAGATGTATCCTCGTGACGTACGACGGTCGGCTTCCGCCTGCGAACCCAAATCAAAATGTTGTATTGGCACTTCACTCTCTCTAGTGCCAAGATGTCCGCTGTTTCTCTGGTCCCCAATCGGGAGGTAATGTGCGGGTGCATAAAAACCTCCGAGTTGAGCAGTCGTCACGGTCGTAACCGTCGACGTAGTGGTTGTGCATGAGGTTGCAGCCACCGAAACAGGAACATAAGGGATAGCAGTCGTGGTCGTGTTTGCTCCCGGTACCTCACCAAACCGTTTTGGTATAGCACCTGTTGATGCCAACCTCGGGCTTTGTGCAGTACTCATTGGCGAGTTTCTAGACAGACCACTTCGTGACTGAGCTCCATCTTCTTTAGAGATGGGTGCTCTGTCACTAGCAAGCCTTTCGCGATCCGATATTTCGGACTCGCAGGAAACTTCCGTTCCTGATGGGACCACACTCCCTTTCCTGGAACTAGGTTTCCTAATTTTCCATAGTTCCTGACATACTAGAGGTTTATGTGCAGGCTCTGCCCTTAGATTCTCATCGTATTCTGGGAACCATGGTATTTCCGGATTAATGTCTACACATCTTATCCGGTGACGCAAAAGGCGTTCGCGGCACTCCGCCTCTTCGCCATTTGCGTTTAAACTCAGATGCTCCAATTGGGCATACACTGCCTCAGTCGGAAGCTTCTTCGTTTCCCGACGAATATCCCTAGCTATGAGTGATTCACTCATAAGCTGGGCCATTCGGGCTTCATAGCTGCTGGCCATTATTTTTTTGACCAGCAGCAGCCGACGTGTTACGTCTGGAGAAGTACTCTCAATCGGGATTTCAGATGAAATCCCTAGTGTTTCAAAAACTTCGGAAGTATCCAATTTTCAATTGGAAATTATTTTATTGGACTCACCAATAAATCTCCAATCAATAACTCCCAACGAGGAAAAAAAAATTTGGTGTCGGATTGATTACAATAAATTGTAAAGATGCACCGACTAGTGTACCAACAAAATTAATTGACTTAATCGAAATCCAAAAGATTTTCCTTAAAGGAAATTTATTTCGTCCCTAGAAGGACAAAATAATTAAATTTTGTTGGTTAAAGTTGTGGCAAATCACACACTTAACACTAGCACCAAATTAAAATTAATTATTTAACTTGCTCACAAATCTAAATAATTAATGTTTATAATAGTGTCTTGCGACTCACACACACCAAGACTCTATACAATTGCTTCTGCAAGCACAAATAATTATTAACAAAAAAAATCTTAAATTATTTTAATATCATCGGTAATTTACCAGTAATGGCAAATTTAACGATTTCCCAAAATATATCTATCGACAGTTATAATCCAACAGATCCCTCACAGGCGAAAAGAGTTTATTCTGTTATGGAAATTGAAATAATTAAAGTTTTAATCTATTAATAAATACAAAAACAACAAATTATAAAGGAAGAAAAGAAAAGAAAACGTAATTAAATTATTTATCTCGCTAACGAGTCTAAATAATTAATTTTAAAATAAATATAAAAATAATACAGTGTCTTGTGATTCACACACACCAAGACACCATTAATTATTTTGCTTATCCAAGCCCAAAACAAAAAAAATTTTGCTTTATAATTTACACTGCACTACAATCACAAATTTAATTAAATTATTTCAAACAGTAGGGGTATTTACGAAATGTTGTAAATCGCGTATGGTTTGCAACAAAATAATTATTTCACTAATTGTCGTACCAAACGACAATTTTTTGCGAAATATATGTATTTTATCCTAAGAAGGACTAAATAAACAATTTATGTTACTACCAAGTTGAAATAATTTATATTTCCTTTTAAATAAATTGAACGAAAAGGAAATGAAAATTTAATTATTTAACTTGCTAACAAGTCTAACGAATTAAATTTATACACCGAATTATTTTACTCAAACACACCAAAAAAAAATTTTAACCAATTATTTAACTAACAAACAAGTCTAAATAATTGTTAAAAATGTGTGGAGATATAATTTAAACACACAAAAAGAGAAAAGAAAGTTTTTTACATATATTAAAATTTCACAGCAAATAACGAATACAAAATATTAGGTTAGATGAAGATCATTGAAATACATGCAAAAAAATTCAATTATTTAACTCACTCTCGAGTCTAAATAATTATATTTTACAACTCTCATATCTTTGCGGAACAATCACACAAAGATACTTGACATTAATTGTGTTACGTCCTAGGGTAGACGTAACGTAGAAAAATTAAATGGACTGAATTTAAATTAAAAATAGAAGTTCCCCGTTTTAGTACGCGTAGAGCGTCAAGGATGGGTGGCAATTCTCCTCGGTATAGCACAGGTCATAGACCCTTCCGAAATTTACGTGCATGGATAAGCCCGAGGTGCAACAATGAGTGAAGGCGAGGAAAGGAAAACAACCAACCTTATCGGGCGGGAGATCTATGGTTGACCGGTGGCTGCAACTGCTCGGCTGTCTTTCTCGCTCTCGTTGATCCTCGATGCAAAGACTCCCTTACAATAGAAATGCGGTATAGACTAATTGGGATCTTAAAGGGAATAGGAAAATGACTGGTGTTTGAAACTTTAAAGATACTGAACAATGACTTTCGATTTTCTTGCTTTATTTCGCGTTAAATTTTGGATACAGGATTTTACCTTACTTGAGGAAGGACTAAAGAGCAAGAGCACACACCCCCGGCGCGACATCCCTATTCATATCAAGGGTTTGGGGTGGAGTTTTGGTTCCTCTTGACCAATCAAATTTGGTTACAACATTGTACATTTACTGAATTAATTTATTCTTTGTCATGCGTGTTCTAATTAAGTTATTGGCTAGAATTTTTCAAGGCGGTTCCTGTCTTGACGAGGACATCCTACTTTGAGTATTAAATGCGTGCGCACGTGTGTGCGTATGTGTGTGTGTATGTACGCGCATGTGTGTACGTTGCGTCTATCATGACGCGACAATTGTTTAACTTGTAAAAAGTCTATACAATTAACACGAGCTATAAAAAAAATTTTCTCACACTCAAAAATTTTCAAAAAATATATTACAAGTATCGTGAACAGTAATACTTAATAAATACCAAATATTAAATCAAGTAATCATTGTCATATAATTGTGATACAAATAATTTTAATTATTTTACTAACACACGAGTTTAAATAATTAATATTACAACTATGGTAACTTTGCGTGTGATTCACACAAAGTTACTTACTGTTAATTATTTAATTTACAAACAAGTCTAAATAATTAACAATAGTTGTGAATATATATTTTATACACACAGATAAAATGTTACATCTATTATAAAAAATAATTAGTAATAAATAAAATACAATTTTAAATTATATTAATATATTATAATATATGTGGGTCAGGGAGGGGAGAAAGCAACAACGAAATTTCGCTCTCGGACACGTAATACAACCAATTAAATTGCCGCGTCCCGTATATAAAGAAAACAATTATTATAATTTTCTTTAAAAGGGAGGAGGGGTAGGGCAGTTACCTCTCCCGATAGAATCTATTTTAACACACTCTCACACAAATAATAAAATAGATTCTACACGGGAACGAATTTATTTTATTAAATTGGAATAAAATAATTCGCCGCAGTGGTTTCTCTCGGCGAAACCAGCTGCAAAGACTTCATACGCGAAAGGGCTAGGGGATCGCGCTATCTCTCTCTCACACACACCGTATAGCCCGCCTAGCACCTAACTCCGATTCCCCGCGACTAGGGATTCTCTCTCTCACTTCCACTCGCGGGCGCAATCAGAGAGAGCCGATGATGATCACACGCTGTCTCTCGCTCTCTCTCTCTCTCTCTCTCTCTCTCTCTCTCTCTCTCTCTCTCTCTCTCTCTCTAGCTCTCTCGGCCATATGATTAAATTAGTTACTTCGATCAGAAATCTTGGAGTTGTATTTAGCGAAAATTCACAGTGGAACGCGCACATTTCTAACATTATTTCGAGAGTACATGGCATACTGCATAAGTTGCGAAGTCGTGGCAGTTTTTTGTCAGTCATGATGAAACATAAGTTAGTTGTATCTCTTGTGATGCCGTGCTTTGATTATGCGTGTCTTGTATATTGCAACATTCCTGATTATTTGAACACGAAATTACAGCGGCTTATGAATGTATGTGTGCGATTCATCTTTCGTCTTAGAAAAGATGCTAAGTTAGATGTTTTTTATAAAAAACTAAATTGGTTGTCGGTAAGTAAGCGTCGCCTTTACTTTATGGGTGTGCTTACATATCAGGTGTTAACTGATAAATAACCTGAATACCTATATGAGTTGTTTCCGACCCCGAACCCCAATCTACGGCGTTCGGAGCGAACTAGTCAGTCCTCTTTTGATAGACGAGTTATCTCCACAAATACATATAAAAAATCCTTCACAATACAGGCAATGGATTTGTGGGATAGTTTGCCGCCGGATTTGAAATTAAGTACGAGTATTGGGTTGTTTAAAAATCGCTTATACGACTATCTAAACGTGGGAAGACGTTAGAAATAAGAAACAGATATATATTGTTTTCCTAAGTGAGTTAAAATGGCGGTAATATATTTTTAATGATATAGTATTTTTGCGAACTACTGTAAAATTCAGGGGTTATTAAATGTTAAAAAAATGCGTTGCGTTTACCTTATTAATTTGGAAGATTTTTGTTTATTTAACTCTGCTGATGTATCTATTTGTATTTTTGATTTTTATTTTAAATTTAGTGTTATACCTATAGTCTATACTTTTAAAATTTTTTTAAATTTTTATACAGTTGGCAGTATTTTAATCTATCCTTATTTCATGCATTTGTTTACCAAATTTTTATAGTTTATACCTTTATATTTTATGTATTTTATTTAATATGTATTTTTATTGTTTTTTGCCTTACGGTGGATTGTCCTCCTAGGCATAATAAATGCTTCAAATCAAATCTCTTTCTCTCTCTCTCTCTCTCTCTCTCTCTCTCTCCCTGTCTCTCTCTCTCCCTCTCTCTCTCTCCCCCTCTCTCTCTCCCTCTCTCTCTCTCTCTTAACCTCAACCCGCTCACGTTTCGCCGCGATACTGCTCGTGCACGAAAAGATGGCCGACACTTTTATTTTAATTTAAAATCGGTGAGGAAACCGATCGTCCTGTCACGGTCGCCATGTGTGACCTGGTATTGGCGAACCCGGTAAAAGTAATTAATTTTTATAATTAATAAACCGTTGGGCCGCGTTGCCCAATACCGCGCACACAATAAATTTATTTTAGTTATCGCAAACTGCGGGCTGTCGCCTGGAACACGAGTCGCTGGGACGAACGGTGTGGAGGATTCGGGCGATCCTCCTTGCCTCGAAACGATTAAGTTAAAATTTAGAGAAATAGTCGGCGGGAGCGGGGATAACAATAATTATACAAAATCAATTAAAATAAAAATGAATAAATCATTTATTTTAACTTAATGAACAATTGGACATCTAGGCCTCGTGCCGCGACAAATGTTGCTTCGCGCGGGCGGAAGTCCGGCGGCCTTATTCACTAAACATTTCGCTAATAAAATTCGCACGAAATTTGATTATACGGATGCGCTGTTATATTTTTTTTAAAATTTTTGTCGCCTTTCGTTAGCGAAATTACCAATTATCGCGCTAAATTAGTTAAAATAGGGCGTTTTCTTGTTTTTAATCGCATATTTAAGGATCAATTTAAATTCGATACTTAAAATTGGCGACTAGCGTATATTTTCTCTTTTTGCTTTTTTGATTTATGTCTTTCTACTTTTAGTTTTCTCGCTTTATCTCTTTCTATTTATATAAAATCTTCCTAATCGAAACATAAATAAAAAAATGTTTGTGTTAAATTCTTAATGTATACGAATAAATATAGGGTAGGACGGGGTTAATTTGACCTTTTGGAATATTTTTAAATAGTATTCGAAGTAAAGTTGCGGACGAATACTTACCCAGCTCTGAATGAATATGAGCTTTTGACTGAATACTAAATTCAGCTAGTAACCATTAAAAGCAGTATCGCGTCGAATTGACAGTACTGAAATGACTAGTACTGATTCATAACTTTTCTGTAGATTATTAATATTTTTAGTTAATTTTTAATTAATAAAAATATTTAAAATTCGCTGAGAAAAAAATTCACAAAAAAATCGGTCAAATTAGCCAGCGGGCAAGTGAAATACGACATTATTAAAGATTGTGATTTAAGCTTTCAATTGGTACGTCGAAAAATATAGCAAACCAAATGGTACCTTGAGATATTTATAATTAAAAAATAATAATTGCTTAGTTTAACGAAACAAAAGACGAATTAGTAGATTGCGTTGCCAAATTGAATTATTCTTTATAAAATAATTTATGAAAATAAAATTATACTGTCTAGAAAACTATATTATATCTTGTAAAAAATTAGTTTTGATTTTAGAACTATAGGTAAAAGACATTAAACCAGAGTTTAATATTAGTGCAGCTCAATTCAATTCCGAGTCTTAAAAGATACCTTAACAAGTTTTTCGACAAACTTTAAAAACAAATTACTAAACACGATGAAAGTAAAACATTAATAAGCGTTAAGCATAAGGGGATTGAAAAAAATGTTGAACACATCGTTCAATATCATATTTATATTTAATCATAATATTAAATTTTTTACAACATTACAAAATTACAATTACAATAAATAAACTTATTTTTTTTACTTATAACAGTACAAATTAACCAACTGATTTTCTTAAATTCTTTGGAATTGGTTTTCTTCAATTAAGGGGGTAATGCACTTAAAATTGGTAAAATTAATTTTTAATTTAAAAATTGTTATAAATAAATATTTTTTATTTTTATATTTACTTTCAGAATTATAAAGGTTGAATTCAACTATAAAAACTGAAAAAATTTAACCTAAATAAAATGCATGTTGAGTTTTGGCGTAAGGTACATTTTTGACCGATGAACCAATTTTGATCAAATCTCTCTTTTTGTAGCTAAAATATGTAATTTCGAATGGAAGCTGTTTAGATTGTGATATTTCTAAGTTATAAATTGTTGGATTAAAAAAATGTCAAAAATTAAAAAAAATTCCAATTATTAAAAAATTTTGGAAAATGTTAACATTTTTTAAACCCAACAATTTAGGAATTAGAAATATCACAATCTAAATAGCTTCAGTACGAAAAAATATGTTTTGGTTATAAAAACAAAGTTATTTGATCAAAATTGGTTCATCGGTCAAAAGTGTATTCTATGCCAAAGCTACAATTTTAGTACTTGTATGTAAACATAATCAATAACATAAATATATTTATTTGCAACATTTTTTGAAGTAAAAAGTATTTATTTTACCTATTTTAAGTGTATTACCACCTTAATTAATTATTTAAACTAAATATAAATAATTACGATTAACAATAATTTTATAAAAAATTAACGTAACTTAATTAACGCAAAATAGTTAATGATTTAGGAAATTTGCCTAAAGAATAGTAAAGAAAAACTCATTATTTACGTCTGTGTGCGGCGATTCCGTCTGAACAATTAAATTATTCTCTGTATAATTGTCAGAGGTATCAGGAGGAATTTGCATCATGGTGTTGTCACTCCACGAGGCTGAACTTAGCTAAGCCACCTCCGCATCTCGTTTGATGATGGCATTTTTTAAAACCCTCATATTAGCGTTAACTATCTGCACTTCTTTAAAAATTTTCTCTAAAGATTGGAGACATGCATCTTGCTGCTTAACAGTTGTTTCTAGCAACTTTTCGACGGCTTCTAAATTATAAGAAACATTAAATAATGTATAAATTTGACACAATTAACTGAAAAGCTATATTTTAAAAAAAACTATAAATAACTGATATAAGAATACATTGAAAAATACATTTTTGTTCTTTAAAAATTATATAAAATTAAATTTCTATAATTATCAAAAATAACCATATTAATTTTTTGCTAAAAAGTTATTAAACAACAAATTTTTTTCAATTTTTCAGAATACTATTTGTTAATTTTTTCTACATATGAAGTTTTATTACAATTTATTGGATATTTTACGAAATAAAGTGAAAAATTAAAAAATTGGTCAAATTTTTGTTAAGATCCCTGTATTAATAACTCAATAGGTTGCATACGTGATTTGCTTTGGTAAGTCCTTTTTCCTTGCGACTGTTCAGTCCAACTTTTCCATTGAGACCTATGAAAGTAAAAGTTGCATTTAATTCGTCCAAGCATTAGTCCGCAAGGTCAAAAACTTTTCAAAAATGAAATTAAAATTGGTATAAAATAAAAAAGTAATATTTATGAAATTAAGCGATGTTTAAGTCACTTAAGGGGACAAGCCTGGGTTCAAATTTAGAAAAAGAGACTTTTATTGCGTTTTATTCATTTGCGTTTTAATCTCGTCTTTTATATATACTTATCTTGTTAAATTATTTTTGTTATTAATTTTATTTGTTATTCTATTTTATTCTATTTTGTTATTTTAATTGTTATTTTATTTTTTTTAGTGCGACTCTAATATTATTTATTATTTTTTATTATTATTTTTGTAAATATTTTTATAGAATTATTATTGTTTTTATTTTTATAATATGTATCAGCATATATGTAGTGTGATCTCTTTTAAGAGTTCTTATGTGTATACGGGGTTTCACCCCAAAATACCCAAATAAAATCAAATCTCTCTCTTCTATACTAATTTGTGCTTTGTCTCTCCTTTACGTCTCGCTACAGCCTTTTCTTTTAATTTTGCCGCACGAATATTCTCGCAGCATGGAAAAAAATCTCTATAATATAAACTACACAAAATACATTTGTTCATTAAAAATTCTTTCTGATTATGAATTTAGAACGTAATAATTAAAAGAAAATTGATTAGAACTGAAAAAATATTACAGCTGAAGACTAGACTATTAAATTAAATTTTAATTTTTTATTCAGATAACAAATTTAAGATTAGTTTTTATGATATTTAATCATATAAATAATTTTGAATATGTTTTTAACTTTTGATTTAAACTTCTAATTTCTCTGAACTTTTCAATCAACTGCTGACAGATAATCGGTTTAAAAATTTACTTTGAATATCTACTATAAAAATTAAAAACATACTTTTTTCCAAGCGTCTGTGCTGCGATTTTGCCCTCCTTGGATGCTATCTAATTTTAGCTTTAGAAGGCTCCACTGATGGTTCATTATAATCGGTCCTAACTCATTGCGGGCAAAAGATGTATTTCTTTCCATAAACTGCAATAAAACATCCATCTGTTGGCGGCTTCCCCTTTGCTTTATTGAATCTGACCTGTAATTAATACAATAATTAATTAATATGTATTTTGAATAAGAAAAAAATATGTGAAATCAATGTTAATAGACTAATAAAATTACATATTGCTAGCCATTACGAAAAGAAGGTCCTACTATGAAGGCGCAAAGAAATATGAATTTTACTTGAATATATTGAAAGGAACCCCCACCGAATCGGTATACATAAGTTTCAAGAATTGTAGTAGAAGAGAACCTAGCATTGTGTCATGTATTTGTTGTCAAAAGCAGAGGTCGTGTAGTGAACGTAAACGATTTAACTTTCATCTAATGATTAAAAATTTAGATTTGAATATATATTTTCAATTTTTATGTTTTCTGATATTTTAATAATTATAATAATTACAAAGTAAAATATTTAATTAATTTAAGTTTGATTTTTTAAAGTTTTACATATTATTCAAATTTATAAAAACTATTGTTATTAAAAAATTTAGTTTTATGAACAATATATAATTTCATTATTTTTTAAACGAAAAGTAAATCATTTATAAAGGAAATAATAATACATACTCTTCTTGTTCGAATAAATGATCGTTTTTCGCAACAGTTGGAATACCAGCTTCATGCAAGCTTAATCCAGATCCATATTTACCGAAAATCCGAGCGATCCTTTGATCGATGTCATTTAAAATAAATGTTGGCTTCGTATTTCCAGTCTTAATAAATTGTTTTAAATACATTGCATTATTGTGCTTGCTCTTTATTCGCAATTTTTTCCATGTCTATTAGCGCAAAGTAATTAATTATAAATATATATATAACATAATGTAGAGAAATTATCGATAATATGATTTTAATCTTTATTATACTTACGTTTTGCCAGCCATGAATATCTTTTTTCTTTGAACCTGCATTATTCAACATATTAGCTAAGGTACCCCACATTTGCCTGAATTTTTGTTTCCCAGACTTTCCGAGCTTCGTCATTTGTCCTCGAGCAAACAGGTGGTGAGTCTCCATGTAAGAAACTAAAATTTCAGTTTGTTTCTTAACTGCTCGATTTTTAACATTATCACTATAAGTACAAAAAAAATTATAAATTTTTTTTATCACTCTACAACAGAATTTAATACATAGCTATCATTTTACTCACGCCATTGTTACTGCTTGTCTTCTACATTTAAAGAATGTTGTCTACTCGCGTCTGCGTAGTCGTAAATGACAAATGAAACTGCTCGAGTAAATGCCAGTCGTCACGCGTCAAGCGCTGTTAAAAGTATACTTTTCGAAGCTAATTCGTGAACGATTTATTCTATAGTTTATTGTTTATTGCTTAAAAGGAATTAATAAATCTTCAGTTATGTTTGCTGCTGCTGGTGTAGCAGCTGCGATTATGATTTTGGAAGAAGAGGAAGTCGGGAATGATCAAAATAAAAGTCTGCGACTAATAAAAAAAACGTTGCGAGATACGTCAAATCCTTTTATGCTGGATGCAAATTATTTCCGAAAACATTATAGGTATACATAATTTATTTACCTATTTACTACAGTTTATAAAAAATTAAAATATTAATTATTTAAATATTATTTATTTATACAAATTTTGAAAATCCAATAAATTAAAAAATTTCATTATTTAGAATTTTTCTGCAAATTGACTTAGAGATTTATAAAAATTTTTTTTTTTCATAAATGCATTTTACTATTATTATAAATAATTTGAAAATTTTTTAAAACTCCCTAGTAGATATGAGAACATTTAACATGGGTAGGATTCTTAATGTACCGAGTTTTAATAAATAATAAGAATGTACTAATGAATGGCCCTTATATGCAAATAAGAAAGAAAAGATAAGTTTATTATCACATAATTTAAAAAATAATTGTAGATTGACGCAAGACTTAGCAATTTTACTAATTAACTTGTTGACTCCGCATTTGCAAGAAGCTGTACGTAATACAGCTATACCACAACACTTACAAGTATTAGTAACTCTAAGATTTTTGGCGGAAGGGTCTTTCCAAAAGGGTACTTCGAATGACTTCAATCACGCTATGAGCCAGAGCTCAGTAAGTAGATGTATCGACAAAGTGATCAATGCAATTTCTTTCTTGAACGTAATTCAAAAATAATGCTAGTTATCTACAGATGGTAGATCAATTAGTTCAAATTTAATTACAAGTATTATAATCAGCGCTGTAATCGATTACTGATTAATACGCGCATAAATTTGAAATTGGGAAAAAATCAAAATTTAATTTTTAATTTGTAAATGGTAAATATATTTTAACAAAGTGCAATAAATATAGGCTGAATTATTATTAATTTTTAAGAAAAAAATTTTTAACAGTAATTGACAATAATGAATGAATCAATGTTAATATAACTTTAAATTATAGAAATATTAAAGTACAAATAATAATATTTATATGGTTACGTGTTCATTAATTATTTTTTTTAGTGGTATTTATAAAAGAATTTTTTTTAATATTATTGACTTAAGTTTGATGTTAATTAATGATATTACATTTCGTATAGGATTTATTAATATTCAAATTTTTGCTACACGTCTATGTCATGAATACGGTCAAATTGACACACACTACAAGTGTATAATGACGGGTCGCAAAAATTTGAATTATAGCTTTACCAACTATCTGTGATAATGACTAGCAAATTTTGTTTTCTGATAAATTTTATTGATATTGACTGCTTTTTGCTTAATTGGTGTTGTGTGTTCTATTAAATTATTTATTTATTTATTTATTTATTTATTAAATAAATTCTATGATGTTATATAAGTACGATTCAGAGAAGAAAGGTAAAATAAGTTACATAACCTCAATCTTTGTGCAAATTTTAACACTAATGTTTTGCTACTTGCTTTTGCTTTTGATTATAGAGCGACACATTAGAGATACTATGGAAATTATGAGAAAAGCCACATATGTGCATTAATTTGACCAAATAGTGAGTAATTATATTTAGATATATATATGCAAAATTGTAAAATGCTGGTGTAACAAATGATTGTTTCAATAAAGGTATAGCCTGATGAGGATGGAGGACTTCCATCGAAACGTCGCCAATTAAATAAATTAAATGGTTAGTTCACTAAAAATCGATAAAAACGCCTCCTTTTGGATCAATGCAATTCTTCATTTAGAAGATGATTACATACATTTTCCACAAACACGACAGGAACGGCAAACTGTTTCTAACGAGTAAGTTAATTTATTAGCGTGTGCAATTTATTAATTTTCTGTGTCCAATTTTTGTTTCAATTTTTGCGCGCTAGTGCACAAAATTACATTTGTGCATAAAGTGTTAGTAATATATATTTACATCTATTCTGAAAAGTTTTCGCAGATTTAACAGAATTCTGGGAATTATTGGACTTATAGACTGCCTCCTTGTAACATGTATAAGGCCTTCGGAAAATGAGGAAGCTTTTCACAATTACAAAGTTAAACATTTGATGAATGTGCAAATGGTACTATTATATGGTTCTTTTCGTGCCAGGCCGGAAAACGAAAGTAGCCGAAAAAGTACGTAAAAGCGTCCTCAAAATGCGATTTTTTTACGTACTTTACGGCTAAATCTAAAATTTCATTATTTTTGTTTAATTTCTAATAGTATTCTAATTATTTTTTGTATAATATATAGATTGTTGACTCGAATTGTCTGATCACAAGTCTATGTATGTCCTGGCAGCAACAATGATCGTAACGTGTGGAACTATAATATAATTAAGGTACATTTAGAGTACCTAAGACAAAATGAAGAAATAGTGGATGCCGAACAAAAATATTACTTACTAGGTAAAAAAAAGTCTTTTTAAAGGCACACAGGGAGAAAACGCACATACCAGTGTTGTATGTTAAGCTTGTTTTATACACTCGACAACAATATTAACGCAATACCTAATTACGACCAAGAAAGACGCAAATTCGAAGATCGATATTTCAGGTAAAAATGGTCGTAAAGGGTCAATTTTTTTTTAAATTCAAGCTTGAAATCTCTACTTTAAAATGGTTAAATGTGATTTTCGATTGAACGCAATCCCTACTTACCTGATCTTGGATATCAAAATAATTTTTTTTAGCTAATACTATTCAGAGCATATTAAAGTACAACGTTTCCCCTTTAATTTGAAAAAAATTTTACGCGATACGATTTTTTTGTCAATTTTACAGCAGTTTAAAAAATGTACTAAAAGAATAGCGTTTTTTTTTTGTAAAAGATTTGATAATTCCGATCCACTCTTTTTTTCTTGATTCTTTCTTGATAATTCTGATCCATGCATATTACAGTACAACTCTTCTCCTTTAATTAAAAAAAAATTGGTTCGATATGATTTTTTTCGGCAATTTTACTGCATTTTAAAGAATGTATTAAAAACGCGCTTTCTACACCGCTGATTCAATCCTGTGGAGTGAATCAAAATTATCATAATTTCCACGAACAAAACGCGTGTACTTTAAAATGCTGTAAAATTGCTAAAAAAATCGTATCGAATAAAAATTTCTTTTCAAATTAAAGGGGAAGAATTCAATATTCACGGATCAGAAATTCTGAAGAAAATATCAAGAAAAAAGAGTGGATTGGAATTATCAATTTTTTTTCGAAATTTTTAGATTGCATCGAATCGAAAATCACGTTAAACCATCTTAAAGTAGAGATTTTAAGATTGAATTAAAAAAAAGACCCCCTTACGATAATTTTACCTGAGATATCAATCTTCGAATTTGCGTCTTTTTTAGTCGTAATTAGGTATGGCGGAATGTATATTATTATAATATTGTAGAATTTCACACTACAATGGCAAGGCCGTCATATCAAAAGCGTTTTCAAAATTTATTCGTTTATTTGTAAGACAAATTCAATTAAAATTGTAGTGACTTTACAAAACTTGATATAAAAATTTGCTCGAAAATTAAAAGCAGTATTTTGTTCAACTTTCTATAAAGAAAAATTTTGCAATTTAGTTTACACATTCTTAAAATGGCTTGTTTATTAGATTTTATTTATTTTTTATTATTTAATATTTTTATTGAAACATATAGTTTTTGCAATACTATACCTAAACTAAAGTCTACCATCCATTGGAAAGCATTCGTAATGTAAAAAAATTTAAAATAATACCCATTTGTTGTTTAATAGAAGGTATGCTAGTGTCTTGAGTTCTACTCATTTTTTATACTTTTCTTATTCATTGTTGCTAAAATTAAGTCGATTTATATCAATATAATTTTAATATACATTAAAGTAATTTAAACGTTTTAATGTGACAGTGGATACACGCCTTCGCCTATTTTGCTAACCCCAATCTTAAATGCTGAAGAAGATTCACCCGAAGCCATGTACACTTTAGAACACGTTGCAACAAGATGCAAAATTGAACAAACGTTTGGAACTTTAACAAACTTATTTATGGCTATGAAAAGAGCCCGTATGCTATATTATAAGCCCGAAAAAGATTCTAAAATTATTACGGCATGTGCAATACTGTACAATTTTCGGAAAAACCATAGGTAGAAATAAAGTTATTAGAAAAATCGTATGCGATGAACAAATTCTAGTAATTTTTTTTCTTGTTGTTGCAGTGATAATAAATTTAATACGAAGTGTTTTCAAGGATCTAAATTTGATCTCGCTATGTTATTAAATTGTCCTAAATAATGTAAATTTTATTCGAAAATTAATTTCTCCATATAAAATTATTTTTCACCCTAATATAAAGTCCATACATAAAGTACACTTTATTGACCTCTACGAAGGGACTAATACTGCATCTTATTTCCTTGATTACTTTATTCCACGCAGATTCATTTTTTCTCCGTAGTTCTATTTTATGCAGCAAATACACACTTTATATGCCGTAGACTTACTTGTTTTCTTTAAACACTTATTTTAGCCTACTACTAAAAATACAATATTATATTTATTATATTAAACGAAATATACCAAAGAATCTTGCAAAAATTTATAAATTTAAAAAAATATAGAAATTTCTAAATAAATTGTTGTCGAAAAATATTATATGCTTCGGGAGTAAAGGGCAATTCCTTTGGATAAATTACTGCAATAGAGATGTGCGAGTACCCGAAATACTCGACCCGATCGGGTTCGGGTTTTTTCCTCGGGTTCGGGCGGGTACTCGAGTATTTTCGGGACCCGAAAAATAATCGGGTTACTCGAAATAATCGGGTTCCCCGAAGTTATCGGATTACTCGAAATAGTCGGGTTACTCGAAATAATCGGGTTCCCCGAAGTTATCGAATTACTCGAAATAGTCGGGTTACTCGAAATAATCGGATTCCCCGAAGTTATCGGGTTACTCGAAATATTCGGGTTACCCAAACTTATCGGGTGATTCGAAATAATCGGGTAATCCGACATAATCGGGTAACCCGCAAAATTCCGGTCAGTGTGTGTTTGAAGAAGTATTATTTTTAGATCTGTAGATTCGCTTTTATTTTATTGAAAAAATTCAATTTTTGAAAATTATTTATGAAATTTTTGACTGTTATACTTGATATAATTGAGTCAGACAAGGTGTATTTTATGGAGAATAAACAAATCTTTGCTCTCGATTCGAGTTTTTCAAAATATCTCTATTAGTTTTCAAGTTATTAAGAAAAAACTGATTTTTTTCAATTTACGATAACTCTGAACCTAATTGACCGAATGAGCTGAAAAGATTATGGTGGTAGAGAATTACTTTTATTAACTAATTAAATACCGAAAAAGTTGCGTTTTCTATGGCAAACGCTTTCGGGCACAAAAAGCTTTCAATCCGCTTAAAATATTGGAAAAAGGTAGTCTTTATAGTAACAACGATTTGTATATTTTTGAATTAAAAATATTTGTAATTAACGAAGTAATTGAGCGTTGTAAATTTTTAATGAAGTTTTTAATTGCTCATATCTTCGAAACTAATCGGTCAAATTGGTTGAAAAATATCGTGTTAATAAAAAATAATAGGGGTAAATACTGAAAAAATTTCAACATATTTCGTCAATTGGATTTTGAGACACAAATTTCAATATATCAGGGTTTATGTTCGAACAATTTTTTTTCTTGGCAAAGTATACTTTTTAATAACAACATACACTACCGCTCAATAGCTTTTGTCACCCTTATAATAAAATTACCAAAACTTCAAAGTTTTATATCTCGGCTTCTACAAGTAGTGAAAAACCCCGCATGTGCTCATTTTAAAGGTTTTTGTAAGCTCTTTAAAACTGCATATTTTACGTAGCTTAATTTTCGTTTTTTAAAAAACTATAACGACTAATATAAAAAATAAAATAAAACGTTAAGGATTGTTTCAAAGTATACACGTTTTCCTTACGTAGAAGCTTTAAAGGGTGTGTCACCCAATTCGAATCTAGCTGAACTGATAGATAATTAAAAAAGCTATGGACTGACTGCCTGTAAGTCAACATTAAATGGCACAAAGTAGCTTTTTCAATCGAAATTATTGCAAACTGTCTTTTCTAAGCTAAAATGTTAAGGAAGAATCTTTTTAAAAGTAGAAGCTTCATTTCTGGATATCTCAGTTTCCGCAAGGTTATTGGGGTTGAATTTTTTTTTAATTCATATTTTTTGACCGTCTAAACGATAGGATATGTTTCATACGTTTCCTCTAGGGGGCCAAATTCCTATATCCCGTGGGCATCCTCCTTTTTTTTAATGAAATTGTGAGTATCAAGCGACATTCTTTATTTAATTTTCTTGCGTATACTAAATTTTTAAAATAATAATTTGTCTGCACAAGCAAAATTTTTTATATAAATTACTTATGAAAAATACATTTTTCAAATAATGAATTGTTTGCATTAAGCGACATTCTTTAGGTAATTTTCTTGTGTAAACTAAGTTTTTAAAATAATAATTTGTTTGCGTTAAGCGCCTATATGTTTATACAAATTACTTTTTTATTGAAATTTGTAGATACCATATATTTCAATATTTTCATAAGTATTAATATTATATTCAAAATATGGCAGCTTTAAGCCTGTAGATGCAGAGAGAAAATAGTACTAACCAACATTCGAGGATAAACTTTTATAGTTAAATTTCATGATGAGTAAAGGGAATAAATTGTATATATTTTAAAATAAAATATTTTATAATTTATTTTTATTTGTTTTAATAATATAACAATAAATTTTAATTAATAGTTTATAGCACATGAAAAAAGTTACAAAAAATTAGTTAGAAAATGAAATAAAATAATTGTATCCAAATCATTTAAAATTTATTTATTTTTAACTAACAATAAATTTAAGATTACACTTTATAATCAACGTCTAGCCTCAAAAATGCAATTCAACCGATGGAGCGTTAGCGACCGAGGTAACATGGCTAGTTTTATATTAAGATACGAAACTATTATTGTAGAAAGTATTCTTGTCTACGAAAACATTTTAACTGTATTACCCATTAAATCATGTTTATTATTTCAGATTATCTGAATTCTTCATGTCGTAGAATATATTATATAATTATTCTTTGACAAATAACTTTAAATTCATTCACAAAAAGTTCGGGTAATTCGGTGATTTCGAATAGCCCGAAAATTTCGGGTAATCCGATAATTTCGGGTAGTCCGAAAATTTCGCATAATTCGATAAGTTCGGGCGGTCCGAAAATTTCGGGTAGATCGATAATTTCGGATAGTGCGAGAAAAACGATACCCGAAGCCCGACTCGAGCCCGACCCGAGCCCGTCGGGTCGAATTTTGAAGTCGGGTTACCCGAATATACGGGTACCCGCACACCCCTATACTGCAACTATCCAGTGCATTAACGCCTATTTTACTCACTAATTGCATAAATAACTATTGCTATGCACACAACAATAAAAATTACTAGAACTTTTCCTGCGCATAGATAAACGATTAATTATTTTAATTTATTTTTAATTTGTTGTAGGTTAGAGGATAATGATATTATTTTCAACAATGAAAACAATAATGAAGAAGTTGCGAATTACGAAAATATTGAGGAAGTCGGAAATTACATTGGAGGAGTTCGAGAAAGAGATGCCTTAATAAATCAACATTACGCACACAATAATTAATAATTTACATCTTGTTTTCCTCATCAGTATTCTGATAATAAACAAATATATAATATTGAATAAAAATACTTATAAAAAGCTTCGAATATTTACATTTTGTTTTCTGCTTTACATAAGATAGTCGACTTTCAAAATATAATATCGTAATCGCCTTTCGTCCGCGAAATAGCAAATTACGCGCTTCAGCCTAAAATTTTAGTGAATAAGGCCCCCGCGAAACCTGTCGGATCGAGATCCTCGCCTGCGACAGGTTTTGCCCCCAGGAACCGCTGTTCGAGTACACACACAAATGGGGGGAGGGAGGGTCACGAGAGTAATAGACCACTTACCGGTGACGCTCCTCGGGGATGGTCCAGCCGATCCTTGTCCCTTTGGGCTCCTGGGCAACGGAGGCCGACGTCGGCTGCGGTGGTGAAAGGCGGCCCAATGCCGCGGCGAGTATCCCGCGAACCGCGTCCACACTCACACACGTTCCCGTCCTTGCTCACACACCAACTCACTCGCGGTTCACCTCGCGAGGATGATCCGGATATTGACGGCTTTGCGCCTCACGCGCCTTTTCCTTAGTCGTAAAACACTTGATCGCACCGGATAGATTTTGTCCACCTCGAGCGGCGGATCGGAACGTACTGATTAGGCAATCACCTAATTTTCCGAAAAAGGAATGAAGTGGGAAACACACACACACACACATTTGCGCTCTCATCCCTACGTACTATTGCGTGCGTAATTGTACATTTGTACAAAAACAAACAAGTGTCGTCGGTTGGCCTTGACATACGAAAGGCTCCGACGACTTACAATTCGCTAATTTAAATATTCTATTCGTCGTGAATAGATTGTGTGACGATTTCCGTCACAAGGTATACACCGGTATATGGGCAACTCTCCCTAACTTTTTTTTGTGTCACTCACTGATTTAGCAGCTGTAAAATGTGTTTAACCTCTTTGTACCAGTTTCAATTTATAGTTCTATACTCCATCTATACGGTTAAAGCTGAATAGATACTTTGTCAAACTCCTTTGTCTCAAATTGATGCTTCAATAATTGAAAAATGTAAGAAAAATGATGAAATATCGTGTCACTTGGAAAAAATAATTTATTATGCTTACTGTAAAATTTGGAGCATTGCTTGGAAATGGTTGAAACTTTAAACAAGTATTCTATTTTAATAGTGCATCAAAAATGTATTCCATATTTTGATGTGCTCCCTTTCAATAAAAAGTTTCAATAGTTTGAAATTGTGTCACTGGAATTTCACTAAATTTAAAATTATCATATTATTCTTCCTATTAACTGGACCATTTTCGAAATCAGCAAATAACCAAATTCTACATTTAGTAGATGTAAAAAGAAATAGATTGAGGTAAAGCGCAAGTATGTGCTTGCAAAAATGAAGTAGAAATTAAAATTTAAGTAAAAGAATTCATGCGAAACTCGTCGAAAGATTTATAGCAATGTGACTTTGGAAGACTGTCATATTTTTTCTGTATACAGCACATCAAAATAGTAAAAATCTCTTAAAGAACATATTAAATCCAACAATCTGTCAAATTTACAGAGTTTTTTTATTAATGCTCCAAAAGTTACAGCAATGTAAACCATTTTTTTAAGAAGTGCTGATTTAAAAAAATTAACTAAAATTAATTAAAACATGAATAAATTACAAATTAGATTTTCTGTGACAAGTAGAATATATCTTCATTGAAATTTCAATAAAATTTAGAATTATTTCCACAAACTATTGGCAGAAATCGTACGCGTTTACTAGAATTTACGGAACCGACCGAAGTTTACTAATAGATAGACTTGATAGCACGGTTTGCATGGAAATTTTCGTATAAGAAAAGGGTGGGAAGGGAAATTTAGAGTTGTATTGTGTGGACTTTTCAATTATATCGACTATAAGTTGTTATTCTGTGACAGTTACTGATGTCTATTATATTTCGTTATATTTTTATTATTCTATGCTTCATAAATAAAATCTTAATAACCATATCACTATTTTTTCTGATCTTATAAAAAAAATGAAATATCGCGCACAACTTTTGGAGCATTTCTCGCTCATGAAAGCACATTATACCAATCAATTCCAATAATATTCCTAACATTTCATATTAAATTTCAAAGGTGTGCTCCTAAAATTGCCTGATCCCACATTTTTTCGCCAAAAATTAAAAGTTAGGGAGATTTGCCCATATCGGGAGAGAGTTCACGCGCGACCGTGTTTAGCCGGAAGCGACCGATTTCACCGAGATCGGTCTCTCATGATCACAGTTTCACGGGAGATCCTTGCCTGGCTTGTATGGGAGCGGCAAGATAAGGAGAGAGTAGTTTGCGCCGCGGATCGTGGGCAGCGAGAATCCCCACCGAACAGCGCGCAAGGAAACACTTCGTGAGAGCCGAACATCATCGGCTCTCTCCGATTGCGCCCGCGAGTGGGAGTCAAAGAGAGAATCCGTGGTCACGGGAAATCGGAGTTAGGTGCTAGGCGGGCTATTCGGTGTGTGGGTGAGAGAGATAGCACGATCGCCTAGCCCTTTCGCGTGAATAAAGTCTTCACAGCTGGTTTCGCCGAGAGAAACCACTGCGGCGAATTATTTTATTTTTATAATAATAAAATTTTTCTTCCTATATGGGTCGAAAATACGCGTTTCGTCTCTGTTCAGAAACATCGAAACTCGATGTTCCCTCCCTTTCTGCCGATCTGCGCGCCACCCAAATACTTCCCTCCCTGCTTGACGACATACAGATATGCATACATATACAGCGAAAAAGCCGAAAAAGTAAGGCAATATCGATCGACAAAGTGCACGCACGCAAGATTGCGAGTGAATCATTTTTTATATACGAAGAATCGAGAAAAAGTGCAAGATAAAAACCTTTTACCCTACACATCTTACGAGTGTCTCGCAATTGCAGTCTGCAATAGGAGATACTATTGGATCTGTAACAGTTTTCGCCGCCGAGAACTGCGCGAGACCGGACCGGACCGCGAATAGAAAGAATCAGGTACGCTTAATACATCATCGTTGTGTGTTTCTACTTTTAAAATCATCTTTTATATTTATACACACATTACGTTTCAACTTAACCTATAATTATCATTGTCATACATTTTTCATTTAATTTACAAGGTTAAGAAAATAATATAATTTTCAGAATAATGAATTCAAGTGATTGTTCATCTAATGACAGCACTGACGAAGAGGAAACGATTCGTGATTTTGAAAAGGAGGCTCAAACAGTTTTACACGAAAAAATTTTACCTACAAAATCTGCTAATCGCTACAATTTAGTATATGAAACATTTGTAAAATGGATGGAAGACAACAAGACAAATAGCTTTGAAGAAAATGTTTTAATTTGTTATTTTACAGATTTACAAAAGAAAGTAGGCCCAAGTACTTTATGGAGTGTGTGGTCAATGCTAAAGAAAATGCTCAATTTAAAACATAATATTGATATAAATACGTACCTTAACTTAAAAGCTATTCTTAAAAATAATGCTAAAGGGCACAAAGCGAAAAAATCTCTTGCACTCACTTGGAATCAAGTCACGAACTTTATAAATAATGCAGATAATTATATCTACTTGGGCGCAAAGGTACGTATTATAAATTACGCATGTGCTTTTTTCTGTTCTTTTTTGCATTCAATGATCTTCTTAATTCTTTTAAATTTTTCAGGTCGTACTCATTTTTGGCATTTGTGGCGCATTGAGATGCATTGAATTTACCAACATGAAATATACTCACGTGGAAGACAAAAATGACAAATTGATAGTAATGGTGCAAGATACAAAGACTTATATTGACAGAAGCTTTGTCATTGGCCCATTATTTTATGCACATATTAAAAAATACATTTCGTTAAGACCTTCAGATGAGTTCACCGATAGATTTTTTGTACAGTATATTAATGGCAAATGCACTCGACAAGTTATGGGGAAAAATAAGATTGGCTCTACGCCTTCCACAATCGCTTCTTATCTAGGGTTGGAAAATCCGACCAAATATACTGGGCATTGCTTTCGTAGGACCTCAGCAACATTATTATCTAATTCAGGTGCCAATATGCCAATGATAAAGCAATTAGGAGGCTGGAAGTCAGACACAGTAGCTAATGGGTATATTTCTGAGTCGATGAGGACAAAAGATCTAATTTTTCAAGGTAAACCTATTTTATTTTTTTTTAATTAAATTTTTTATCAAAAATTAAAATAATAAACTTTTTAGGAATTACTTATGAAAACAAGATTGATTCTTCGCATGCTACACCATCAACAAGCAAACAAATTTGTCCGAACAATGGTCAAAAACCAATCGATGAAATTGATCAATTGGATTTCACGTATGAAGATTTTTGTGAACCTATAGACCAATCAAACTCATCAGTCGAGTTCACCACTGCGAAGGGAAATCGAGTCCCATTGTTAAATATTGAAAATACAAGCAATGTATCTCGTAAGCGTTTCACTGAAAAATCACCAGTTAAGATCTCTTTCAATCAACCAAAAAAGAAACTGAAGATCCAAGAAACTGCTGGTACTTCGACTACGAGAAACGTTGATAATGTACAATCAATTAGCGACAAAGATTTAAATGTACCAAACTGCAACAAAGAAACCAATGTTTTGTTCCAAAACTGCGTTATTAATGGCAATATTATTAATAATTACTATTATTATCAAAAAAATGATTCAAATTAAAATGTCAATTTGAAATATTAATTAAAAATACTATTTATTACTATTGTACAAATAAATATTACTATTGCTTAACCTACATTAAAGTATAGTGATTTGCTTTATTTTTTCGCTCTGGGTTTTACAGCATCCGCTAACCAACAACCCTTGCTTCGCTCGGGTCGTAAAAGTTAGCGGATACCGCAAACCCTTCGCTTGTTAAATATCAACTAATTTTTGACAGGTTAACCTGTCAGCTTGCAGGGAGGAAAGGTAAATATGGCTGCGGCTATGGAATAGACGGATTCTGCACGCTTTGTACGTTTATATTATTAGTCGCGAATTTTCGACCCGATAGGAAGAAAAATAGTATACATTACACGGTACGAAAGTATATCGTCCCTGGTAATGTAATGTACTATATTCGTTCCCGCGCGGAATCTATTTAGATTTGGTGTGTGAGTGTAAAATAATAGATTATTTCGGGAGAGGTAGCTGTTCCCACCCCCCTCCCCTTTCCTTTTAAAGAAAATATTAAATAATTTTTTTTTCTTAATATACGGGACGCGGCGAAACAATTATTGTTGTTTTTTGTTGAGTTCGAGAGCGTAATTTTTTTTGTTCTCGTTCCCTCCTTGACCCTCATATATTATATATAGTAATATTTATTTAATATTGTGAATGTGTTATTTATTACTATTAATTTTTATAATATATGTAATTTATTTTTGTGTGTATAAAATATATTTTGACAACTTTTGTTAATTATTTAAACTCGTGTGTTAGTAAAATAATTAAAATTATTTGTATTACGATTATCTGACAGTAATTACTTGATTTAATATTTTGTATTTATTACATCCGCAGAGCGGACAACTAGGTTCGTTAGAACCTTACGTTCCGCTCGTTGAAGGCTGGGGCTACAGGTTAACCTGTATTCAAAGGCAGCATCTGTGAAGGCCGCCTCAGCCTTCGGCCGCTGCTGGCGCTTTACGTCCGTTTCGGTCGTGAGCCTGGAGGACGCCCTCGTCCTCGTCTCGCAGAAACTGATCCAGTATCTGCATTGGCAGACTGATCTATAGGTGATCGGCGCTTCACGGTCGCGGTTGTTTTCCGGGGACGACCACGCTGTCGTCTTGTAAAGCGGGACCTATCTAAAGACGTACGCGACGTCTTGCGCGGATTACACCAAGTTCCCTCGCCAGGAGACTCGCTCGCATTATTCCCCCTCGCAGGGGAGCATTCGCTCGCTACAGGCGGGTCGCACATCGCCTGTTGATCCCTCGGCGGTTAAGGTTGCTTACGTTGATCCTCATCAGTTGACTCAACATTATTTTCGGGGACGTATCTCTTTAGATGCTCTATATGAGATAGTTCTTGGTCCCCTTGATCATTTTGTAGGACGTACGTATTCATACCTTTCCTACTGACGATCAAATATGGCCCTGTGTATTTCGGAGCAAGCTCAGCCGAGATACCTTGTGCGCTGGACGAGAGAATCCGGTCGCTTTTCCATACCAGATCTCCTACCATGAATTCCGCTGGCCTTCGTCGTGAGTTGAAGATTTCGGCTTGCCGGGCCTTACTGGCAGCCGACTGACGATTTGCGGTCTCATGCAGACTTGGCAACTGTTTGATTTTGTCGTTTCAATCCTGCAGTCTCTGGAACTCAAACTGTTGCTGGGCAAGCCGGTCTTGCTCTCGACGAGCTGTACTAGGGGCCTCGGGTTGGCGACCATAGTTCAGCATAGCCGGGCTCCATCCAGTATATCTTTTCACCGTTGTGTTTAATGCAAAGAATAACTCTGGCAGCTTGTCGTCCCAGTCGCTATGCTTATCCTAGATATACGACGCCACCATTGTCTTAAGGGTCCGATTGGCCCTCTCAACAGGATTAGCCTGTGCGTGATAAGGGGGTGTCGTCGAATGATACACTCCCTTAGTTTCGAGGTATTCGTCTACGGATTTATTTTTAAACTCGGTCCCGTTGTCCGAATGAAATACTTCCGGGGTGCCGAACCGGTTAATCACTCGTTCGTGAAGCTCGCAGACTATCATCTTTGCGTTAGCTTTTCTTATCAGGATTGCTTCAATCCAGCGCGTGAATAAATCAGATCTTCTCCGACACCGGGTAATACTTATGCTTTATCGGGCGAGCTGATCCCACTTCAATCGAGTGCTCAAGGAGTTGGGTTCGCCCGATTTTGGGAGAAGTATTAGACAGCACTTTGTTTACCAGCGCTCGCAGCTCTTCTCTTTCCGTCTCGGTTGCGCCCGCTATCCTAGCAGAAGAGAGGGTAGCCATACCTCCTATGCCATCAACTTCGAGGTGGCTCTACTGATTGCTGTCCTTGAAAAACAGGCGATCGCTATGCGGATCCAATATGGCTCTGAATGCTCGTACGAAGTTTACTCCTACGTAGCATTCGGCATCAAGATTTGGTATGATCGCTACTCTTATTTCACGTGTCTCATTTCCGACAGTGAAAGGTAAGATAACGTGACCGTTTAGCGGTTGGTAACTACCATCCGCCATCTTGACGCGTCCGGCGATCGCCACAATGAGCTCCTTGCCCAATGCTGCGGCGATTTGCAGACCGCTGGGTTCTATCACCGTTGTGGAGGCTCCGGGGTTGTATAAGGCTCTTATACAAAAGCCCTCAATCTCCACGAGAAGCCACCAATGACTCTCATCCTCTGGTTTATAAGATGAGGTTGGTCTGATGGCTCCTTGGGACCGTTCCTCCTTTTTGAGGCCTACTTCCGCTCCTCTCTGGACCGTCCTTTCGGTCGGAGCGGGTCTGTCCCGAACTCATCTGGGACAGCGGGGACTCAAGCTCTTGGGTCGCGGTTTTTGTCCCGATTAACCGCTCCCTTTGGCGTTTCCCGAGCACACCGGACAGTACCTGCGTGAATAGCCAATCTTCCCGCAGCCACCGCAGGTAAGAGGCTTAGTCGGGTCGAAAGGCGAGCCCATTCGGTTCTGCGACTGTTCCTTCCCTTTTTCCCTCGGTGGACTAGCACTCTTTTTCTATTGCTTGTATCCGGAGCTCTTGCTGAACCTTCTTCTCTTTGGAGATCGGTTTGCCGGCAAGCCTTTCTTCGGAGAGCCGGACGTTGGGCTTCTCCTACGGGACTGCCAAGCCGTCGTCGACAATTGGGAGTCGATGGGCCGCAGCGCATCCTCCAGCATCTTTGTGATGCGGTCGACGACGTCAGGCTCGCTTGGTTTGGCTGAGGTTATCTCAGCGGCCGCTACCTTAGCCTTTGGGGAAACTTTTTTCCGCTTCGGCTTATACGCCATTTCGGGAAGCAGAGACCCTTTCTCCGAAGGTGATGGACGGTAGACTTTTTTGCCCTCTATCCTCTGCTCCGCTTCCATGGCGATGTCCAGCATCTGTTCAATTGAGCTTACTTCCACTCTCTTGAACAGCCGTTGAAGCTGTGGCAGCATGTTCCGATACAAGTGCGATGGAGCACGTCATACAGCGCCGCGCTGCATATCCTCTTTCGCGTTGCTTACCTGATCGGTAACTGGCTTACCGTTATAATATTAGGAATATATAAGTAATATTATAACAAATAATTGTAAATAATAGTTACTATATACATAAATAATGTTTCAGGAGGAGAGGGGGAAAAAGAAAAAAAAAAACAACACTATATATAAAACACTATAGATTTATTAGCACTAGACACTTTACACTTGTTTAATTAAATCGAAAAGAACTGAAATGATCTATGGTGCGCCCGCTTATATATTACCCGAAGCCCCACTCGTTGGTGTTCCCCACTTTCGAGATCCTCCTCGAAGAGAGCGCCAATGATATTTGCGCAGGCAGGAATGGGCTGAAATTTACATTTAATATTGCGGGAACGCCAGGTTACGCCTGCGCAATCACACTCGTGGGAAGTCACTTACAAGAATAAATGAGACACCGATTAGCTACGCATGCGCACTTGCGAACGCGGGTAATCACGCACAACAATATTAACGTTTAACATTAGTAATTATTATTATTATTATCATTTTAATATAATATTTAACATTAATATTCAATATTTAATATTAATATTCAACATTCAACATTTAAATATTAATAGTCAATAATTAATATTTAACATAATGGGACGACTATGATGAACGGGCAACGCCAAGCCATTCATGCGCACACATAATCTGTGGCACAAGAAAACAAACAGATATTGTTATTATTTGTTATGTTCTAAAGAAGCTGGCCGGCAATTCACGGCACAGCAACTCCAATCAGACACCAGTCGTTCAAAAACATCGAATCGCTGCTTCACAAGCACGCTGGCAAAACTCAGCTCGATTCCGATGTCCACGCCTGATGCCAAAGGGAGCTATGTCCCTCTCCCTTTGCTGGGGCCAATCAAGAAAAACAAAAAATAACTTTGACAACTAAAAATAATTAGACTTCCGGAACAATCCTCCCCCCGTACAAGGACTATTGACCTTGTACTTCTTTTGAGGAAGTCAATTTAATGAGTCGAGTGACTGGTCTAATTAGGCTGCCGGTGGATGTCGACACTCTAACAACCCGAATTTGACCATCTGACCCTGGGAATATTTCCTTTATTATGCCCCTTTTCCACTCATTTCTGACGGCGTGGTAGTCAACTAGCAATACCATGTCACCTACTTTCAGCGCCTCTTCGGGTTTACACCACTTCTTCCTGGGCATAATAGTTGAGATATACTCTTTGAGCCACCTTTTCCAAAATGAATCCGCAAGCGTCTGCGCCAGTTGCCACTGTTTGCGCAGGCAAGTTTGACTTTTTTGAATTCTTTCTAGCACAATTTTTCCTGAAGAAGTACCCAGAAGGAAATGGTTAGGGGTGAGAGCCTCGCCGTCGCGCGCATCTAACGAAACGTGAACCAGTGGGCGAGAATTTACTATGTGTTCCACCTCCGTCAATAAGGTATTTAATACCTCATCCTTAGGCGCGCGCTCTTTCAAGACTACATTCAGTCCCGTCTTCACTGATCTTAACAGACGTTCCCAAACCCCTCCCATGTGGGGCGCTGAAGGAGGATTGAAGCGCCAATCTATGCCTCTACTCAAGGCAAACTCCTTTGAGTTTCACAATCCAGTTTAGCAAGCGCTTCGCGAAGCTCAACGTGCGCTCCTCTAAAATTGGTGCCATTATCTGAGTACACGACTAGAGGTTGACCTCGCCTCGCCGACATTCGACGGAGGGCCATAATAGCGGAGTCCGTACTTAGGCTGTGAGCGACTTCAATGTGGATAGCTCTTGTGGTAAGGCACGTAAAGAGCGCCACCCAGCGTTTTCATGTCGTCGACCCACTGTGACCGTGATAGGTCCAAAGTAGTCCACTCCACAATGCGAGAATGGACGTAATCTATAAGCTAATCTCCCTTCTGGTAAATTTGCCATTATAGGTGGTCGTGGCTTTCCTCTCAATAGTCGACACATTTGACAATTAGCTATGACTGATTTTAATGCATTCCTGAGCCCGGTGATCCAGTAAATTTGGCGCAGTTCATTAATCACAGTATTTTCACTGCCGTGTAAAGCTTGAACATGATAGTGGCTTATCAACAATCGTGTAGCTCGATGTCTTCCATCTAAAATAATCGGGTCATAGTTTAACGTTGCTGACGCAAGGTCTCTAACCCTTCCTTGTACTCGTAGAATGCCTTGTTCGTCTAGGGCGGGTGTTAAGCTCACTATCCGGCTACCTTTGCTCAAAGGTTTTCCGTTTTTTAGCGCAAGAATGTCGTCCGGGAAACTTCGTTGTTGGATCTCCATGATCCACGCATTTTCGGCTTACGGAGATGATCTTTAGCAAGGCTATATTCAACTGTCTCCTTGGGGGGACAACCATTTCTTTTATACGTTTTCCATTTCATCCCTGCCAAAAATACCTCGCCGTGCTGTATAGTAATCGATTCCAAACAGAGAACCTTGCCTGGTCAGGTAAGATCGGGTTACTTATATCTTGATTTACTAGATTTAGACAAGCCTTTAATTTTTCAATATTACCGAGCGTCGCATTCTGTGACTCCGAGAGTTCATCTTGTTTTGGCCAATTTTCTTCAACCTCGCTCAGAAATTTCGGGCCACAAAACCAATCGGAATTACGATTGAGGGATATTCCGGTTCTCTTAGTGGCGTGGTCGGCTAGATTTCCTTTGACGGAACCCAACGCCATTCCGTTTTTAATGTGATTCGCCTATTTCAGAGAGTCTGTTAGCCACGAAGGTTTGATACGACCGTGCTTCAGCTTGTATCCAACACAATACCACCCGCGAATCGGTCCAATAAACTCTGCGCCATATGTCACATTCGTGTTCTGTTATAATCGTTTCGCCAGTCTGCAAGCAAGCAGAGCTGCCTGTAGTTCCAGCCTTGGAATAGACATCGGTCTGAGCGGAGAGACGCGACTCTTGCTAGCTATAAAGCTAATAATCGCTGTACCGTTATGACTTACAATTCTCCAGTACGCTACCGTTGCATACGCCTTGGAACTAACGTCGCAGAATAAATGAAGTTCTACCCGTGGAGTACGAGGGGGTTAATCCATACCACCTTGGAACTGAGCAACGATTAACCTTTGTTAGGTCTTTCAGCCATGCCTTCCAAAGAGTGCAAATTCCGGATCTGCCAACGGGGGGCGTCCAAGGAATTCCACTAATCCATATAGCCTGCATAATGATCTTTGCCTGAATTAATATTGGAGATAAAAACCCAATCGGATCAAATATCGACATAATGTATCGCAAAAACTCCTTTTAGTAGGTCTAATTTCTCCGGACAGTAACGCCCTTAGGAAACTTCAAAATATTGATCTTGAATCCAAAACTATCGGTGGCTGTATTCCAATGGAGTCCTAATGTGTTCTGCTGGGAGACGCCCTGACTCCGATAAATGAAATTCCACTAATCCGGCTGCTCGGAGGTCTGGCGATACTGATGACAACGCCTTTACAGAATTACTTGCCCACGAATGCATTTTAAATCCTCCTCGTTATTAATCTTTATTACGTCCGCGATAACTGAGGAAGCCTCTTCTCCCGTGTCAAAGGAAGCCAGCAAGTCGTCCATGTAACAATTGCGTTCAGTACTCGGACAGCGTGAGGCATTGTAATCACCATGTTCTTCTGCATGTTTATCCTTCACGTAGAGAGCACTACACGGTGAACATCTGGCTCCAAAGATTCAGGACGTCCCATCACGTATTCCTCAGGCCGGTTTTCCCTATTCATTCCTCTCCAGAGGAAACGTTGCGCATTTCTGTCGTCAGTTCTTACTTGCACCTTCAAAAACATGTCTTGTATGTCGCCCTTGACTGCAACGGCCTTTTCACGGAATCGCATTATCACACCCAGGAGAGAACACAACAAATCTGGTCCAGTAAGGAGATGGTCGTTTCAGGGATACTCCATGTGTCTTAGCGGCTGCGTCGAAGACGAGACGTATTTTGCCTGGCTTGTTTGAGTTCGCAACTCCGAAGTGTGGTAAATACCACACTTTGTTCTTGTCATGTTTGTAGTCAATTTTTGCGCAAAGCCATTCTCTATTAAGCGGTCCATCTCACCACAGTACAACACCGCGAATTCGGGTTCTTTGCCAAGCCGTTTTCAAGACTATTTAATCTTTAAGGGCATTACAGCGACTGTTGGGGAATTGGATATCATCGCACCCCCACAACAATCCTATTTCCCAACCGCCAACTATTCGCCGCGTAGTATTCGATAAAATTTCACTTGCCCTAATGTCTTGATTATTTCTCATTGGGCAAGATGTAATGCCTAAAGAATCGAGGTTAAAATACTCTTTCATCAAACATTCCATGCGGAATTCCGTTTCACTATTAAGGATTTCTTTTTCCTGTCTGTAATCCTGTTGTAATAATACTAATGAATGAGTCGGGTTAACCCGTCCAGCAATTCCATGAACGGCCCACCCTAATAAGGTGCGAGAGGCTACCGTAAGGTTTCTTTCAGCCGCTATAATATCTCGAGTAACAACAAGGTCCCAGTTGTCTTGACCGAGGAGGATTGTCGGAGTTACGTATCAAGAGATTTTAAATCCAAGTTGCGTAAATGGGCTAGCGACTCTATAAAATCTTTATCTATGTTTTGAATAGGTAAAGATAAGTTCTTCACAAGCGCTAATATTAGTTAGACGGTGTCTTTCGAAAGTTCCTTCTATCTCTAGTGACACCTTTTCTGAGGTCACTTGAAAGTTTCTTGAGCTATCTATTCCTCGCAAATTAAGAGAAGTTCGCTTACCCAAAGTCCTGGCCATATGCATATCCAATAACGATATCGTGGAACCTTCATCCAAAAGCGCGTAGGTGTTTGCGATGTTCGTGCTACTAATTAGTCTCACTGGAAGAACTTTCAACAGCACTCGCTCCGTAGTTTCATTTCCTAGTCAGGATCTTTTCGAATCCTTTATCCGATCGCCTCTGTTATTCTGCGATCTGCCGACAGGAACCTCTCGCGCATGGTGGAGCAAGTCATGATGAGGTTCGTTGCAACCACGTACACCGCAGTTCTTATCATCGCAACTACGTGATGTATGGCCAGTAGAGAGACATTTAAAACACTTATTTGTTTTTTTTGCCCACCGCCACCTTCGAAAGGTAGGTTCGTTCATAAATTCATTGCATTTAGTAACAATATGAGAATTACGCTGGTAGAACGTACATACGCTCGAGCTTTCGGAGGCCGTATGTTGGAATTATTCGGTTTCATACATTTGTTCGAAGTGTCTGATCATGACGTCCGACGCTAATAACGTTGGTTTCGATACAAGAGGACAGTGGTCTCTCGCATGCCGTTTATTTTCAGTATATTGTGAGGCATTTGAGATCAAACCTGATGTACCAGCAAGGCAAGCCTTCGTAGCTTCGGTGTATAGAAACTCCGATAACGTTACTAGTCGCGGTTCATCTTGTCGTCGAGTCATTACATAATCATTGTAATTGTAAATTAGGGCGGACGGCATTTTTCTCATTATCTCCTTTACTAAATCTGGATTGTATAAATGTCCTACGTTATTCAAGGTTCGCATGGCTGCTACTGCGTTACGAATTTTTGTCGCAAACGATATCAGATCAGTCTAGGGCAGTATTTATTTTAGGGAGTCTTTTTATATCTTTAACAAGATTTTCTACAATTGCATCCGAATTACCGAATCGCAATTGCAGAACTTCCATCATGTCTCGCGCACTGCAAGCCGTTACCATTAAGGCATCTACCGCTTCTTTCGCATCACCTCTTAACGCATCATAAAGTCGCGCAATATTTTCTTGATCAGAATATACCCCTAATTCGCTCGATAACTCGTAAGATTTTCGAAATCGTAACCATTCCAGGCAGTTTCCAGAGAATGTTGGCAGCGCTTTTGTCGCAGTTAATCTATTTACTAGTACATTAGAACTGTGATTTCCTGTGTCAATAGGGTTCCTCGATTGCGTATCCGTACAAAAATCATGACGACGCCTGCTCTCGTCCACCCACTGTGACACGTCACTGAAGGTACGAGGTTGACCCAAATTTCGCGTATGTGACTGCGCAAAGTCAGAAGTCTTGTGTACGCGATTATTTGGGGCGACACTTGACTGTCGAGAATACGTTCCAATACTGATCCCTCGCATCTCGATAATGTATACGGTCGCTCTTCTAAGGCCGCCAAACGCTCGTCAATCAGTGTTAATTCAATTTGTTCCCGCTCTCGCAGCAAGACTCTACGTACTTTAGCTCGTTCCTCAGCCGCATCAATTAAATGTCTTTTTCGCGAAGAACTATCTGCTGAAGCTTCAGAACGAGTATATAGACTAATTGGTTGACTTATATTGTAACCACTCACCGGGGATAAGGGACGCTCGCAAAAGTCGCGCCGGCTCGCCGCATCGCCGGAATATGTTGATGGATGCAGTCTCTCTCCACGGTAGCCTTCCGATTCGGACACGGGCCATGTCTTGTGTCGTCCCGAAGCCATTTCACACAGTTCTTTTGCAGTCACACAATCACAGATTCACCTTCACTTCCCCTCTCCTATCAGGTTAAGTTATCCTGGTCACGGCACCAAATGTTTCAGGAGGAGAGGGGGAAAAAGAAAAAAAAAACAACACTATATATAAAACACTATAGATTTATTAGCACTAGACACTTTACACTTGTTTAATTAAATCGAAAAAGAACTGAAATGATCTATGGTGCGCCCGCTTATATATTACCCGAAGCCCCACTCGTTGGTGTTCCCCAGTTTCGAGATCCTCCTCGAAGAGAGCGCCAATGATATTTGCGCAGGCAGGAATGGGCTGAAATTTACATTTAATATTGCGGGAACGCCAGGTTACGCCTGCGCAATCACACTCGCGGGAAGTCACTTACAAGAATAAATAAGACACCGATTAGCTACGCATGCGCACTTGCGAACGCGGGTAATCACGCACAACAATATTAACGTTTAACATTAGTAATTATTATTATTATTATCATTTTAATATAATATTTAATATTATTATTAATCATTTTAATATTAAATATTAATAGTCAATAATTAATATTTAACATAATGGGACGACTATGAGTTACGTATGCGCACTCGCTAACACGGGAATTCCCGCCAAAAGATGAACGGGCAACGCCAAGCCATTCATGCGCACACATAATCTGTGGCACAAGAAAACAAACAGATATTGTTATTATTTGTTATGTTCTAAAGAAGCTGGCCGGCAATTTACGGCACAGCTACTCCAATCAGACACCAGTCGTTCAAAAACATCGAATCGCTGCTTCACAAGCACGCTGGCAAAACTCAGCTCGATTCCGATGTCCACGCCTGATGCCAAAGGGAGCTATGTCCCTCTCCCTTTGCTGGGGCCAATCAAGAAAAACAAAAACTAACTTTGACAACTAAAAATAATTAGACTTCCTGAACAAATAATGTTAAAATAAAGTGGTCACAGTAATACTAACATAGACTAAACTAATAAATTTTAATAATATATATAATATATAATATGCAGGGTGTTCTTTTAATGATTCCGTTCCTTCGGCAAGCATACAGAGTAGGAGATTTTAAGCAACTTTTTCCTTTAGAAAATTTCGATTTGAAGCTTATTTATTAATTTATTGTTAGTTAAACATTATTAATTCGAGCCAATCAGAGCGCGGCAGCCGGCGATGGGCGGTGCAGTGAGACCGAAAGCGATGCGTGGAGGGAGCGCCCGGAGAGGGGAAGACGAGATCGAAAACTTAAACAAATTCGCATATTGGTCGATTCATTTGTTATTGAACACGTTAATATTAACACTATTTTTTAATTTTTCTGCATAAATATTACAGTTATTGTCAGATTTCTACTAGGGAACTATTTTAATTAATTACTAGCCATATTACCTCGGTCGCTAACGCTCCCTCGGTTGAATCACATTTTTGAGGCTAGACGTTGATTATAAAGTGTAGTCTTAAATTTATTATTAGTTTATAACAAATACATTTTAAACGATTTTGAGACAATTATTTTATTTTATTTTCAAACCAATTTTTTTCATGTGGTTTAAACTATTAATTAAAATTTGTTGTTATATTGTTAAAACAAATAAAAATGAATTATAAAATATTTTATTTTAATAAATGTATACAATTTATTCCTTTTACTCATTATGATATTTAATTATAAAAGTTTATTTTCGAATATTGGTTTGTATTATTTTCTCTCTGCATTTACAGGCTTGAGACTGTCATATAATGAACGTAAATACAATGTGTATTAAAAGTTTCAAATATTTGATTTTCTAGCATATATACATTTCAAAATTATGTATGGTATAATACGTAAATATTTTAAAATTGATAAAAATATACGTTCCAATATGGCTGCATTAAAATAAAATGAATAATATAATATGGCATCTTGTATATTCGTATTTATTTTATATATTTTGTAATTTTTTGTTTCATTAATATCTAAACAAAGTTCTAAAATAATATCACTTTTTGCAGACAATGTATTCTAACAATTATTATCAAAATATTTTAATTGATATTTAATTAATGATATTTAAATAATATTGAATTTTGTTGGTCTTGCTGAGCTAACGTCTAACGACTCTAAGAACTCCAAGTTGCTCGCTCGAAAAGGCACGACAATTCGCCGCGTATCAATCCCGAGGACAACATTATGAAGGTCACAAGCCGCCAGACATAAACCAAAAGAAGAAGCAAATAAATACTAAGTAATAAAATTGAAAATATTTTAATAAGAAAGAAAGAAATTTTAAGTCTATGTGTTTCGTCTTGGGACCGTCTGCCAGAACTCATCAGTGGGGCGCAGACGGTCCCTGCCCCAGACACACAAGACAGTATTATTGAATCAAAATAATGATAAACTTAAAATTTTGGTATCGTAAGAACGAATGAACGGAGCCTATATAAGTACACATAAGATGGAAAATCTGATTGTGGATGGAAAAGTGCCCCCTAACATCAGAGTATGTACTATGGACATAATCTTAAACCAAAGACCTGTTATTATTAAAAATATAATTTTTTCTCGCCCAGGCAAAAGTTTTTAAATTGATATGTTTTTTTTTTGGTTTATTCTTTCCTTCTTCTTTTGGTTTATGTCTGGCGGCTTGTGACCTTCATAATGTTGTCCTCGGGATTGATACGCGGCGAATTGTCGTGCCTTTTCGAGCGAGCAACTTGGAGTTCTTAGAGTCGTTAGACGTTAGCTCAGCAAGACCAACAAAATTCAATATCAATTTAAAAACTTTTGCCTGGGCGAGAAAAAATTATATTTTTAATAAATAATGTATACTTGAAAAATATTCTTTATTATACGTAATTTTATCTACAAATTTTGTCTGATGCTTATATCTTATTATTTTATAATTCGTTTGCCTAATAAGTCGACCTTAAATTGATTTTTAAAATAAAAAGAACTATTTAAGTATCAAACACTTCAGAAAAAACTATATTCGTTGTATATATTATTTAGGGGTGTGCGGGTACCCGTATATTCGGGTAACCCGACTTCAAAATTCGACCCGACGGGCTCGGGTCGGGCTCGAGTCGGGCTTCGGGTATCGTTTTTCTCGCACTATCCGAAATTATCGATCTACCCGAAATTTTCGGACCGCCCGAACTTATCGAATTATGCGAAATTTTCGGACTACCCGAAATTATCGGATTACCCGAAATTTTCGGGCTATTCGAAATCACCGAATTACCCGAACTTTTTGTGAATGAATTTAAAGTTATTTGTCAAAGAATAATTATATAATATATTCTACGACATGAAGAATTCAGATAATCTGAAATAATAAACATGATTTAATGGGTAATACAGTTAAAATGTTTTCGTAGACAAGAATACTTTCTACAATAATAGTTTCGTATCTTAATATAAAACTAGCCATGTTACCTCGGTCGCTAACGCTCCATCGGTTGAATTGCATTTTTGAGGCTAGACGTTGATTATAAAGTGTAATCTTAAATTTATTGTTAGTTAAAAATAAATAAATTTTAAATGATTTGGATACAATTATTTTATTTCATTTTCTAACTAATTTTTTGTAACTTTTTTCATGTGCTATAAATTTTAATTAATATTTATAGCACATGAAAAAAGTTACAAAAAATTAGTTAGAAAATGAAATAAAATAATTGTATCCAAATCATTTAAAATTTATTTATTTTTAACTAACAATAAATTTAAGATTACACTTTATAATCAACGTCTAGCCTCAAAAATGCAATTCAACCGATGGAGCGTTAGCGACCGAGGTAACATGGCTAGTTTTATATTAAGATACGAAACTATTATTGTAGAAAGTATTCTTGTCTACGAAAACATTTTAACTGTATTACCCATTAAATCATGTTTATTATTTCAGATTATCTGAATTCTTCATGTCGTAGAATATATTATATAATTATTCTTTGACAAATAACTTTAAATTCATTCACAAAAAGTTCGGGTAATTCGGTGATTTCGAATAGCCCGAAAATTTCGGGTAATCCGATAATTTCGGGTAGTCCGAAAATTTCGCATAATTCGATAAGTTCGGGCGGTCCGAAAATTTCGGGTAGATCGATAATTTCGGATAGTGCGAGAAAAACGATACCCGAAGCCCGACTCGAGCCCGACCCGAGCCCGTCGGGTCGAATTTTGAAGTCGGGTTACCCGAATATACGGGTACCCGCACACCCCTATACTGCAACTATCCAGTGCATTAACGCCTATTTTACTCACTAATTGCATAAATAACTATTGCTATGCACACAACAATAAAAATTACTAGAACTTTTCCTGCGCATAGATAAACGATTAATTATTTTAATTTATTTTTAATTTGTTGTAGGTTAGAGGATAATGATATTATTTTCAACAATGAAAACAATAATGAAGAAGTTGCGAATTACGAAAATATTGAGGAAGTCGGAAATTACATTGGAGGAGTTCGAGAAAGAGATGCCTTAATAAATCAACATTACGCACACAATAATTAATAATTTACATCTTGTTTTCCTCATCAGTATTCTGATAATAAACAAATATATAATATTGAATAAAAATACTTATAAAAAGCTTCGAATATTTACATTTTGTTTTCTGCTTTACATAAGATAGTCGACTTTCAAAATAAATCGTAATCGCCTTTCGTCCGCGAAATAGCAAATTACGCGCTTCAGCCTAAAATTTTAGTGAATAAGGCCCCCGCGAAACCTGTCGGATCGAGATCCTCGCCTGCGACAGGTTTTGCCCCCAGGAACCGCTGTTCGAGTACACACACAAATGGGGGGAGGGAGGGTCACGAGAGTAATAGACCACTTACCGGTGACGCTCCTCGGGGATGGTCCAGCCGATCCTTGTCCCTTTGGGCTCCTGGGCAACGGAGGCCGACGTCGGCTGCGGTGGTGAAAGGCGGCCCAATGCCGCGGCGAGTATCCCGCGAACCGCGTCCACACTCACACACGTTCCCGTCCTTGCTCACACACCAACTCACTCGCGGTTCACCTCGCGAGGATGATCCGGATATTGACGGCTTTGCGCCTCACGCGCCTTTTCCTTAGTCGTAAAACACTTGATCGCACCGGATAGATTTTGTCCACCTCGAGCGGCGGATCGGAACGTACTGATTAGGCAATCACCTAATTTTCCGAAAAGGAATGAAGTGGGAAACACACACACACACATTTGCGCTCTCATCCCTACGTACTATTGCGTGCGTAATTGTACATTTGTACAAAAACAAACAAGTGTCGTCGGTTGGCCTTGACATACGAAAGGCTCCGACGACTTACAATTCGCTAATTTAAATATTCTATTCGTCGTGAATAGATTGTGTGACGATTTCCGTCACAAGGTATACACCGGTATATGGGCAACTCTCCCTAACTTTTTTTGTGTCACTCACTGATTTAGCAGCTGTAAAATGTGTTTAACCTCTTTGTACCAGTTTCAATTTATAGTTCTATACTCCATCTATACGGTTAAAGCTGAATAGATACTTTGTCAAACTCCTTTGTCTCAAATTGATGCTTCAATAATTGAAAAATGTAAGAAAAATGATGAAATATCGTGTCACTTGGAAAAAATAATTTATTATGCTTACTGTAAAATTTGGAGCATTGCTTGGAAATGGTTGAAACTTTAAACAAGTATTCTATTTTAATAGTGCATCAAAAATGTATTCCATATTTTGATGTGCTCCCTTTCAATAAAAAGTTTCAATAGTTTGAAATTGTGTCACTGGAATTTCACTAAATTTAAAATTATCATATTATTCTTCCTATTAACTGGACCATTTTCGAAATCAGCAAATAACCAAATTCTACATTTAGTAGATGTAAAAAGAAATAGATTGAGGTAAAGCGCAAGTATGTGCTTGCAAAAAGAAGTAGAAATTAAAATTTAAGTAAAAGAATTCATGCGAAACTCGTCGAAAGATTTATAGCAATGTGACTTTGGAAGACTGTCATATTTTTTCTGTATACAGCACATCAAAATAGTAAAAATCTCTTAAAGAACATATTAAATCCAACAATCTGTCAAATTTACAGAGTTTTTTTATTAATGCTCCAAAAGTTACAGCAATGTAAACCATTTTTTTAAGAAGTGCTGATTTAAAAAAATTAACTAAAATTAATTAAAACATGAATAAATTACAAATTAGATTTTCTGTGACAAGTAGAATATATCTTCATTGAAATTTCAATAAAATTTAGAATTATTTCCACAAACTATTGGCAGAAATCGTACGCGTTTACTAGAATTTACGGAACCGACCGAAGTTTACTAATAGATAGACTTGATAGCACGGTTTGCATGGAAATTTTCGTATAAGAAAAGGGTGGAAGGGAAATTTAGAGTTGTATTGTGTGGACTTTTCAATTATATCGACTATAAGTTGTTATTCTGTGACAGTTACTGATGTCTATATATTTCGTTATATTTTTTATTCTATGCTTCATAAATAAAATCTTAATAACCATATCACTATTTTTTCTGATCTTATAAAAAAAATGAAATATCGCGCACAACTTTTGGAGCATTTCTCGCTCATGAAAGCACATTATACCAATCAATTCCAATAATATTCCTAACATTTCATATTAAATTTCAAAGGTGTGCTCCTAAAATTGCCTGATCCCACATTTTTTCGCCAAAAATTAAAAGTTAGGGAGATTTGCCCATATCGGGAGAGAGTTCACGCGCGACCGTGTTTAGCCGGAAGCGACCGATTTCACCGAGATCGGTCTCTCATGATCACAGTTTCACGGGAGATCCTTGCCTGGCTTGTATGGGAGCGGCAAGATAAGGAGAGAGTAGTTTGCGCCGCGGATCGTGGGCAGCGAGAATCCCCACCGAACAGCGCGCAAGGAAACACTTCGTGAGAGCCGAACATCATCGGCTCTCTCCGATTGCGCCCGCGAGTGGGAGTCAAAGAGAGAATCCGTGGTCACGGGAAATCGGAGTTAGGTGCTAGGCGGGCTATTCGGTGTGTGGGTGAGAGATAGCACGATCGCCTAGCCCTTTCGCGTGAATAAAGTCTTCACAGCTGGTTTCGCCGAGAGAAACCACTGCGGCGAATTATTTTATTTTTATAATAATAAAATTTTTCTTCCTATATGGGTCGAAAATACGCGTTTCGTCTCTGTTCAGAAACATCGAAACTCGATGTTCCCTCCCTTTCTGCCGATCTGCGCGCCACCCAAATACTTCCCTCCTGCTTGACGACATACAGATATGCATACATATACAGCGAAAAAGCCGAAAAAGTAAGGCAATATCGATCGACAAAGTGCACGCACGCAAGATTGCGAGTGAATCATTTTTTATATACGAAGAATCGAGAAAAAGTGCAAGATAAAAACCTTTTACCCTACACATCTTACGAGTGTCTCGCAATTGCAGTCTGCAATAGGAGATACTATTGGATCTGTAACAGTTTTCGCCGCCGAGAACTGCGCGAGACCGGACCGGACCGCGAATAGAAAGAATCAGGTACGCTTAATATCGTTGTGTGTTTCTACTTTTAAAATCATCTTTATATTTATACACACATTACGTTTCAACTTAACCTATAATTATCATTGTCATACATTTTTCATTTAATTTACAAGGTTAAGAAAATAATATAATTTTCAGAATAATGAATTCAAGTGATTGTTCATCTAATGACAGCACTGACGAAGAGGAAACGATTCGTGATTTTGAAAAGGAGGCTCAAACAGTTTTACACGAAAAATTTACCTACAAAATCTGCTAATCGCTACAATTTAGTATATGAAACATTTGTAAAATGGATGGAAGACAACAAGACAAATAGCTTTGAAGAAAATGTTTTAATTTGTTATTTTACAGATTTACAAAAGAAAGTAGGCCCAAGTACTTTATGGAGTGTGTGGTCAATGCTAAAGAAAATGCTCAATTTAAAACTAATATTGATATAAATACGTACCTTAACTTAAAAGCTATTCTTAAAAATAATGCTAAAGGGCACAAAGCGAAAAAATCTCTTGCACTCACTTGGAATCAAGTCACGAACTTTATAAATAATGCAGATAATTATATCTACTTGGGCGCAAAGGTACGTATTATAAATTACGCATGTGCTTTTTTCTGTTCTTTTTTGCATTCAATGATCTTCTTAATTCTTTTAAATTTTTCAGGTCGTACTCATTTTTGGCATTTGTGGCGCATTGAGATGCATTGAATTTACCAACATGAAATATACTCACGTGGAAGACAAAAATGACAAATTGATAGTAATGGTGCAAGATACAAAGACTTATATTGACAGAAGCTTTGTCATTGGCCCATTATTTTATGCACATATTAAAAAATACATTTCGTTAAGACCTTCAGATGAGTTCACCGATAGATTTTTTGTACAGTATATTAATGGCAAATGCACTCGACAAGTTATGGGGAAAAATAAGATTGGCTCTACGCCTTCCACAATCGCTTCTTATCTAGGGTTGGAAAATCCGACCAAATATACTGGGCATTGCTTTCGTAGGACCTCAGCAACATTATTATCTAATTCAGGTGCCAATATGCCAATGATAAAGCAATTAGGAGGCTGGAAGTCAGACACAGTAGCTAATGGGTATATTTCTGAGTCGATGAGGACAAAAGATCTAATTTTTCAAGGTAAACCTATTTTATTTTTTTTTAATTAAATTTTTTATCAAAAATTAAAATAATAAACTTTTTAGGAATTACTTATGAAAACAAGATTGATTCTTCGCATGCTACACCATCAACAAGCAAACAAATTTGTCCGAACAATGGTCAAAAACCAATCGATGAAATTGATCAATTGGATTTCACGTATGAAGATTTTTGTGAACCTATAGACCAATCAAACTCATCAGTCGAGTTCACCACTGCGAAGGGAAATCGAGTCCCATTGTTAAATATTGAAAATACAAGCAATGTATCTCGTAAGCGTTTCACTGAAAAATCACCAGTTAAGATCTCTTTCAATCAACCAAAAAAGAAACTGAAGATCCAAGAAACTGCTGGTACTTCGACTACGAGAAACGTTGATAATGTACAATCAATTAGCGACAAAGATTTAAATGTACCAAACTGCAACAAAGAAACCAATGTTTTGTTCCAAAACTGCGTTATTAATGGCAATATTATTAATAATTACTATTATTATCAAAAAAATGATTCAAATTAAAATGTCAATTTGAAATATTAATTAAAAATACTATTTATTACTATTGTACAAATAAATATTACTATTGCTTAACCTACATTAAAGTATAGTGATTTGCTTTATTTTTTCGCTCTGGGTTTTACAGCATCCGCTAACCAACAACCCTTGCTTCGCTCGGGTCGTAAAAGTTAGCGGATACCGCAAACCCTTCGCTTGTTAAATATCAACTAATTTTTGACAGGTTAACCTGTCAGCTTGCAGGGAGGAAAGGTAAATATGGCTGCGGCTATGGAATAGACGGATTCTGCACGCTTTGTACGTTTATATTATTAGTCGCGAATTTTCGACCCGATAGGAAGAAAATTATACATTACACGGTACGAATATATCGTCCCTGGTAATGTAATGTACTATATTCGTTCCCGCGCGGAATCTATTTAGATTTGGTGTGTGAGTGTAAAATAATAGATTATTTCGGGAGAGGTAGCTGTTCCCACCCCCCTCCCCTTTCCTTTTAAAGAAAATATTAAATAATTTTTTTTTCTTAATATACGGGACGCGGCGAAACAATTATTGTTGTTTTTTGTTGAGTTCGAGAGCGTAATTTTTTTTGTTCTCGTTCCCTCCTTGACCCTCATATATTATATATAGTAATATTTATTTAATATTGTGAATGTGTTATTTATTACTATTAATTTTTATAATATATGTAATTTATTTTTGTGTGTATAAAATATATTTTGACAACTTTTGTTAATTATTTAAACTCGTGTGTTAGTAAAATAATTAAAATTATTTGTATTACGATTATCTGACAGTAATTACTTGATTTAATATTTTGTATTTATTACATCCGCAGAGCGGACAACTAGGTTCGTTAGAACCTTACGTTCCGCTCGTTGAAGGCTGGGGCTACAGGTTAACCTGTATTCAAAGGCAGCATCTGTGAAGGCCGCCTCAGCCTTCGGCCGCTGCTGGCGCTTTACGTCCGTTTCGGTCGTGAGCCTGGAGGACGCCCTCGTCCTCGTCTCGCAGAAACTGATCCAGTATCTGCATTGGCAGACTGATCTATAGGTGATCGGCGCTTCACGGTCGCGGTTGTTTTCCGGGGACGACCACGCTGTCGTCTTGTAAAGCGGGACCTATCTAAAGACGTACGCGACGTCTTGCGCGGATTACACCAAGTTCCCTCGCCAGGAGACTCGCTCGCATTATTCCCCCTCGCAGGGGAGCATTCGCTCGCTACAGGCGGGTCGCACATCGCCTGTTGATCCCTCGGCGGTTAAGGTTGCTTACGTTGATCCTCATCAGTTGACTCAACATTATTTTCGGGGACGTATCTCTTTAGATGCTCTATATGAGATAGTTCTTGGTCCCCTTGATCATTTTGTAGGACGTACGTATTCATACCTTTCCTACTGACGATCAAATATGGCCCTGTGTATTTCGGAGCAAGCTCAGCCGAGATACCTTGTGCGCTGGACGAGAGAATCCGGTCGCTTTTCCATACCAGATCTCCTACCATGAATTCCGCTGGCCTTCGTCGTGAGTTGAAGATTTCGGCTTGCCGGGCCTTACTGGCAGCCGACTGACGATTTGCGGTCTCATGCAGACTTGGCAACTGTTTGATTTTGTCGTTTCAATCCTGCAGTCTCTGGAACTCAAACTGTTGCTGGGCAAGCCGGTCTTGCTCTCGACGAGCTGTACTAGGGGCCTCGGGTTGGCGACCATAGTTCAGCATAGCCGGGCTCCATCCAGTATATCTTTTCACCGTTGTGTTTAATGCAAAGAATAACTCTGGCAGCTTGTCGTCCCAGTCGCTATGCTTATCCTAGATATACGACGCCACCATTGTCTTAAGGGTCCGATTGGCCCTCTCAACAGGATTAGCCTGTGCGTGATAAGGGGGTGTCGTCGAATGATACACTCCCTTAGTTTCGAGGTATTCGTCTACGGATTTTTTTTAAACTCGGTCCCGTTGTCCGAATGAAATACTTCCGGGGTGCCGAACCGGTTAATCACTCGTTCGTGAAGCTCGCAGACTATCATCTTTGCGTTAGCTTTTCTTATCAGGATTGCTTCAATCCAGCGCGTGAATAAATCAGATCTTCTCCGACACCGGGTAATACTTATGCTTTATCGGGCGAGCTGATCCCACTTCAATCGAGTGCTCAAGGAGTTGGGTTCGCCCGATTTTGGGAGAAGTATTAGACAGCACTTTGTTTACCAGCGCTCGCAGCTCTTCTCTTTCCGTCTCGGTTGCGCCCGCTATCCTAGCAGAAGAGAGGGTAGCCATACCTCCTATGCCATCAACTTCGAGGTGGCTCTACTGATTGCTGTCCTTGAAAAACAGGCGATCGCTATGCGGATCCAATATGGCTCTGAATGCTCGTACGAAGTTTACTCCTACGTAGCATTCGGCATCAAGATTTGGTATGATCGCTACTCTTATTTCACGTGTCTCATTTCCGACAGTGAAAGGTAAGATAACGTGACCGTTTAGCGGTTGGTAACTACCATCCGCCATCTTGACGCGTCCGGCGATCGCCACAATGAGCTCCTTGCCCAATGCTGCGGCGATTTGCAGACCGCTGGGTTCTATCACCGTTGTGGAGGCTCCGGGGTTGTATAAGGCTCTTATACAAAAGCCCTCAATCTCCACGAGAAGCCACCAATGACTCTCATCCTCTGGTTTATAAGATGAGGTTGGTCTGATGGCTCCTTGGGACCGTTCCTCCTTTTTGAGGCCTACTTCCGCTCCTCTCTGGACCGTCCTTTCGGTCGGAGCGGGTCTGTCCCGAACTCATCTGGGACAGCGGGGACTCAAGCTCTTGGGTCGCGGTTTTTGTCCCGATTAACCGCTCCCTTTGGCGTTTCCCGAGCACACCGGACAGTACCTGCGTGAATAGCCAATCTTCCCGCAGCCACCGCAGGTAAGAGGCTTAGTCGGGTCGAAAGGCGAGCCCATTCGGTTCTGCGACTGTTCCTTCCCTTTTTCCCTCGGTGGACTAGCACTCTTTTTCTATTGCTTGTATCCGGAGCTCTTGCTGAACCTTCTTCTCTTTGGAGATCGGTTTGCCGGCAAGCCTTTCTTCGGAGAGCCGGACGTTGGGCTTCTCCTACGGGACTGCCAAGCCGTCGTCGACAATTGGGAGTCGATGGGCCGCAGCGCATCCTCCAGCATCTTTGTGATGCGGTCGACGACGTCAGGCTCGCTTGGTTTGGCTGAGGTTATCTCAGCGGCCGCTACCTTAGCCTTTGGGGAAACTTTTTTCCGCTTCGGCTTATACGCCATTTCGGGAAGCAGAGACCCTTTCTCCGAAGGTGATGGACGGTAGACTTTTTTGCCCTCTATCCTCTGCTCCGCTTCCATGGCGATGTCCAGCATCTGTTCAATTGAGCTTACTTCCACTCTCTTGAACAGCCGTTGAAGCTGTGGCAGCATGTTCCGATACAAGTGCGATGGAGCACGTCATACAGCGCCGCGCTGCATATCCTCTTTCGCGTTGCTTACCTGATCGGTAACTGGCTTACCGTTATAATATTAGGAATATATAAGTAATATTATAACAAATAATTGTAAATAATAGTTACTATATACATAAATAATGTTTCAGGAGGAGAGGGGGAAAAAGAAAAAAAAAACAACACTATATATAAAACACTATAGATTTATTAGCACTAGACACTTTACACTTGTTTAATTAAATCGAAAAAGAACTGAAATGATCTATGGTGCGCCCGCTTATATTACCCGAAGCCCCACTCGTTGGTGTTCCCCACTTTCGAGATCCTCCTCGAAGAGAGCGCCAATGATATTTGCGCAGGCAGGAATGGGCTGAAATTTACATTTAATATTGCGGGAACGCCAGGTTACGCCTGCGCAATCACACTCGTGGGAAGTCACTTACAAGAATAAATGAGACACCGATTAGCTACGCATGCGCACTTGCGAACGCGGGTAATCACGCACAACAATATTAACGTTTAACATTAGTAATTATTATTATTATTATCATTTTAATATAATATTTAACATTAATATTCAATATTTAATATTAATATTCAACATTCAACATTTAAATATTAATAGTCAATAATTAATATTTAACATAATGGGACGACTATGATGAACGGGCAACGCCAAGCCATTCATGCGCACACATAATCTGTGGCACAAGAAAACAAACAGATATTGTTATTATTTGTTATGTTCTAAAGAAGCTGGCCGGCAATTCACGGCACAGCAACTCCAATCAGACACCAGTCGTTCAAAAACATCGAATCGCTGCTTCACAAGCACGCTGGCAAAACTCAGCTCGATTCCGATGTCCACGCCTGATGCCAAAGGGAGCTATGTCCCTCTCCCTTTGCTGGGGCCAATCAAGAAAAACAAAAATAACTTTGACAACTAAAAATAATTAGACTTCCGGAACAATCCTCCCCCCGTACAAGGACTATTGACCTTGTACTTCTTTTGAGGAAGTCAATTTAATGAGTCGAGTGACTGGTCTAATTAGGCTGCCGGTGGATGTCGACACTCTAACAACCCGAATTTGACCATCTGACCCTGGGAATATTTCCTTTATTATGCCCCTTTTCCACTCATTTCTGACGGCGTGGTAGTCAACTAGCAATACCATGTCACCTACTTTCAGCGCCTCTTCGGGTTTACACCACTTCTTCCTGGGCATAATAGTTGAGATATACTCTTTGAGCCACCTTTTCCAAAATGAATCCGCAAGCGTCTGCGCCAGTTGCCACTGTTTGCGCAGGCAAGTTTGACTTTTTTGAATTCTTTCTAGCACAATTTTTCCTGAAGAAGTACCCAGAAGGAAATGGTTAGGGGTGAGAGCCTCGCCGTCGCGCGCATCTAACGAAACGTGAACCAGTGGGCGAGAATTTACTATGTGTTCCACCTCCGTCAATAAGGTATTTAATACCTCATCCTTAGGCGCGCGCTCTTTCAAGACTACATTCAGTCCCGTCTTCACTGATCTTAACAGACGTTCCCAAACCCCTCCCATGTGGGGCGCTGAAGGAGGATTGAAGCGCCAATCTATGCCTCTACTCAAGGCAAACTCCTTTTGAGTTTCACAATCCAGTTTAGCAAGCGCTTCGCGAAGCTCAACGTGCGCTCCTCTAAAATTGGTGCCATTATCTGAGTACACGACTAGAGGTTGACCTCGCCTCGCCGACATTCGACGGAGGGCCATAATAGCGGAGTCCGTACTTAGGCTGTGAGCGACTTCAATGTGGATAGCTCTTGTGGTAAGGCACGTAAAGAGCGCCACCCAGCGTTTTTCATGTCGTCGACCCACTGTGACCGTGATAGGTCCAAAGTAGTCCACTCCACAATGCGAGAATGGACGTAATCTATAAGCTAATCTCCCTTCTGGTAAATTTGCCATTATAGGTGGTCGTGGCTTTCCTCTCAATAGTCGACACATTTGACAATTAGCTATGACTGATTTTAATGCATTCCTGAGCCCGGTGATCCAGTAAATTTGGCGCAGTTCATTAATCACAGTATTTTCACTGCCGTGTAAAGCTTGAACATGATAGTGGCTTATCAACAATCGTGTAGCTCGATGTCTTCCATCTAAAATAATCGGGTCATAGTTTAACGTTGCTGACGCAAGGTCTCTAACCCTTCCTTGTACTCGTAGAATGCCTTGTTCGTCTAGGGCGGGTGTTAAGCTCACTATCCGGCTACCTTTGCTCAAAGGTTTTCCGTTTTTTAGCGCAAGAATGTCGTCCGGGAAACTTCGTTGTTGGATCTCCATGATCCACGCATTTTCGGCTTTACGGAGATGATCTTTAGCAAGGCTATATTCAACTGTCTCCTTGGGGGGACAACCATTTCTTTTATACGTTTTCCATTTCATCCCTGCCAAAAATACCCTCGCCGTGCTGTATAGTAATCGATTCCAAACAGAGAACCTTGCCTGGTCAGGTAAGATCGGGTTACTTATATCTTGATTTACTAGATTTAGACAAGCCTTTAATTTTTCAATATTACCGAGCGTCGCATTCTGTGACTCCGAGAGTTCATCTTGTTTTGGCCAATTTTCTTCAACCTCGCTCAGAAATTTCGGGCCACAAAACCAATCGGAATTACGATTGAGGGATATTCCGGTTCTCTTAGTGGCGTGGTCGGCTAGATTTTCCTTTGACGGAACCCAACGCCATTCCGTTTTTAATGTTGATTCGCCTATTTCAGAGAGTCTGTTAGCCACGAAGGTTTGATACGACCGTGCTTCAGCTTGTATCCAACACAATACCACCCGCGAATCGGTCCAATAAACTCTGCGCCATATGTCACATTCGTGTTCTGTTATAATCGTTTTCGCCAGTCTGCAAGCAAGCAGAGCTGCCTGTAGTTCCAGCCTTGGAATAGACATCGGTCTGAGCGGAGAGACGCGACTCTTGCTAGCTATAAAGCTAATAATCGCTGTACCGTTATGACTTACAATTCTCCAGTACGCTACCGTTGCATACGCCTTGGAACTAACGTCGCAGAATAAATGAAGTTCTACCCGTGGAGTAGCGGAGGGGGTTAATCCATACCACCTTGGAACTGAGCAACGATTAACCTTTGTTAGGTCTTTCAGCCATGCCTTCCAAAGTGCAAATTCCGGATCTGCCAAAGGTGCGTCCCAAGGAATTCCACTAATCCATATAGCCTGCATAATGATCTTTGCCTGAATTAATATTGGAGATAAAAACCCAATCGGATCAAATATCGACATAATGTATCGCAAAAACTCCCTTTTAGTAGGTCTAATTTCTCCGGACAGTACGCCCTTAGGAAACTTCAAAATATTGATCTTGAATCCAAAACTATCGGTGGCTGTATTCCAATGGAGTCCTAATGTTTTCTGCTGGGAGACGCCTGACTCCGATAAATGAAATTCCACTAATCCGGCTGCTCGGAGGTCTGGCGATACTGATGACAACGCCTTTACAGAATTACTTGCCCACGAATGCATTTTAAATCCTCCTTCGTTATTAATCTTTATTACGTCCGCGATAACTGAGGAAGCCTCTTCTCCCGTGTCAAAGGAAGCCAGCAAGTCGTCCATGTAACAATTGCGTTTCAGTACTCGGACAGCGTGAGGCATTGTATCACCATGTTCTTCTGCATTTTTATCCTTCACGTAGAGAGCACTACACGGTGAACATCTGGCTCCAAAGATTCAGGACGTCATCACGTATTCCTCAGGCCGGTTTTCCCTATTCATTCCTCTCCAGAGGAAACGTTGCGCATTTCTGTCGTCAGTTCTTACTTGCACCTTCAAAAACATGTCTTGTATGTCGCCCTTGACTGCAACGGCCTTTTCACGGAATCGCATTATCACACCCAGGAGAGAACACAACAAATCTGGTCCAGTAAGGAGATGGTCGTTCAGGGATACTCCATGTGTCTTAGCGGCTGCGTCGAAGACGAGACGTATTTTGCCTGGCTTGTTTGAGTTCGCAACTCCGAAGTGTGGTAAATACCACACTTTGTTCTTGTCATTGTTTGTAGTCAATTTTTGCGCAAAGCCATTCTCTATTAAGCGGTCCATCTCACCACAGTACAACACCGCGAATTCGGGTTCTTTGCCAAGCCGTTTTTCAAGACTATTTAATCTTTTAAGGGCATTACAGCGACTGTTGGGGAATTGGATATCATCGCACCCCCACAACAATCCTATTTCCCAACCGCCAACTATTCGCCGCGTAGTATTCGATAAAATTTCACTTGCCCTAATGTCTTGATTATTTCTCATTGGGCAAGATGTAATGCCTAAAGAATCGAGTTTAAAATACTCTTTCATCAAACATTCCATGCGGAATTCCGTTTCACTATTAAGGATTTCTTTTTCCTGTCTGTAATCCTGTTGTAATAATACTAATGAATGAGTCGGGTTAACCCGTCCAGCAATTCCATGAACGGCCCACCCTAATAAGGTGCGAGAGGCTACCGTAAGGTTTCTTTCAGCCGCTATAATATCTCGAGTAACAACAAGGTCCCAGTTGTCTTGACCGAGGAGGATTGTCGGAGTTACGTAATCAAGAGATTTTAAATCCAAGTTGCGTAAATGGGCTAGCGACTCTATAAAATCTTTATCTATGTTTTGAATAGGTAAAGATAAGTTCTTCACAGCGCTAATATTAGTTAGACGGTGTCTTTCGAAAGTTCCTTCTATCTCTAGTGACACCTTTTCTGAGGTCACTTGAAAGTTTCTTGAGCTATCTATTCCTCGCAAATTAAGAGAAGTTCGCTTACCCAAAGTCCTGGCCATATGCATATCCAATAACGATATCGTGGAACCTTCATCCAAAAGCGCGTAGGTGTTTGCGATGTTCGTGCTACTAATTAGTCTCACTGGAAGAACTTTCAACAGCACTCGCTCCGTAGTTTCATTTCCTAGTCAGGATCTTTTCGAATCCTTTATCCGATCGCCTCTGTTATTCTGCGATCTGCCGACAGGAACCTCTCGCGCATGGTGGAGCAATTCATGATGAGGTTCGTTGCAACCACGTACACCGCAGTTCTTATCATCGCAACTACGTGATGTATGGCCAGTAGAGAGACATTTAAAACACTTATTTGTTTTTTTTGCCCACCGCCACCTTCGAAAGGTAGGTTCGTTCATAAATTCATTGCATTTAGTAACAATATGAGAATTACGCTGGTAGAACGTACATAACGCTCGAGCTTTCGGAGGCCGTATGTTGGAATTATTCGGTTTCATAGCATTTGTTCGAAGTGTCTGATCATGAACGTCCGACGCTAATAACGTTGGTTTCGATACAAGAGGACAGTGGTCTCTCGCATGCCGTTTATTTTCAGTATATTGTGAGGCATTTGAGATCAAACCTGATGTACCAGCAAGGCAAGCCTTCGTAGCTTCGGTGTATAGAAACTCCGATAACGTTACTAGTCGCGATTCATCTTGTCGTCGAGTCATTACATAATCATTGTAATTGTAAATTAGGGCGGACGGCATTTTTCTCATTATCTCCTTTACTAAATCTGGATTGTATAAATGTCCTACGTTATTCAAGGTTCGCATGGCTGCTACTGCGTTACGAATTTTTGTCGCAAACGATATCAGATCAGTCTAGGGCAGTATTTATTTTAGGGAGTCTTTTTATATCTTTAACAAGATTTTCTACAATTGCATCCGAATTACCGAATCGCAATTGCAGAACTTCCATCATGTCTCGCGCACTGCAAGCCGTTACTATTAAGGCATCTACCGCTTCTTTCGCATCACCTCTTAACGCATCATAAATTCGCGCAATATTTTCTTGATCAGAATATACCCCTAATTCGCTCGATAACTCGTAAGATTTTCGAAATCGTAACCATTCCAGGCAGTTTCCAGAGAATGTTGGCAGCGCTTTTGTCGCAGTTAATCTATTTACTAGTACATTAGAACTGTGATTTCCTGTGTCAATAGGGTTCCTCGATTGCGTATCCGTACAAAAATCATGACGACGCCTGCTCTCGTCCACCCACTGTGACACGTCACTGAAGGTACGAGGTTGACCCAAATTTCGCGTATGTGACTGCGCAAAGTCAGAAGTCTTGTGTACGCGATTATTTGGGGCGACACTTGACTGTCGAGAATTACGTTCCAATACTGATCCCTCGCATCTCGATAATGTATACGGTCGCTCTTCTAAGGCCGCCAAACGCTCGTCAATCAGTGTTAATTCAATTTGTTCCCGCTCTCGCAGCAAGACTCTACGTACTTTAGCTCGTTCCTCAGCCGCATCAATTAAATGTCTTTTTCGCGAAGAACTATCTGCTGAAGCTTCAGAACGAGTATATAGACTAATTGGTTGACTTATATTGTAACCACTCACCGGGGATAAGGGACGCTCGCAAAAGTCGCGCCGGCTCGCCGCATCGCCGGAATATGTTGATGGATGCAGTCTCTCTCCACGGTAGCCTTCCGATTCGGACACGGGCCATGTCTTGTGTCGTCCCGAAGCCATTTCACACAGTTCTTTTGCAGTCACACAATCACAGATTCACCTTCACTTCCCCTCTCCTATCAGGTTAAGTTATCCTGGTCACGGCACCAAATGTTTCAGGAGGAGAGGGGGAAAAAGAAAAAAAAAACAACACTATATATAAAACACTATAGATTTATTAGCACTAGACACTTTACACTTGTTTAATTAAATCGAAAAAGAACTGAAATGATCTATGGTGCGCCCGCTTATATATTACCCGAAGCCCCACTCGTTGGTGTTCCCCAGTTTCGAGATCCTCCTCGAAGAGAGCGCCAATGATATTTGCGCAGGCAGGAATGGGCTGAAATTTACATTTAATATTGCGGGAACGCCAGGTTACGCCTGCGCAATCACACTCGCGGGAAGTCACTTACAAGAATAAATAAGACACCGATTAGCTACGCATGCGCACTTGCGAACGCGGGTAATCACGCACAACAATATTAACGTTTAACATTAGTAATTATTATTATTATTATCATTTTAATATAATATTTAATATTATTATTAATCATTTTAATATTAAATATTAATAGTCAATAATTAATATTTAACATAATGGGACGACTATGAGTTACGTATGCGCACTCGCTAACACGGGAATTCCCGCCAAAAGATGAACGGGCAACGCCAAGCCATTCATGCGCACACATAATCTGTGGCACAAGAAAAAAACAGATATTGTTATTATTTGTTATGTTCTAAAGAAGCTGGCCGGCAATTTACGGCACAGCTACTCCAATCAGACACCAGTCGTTCAAAAACATCGAATCGCTGCTTCACAAGCACGCTGGCAAAACTCAGCTCGATTCCGATGTCCACGCCTGATGCCAAAGGGAGCTATGTCCCTCTCCCTTTGCTGGGGCCAATCAAGAAAAACAAAAACTAACTTTGACAACTAAAAATAATTAGACTTCCTGAACAAATAATGTTAAAATAAAGTGGTCACAGTAATACTAACATAGACTAAACTAATAAATTTTAATAATATATATAATATATAATATGCAGGGTGTTCTTTTAATGATTCCGTTCCTTCGGCAAGCATACAGAGTAGGAGATTTTAAGCAACTTTTTCCTTTAGAAAATTTCGATTTGAAGCTTATTTATTAATTTATTGTTAGTTAAACATTATTAATTCGAGCCAATCAGAGCGCGGCAGCCGGCGATGGGCGGTGCAGTGAGACCGAAAGCGATGCGTGGAGGGAGCGCCCGGAGAGGGAAGACGAGATCGAAACTTAAACAAATTCGCATATTGGTCGATTCATTTGTTATTGAACACGTTAATATTAACACTATTTTTTAATTTTTCTGCATAAATATTACAGTTATTGTCAGATTTCTACTAGGGAACTATTTTAATTAATTACTAGCCATATTACCTCGGTCGCTAACGCTCCCTCGGTTGAATCACATTTTTGAGGCTAGACGTTGATTATAAAGTGTAGTCTTAAATTTATTATTAGTTTATAACAAATACATTTTAAACGATTTTGAGACAATTATTTTATTTTATTTTCAAACCAATTTTTTTCATGTGGTTTAAACTATTAATTAAAATTTGTTGTTATATTGTTAAAACAAATAAAAATGAATTATAAAATATTTTATTTTAATAAATGTATACAATTTATTCCTTTTACTCATTATGATATTTAATTATAAAAGTTTATTTTCGAATATTGGTTTGTATTATTTTCTCTCTGCATTTACAGGCTTGAGACTGTCATATAATGAACGTAAATACAATGTGTATTAAAAGTTTCAAATATTTGATTTTCTAGCATATATACATTTCAAAATTATGTATGGTATAATACGTAAATATTTTAAAATTGATAAAAATATACGTTCCAATATGGCTGCATTAAAAATAAAATGAATAATATAATGGCATCTTGTATATTCGTATTTATTTTATATATTTGTAATTTTTTGTTTCATTAATATCTAAACAAAGTTCTAAAATAATATCACTTTTTGCAGACAATGTATTCTAACAATTATTATCAAAATATTTTAATTGATATTTAATTAATGATATTTAAATAATATTGAATTTTGTTGGTCTTGCTGAGCTAACGTCTAACGACTCTAAGAACTCCAAGTTGCTCGCTCGAAAAGGCACGACAATTCGCCGCGTATCAATCCCGAGGACAACATTATGAAGGTCACAAGCCGCCAGACATAAACCAAAAGAAGAAGGAAAGAATAAACCAAAAAAAAAACATATCAATTTAAAAACTTTTGCCTGGGCGAGAAAAAATTATATTTTTAATAATAACAGGTCTTTGGTTTAAGATTATGTCCATAGTACATACTCTGATGTTAGGGGGCACTTTTCCATCCACAATCAGATTTTCCATCTTATGTGTACTTATATAGGCTCCGTTCATTCGTTCTTACGATACCAAAATTTTAAGTTTATCATTATTTTGATTCAATAATACTGTCTTGTGTGTCTGGGGCAGGGACCGTCTGCGCCCCACTGATGAGTTCTGGCAGACGGTCCCAAGACGAAACACATAGACTTAAAATTTCTTTCTTTCTTATTAAAATATTTTCAATTTTATTACTTAGTATTTATTTGCTTCTTCTTTTGGTTTATGTCTGGCGGCTTGTGGCCTTCATAATGTTGTCCTCGGGATTGATACGCGGCGAATTGTCGTGCCTTTTCGAGCGAGCAACTTGGAGTTCTTAGAGTCGTTAGACGTTAGCTCAGCAAGACCAACAAAATTCAATATCAATTTAAAAACTTTTGCCTGGGCGAGAAAAAATTATATTTTTAATAAATAATGTATACTTGAAAAATATTCTTTATTATACGTAATTTTATCTACAAATTTTGTCTGATGCTTATATCTTATTATTTTATAATTCGTTTGCCTAATAAGTCGACCTTAAATTGATTTTTAAAAATAAAAGAACTATTTAAGTATCAAACACTTCAGAAAAAACTATATTCGTTGTATATATTATTTAGGGGTGTGCGGGTACCCGTATATTCGGGTAACCCGACTTCAAAATTCGACCCGACGGGCTCGGGTCGGGCTCGAGTCGGGCTTCGGGTATCGTTTTTCTCGCACTATCCGAAATTATCGATCTACCCGAAATTTTCGGACCGCCCGAACTTATCGAATTATGCGAAATTTTCGGACTACCCGAAATTATCGGATTACCCGAAATTTTCGGGCTATTCGAAATCACCGAATTACCCGAACTTTTTGTGAATGAATTTAAAGTTATTTGTCAAAGAATAATTATTAATATATTCTACGACATGAAGAATTCAGATAATCTGAAATAATAAACATGATTTAATGGGTAATACAGTTAAAATGTTTTCGTAGACAAGAATACTTTCTACAATAATAGTTTCGTATCTTAATATAAAACTAGCCATGTTACCTCGGTCGCTAACGCTCCATCGGTTGAATTGCATTTTTGAGGCTAGACGTTGATTATAAAGTGTAATCTTAAATTTATTGTTAGTTAAAAATAAATAAATTTTAAATGATTTGGATACAATTATTTTATTTCATTTTCTAACGAAATTATTGCAAACTGTCTTTTCTAAGCTAAAATGTTAAGGAAGAATCTTTTTAAAAGTAGAAGCTTCATTTCTGGATATCTCAGTTTCCGCAAGGTTATTGGGGTTGAATTTTTTTTTAATTCATATTTTTTGACCGTCTAAACGATAGGATATGTTTCATACGTTTCCTCTAGGGGGCCAAATTCCTATATCCCGTGGGCATCCTCCTTTTTTTTAATGAAATTGTGAGTATCAAGCGACATTCTTTATTTAATTTTCTTGCGTATACTAAATTTTTAAAATAATAATTTGTCTGCACAAGCAAAATTTTTTATATAAATTACTTATGAAAAATACATTTTTCAAATAATGAATTGTTTGCATTAAGCGACATTCTTTAGGTAATTTTCTTGTGTAAACTAAGTTTTTAAAATAATAATTTGTTTGCGTTAAGCGCCTATATGTTTATACAAATTACTTTTTTATTGAAATTTGTAGATACCATATATTTCAATATTTTCATAAGTATTAATATATTCAAAATATGGCAGCTTTAAGCCTGTAGATGCAGAGAGAAAATAGTACTAACCAACATTCGAGGATAAACTTTTATAGTTAAATTTCATGATGAGTAAAGGGAATAAATTGTATATATTTTAAAATAAAATATTTTATAATTTATTTTTATTTGTTTTAATAATATAACAATAAATTTTAATTAATAGTTTATAGCACATGAAAAAAGTTAAAAAATTAGTTAGAAAATGAAATAAAATAATTGTATCCAAATCATTTAAAATTTATTTATTTTTAACTAACAATAAATTTAAGATTACACTTTATAATCAACGTCTAGCCTCAAAAATGCAATTCAACCGATGGAGCGTTAGCGACCGAGGTAACATGGCTAGTTTTATATTAAGATACGAAACTATTATTGTAGAAAGTATTCTTGTCTACGAAAACATTTTAACTGTATTACCCATTAAATCATGTTTATTATTTCAGATTATCTGAATTCTTCATGTCGTAGAATATATTAATAATTATTCTTTGACAAATAACTTTAAATTCATTCACAAAAAGTTCGGGTAATTCGGTGATTTCGAATAGCCCGAAAATTTCGGGTAATCCGATAATTTCGGGTAGTCCGAAAATTTCGCATAATTCGATAAGTTCGGGCGGTCCGAAAATTTCGGGTAGATCGATAATTTCGGATAGTGCGAGAAAAACGATACCCGAAGCCCGACTCGAGCCCGACCCGAGCCCGTCGGGTCGAATTTTGAAGTCGGGTTACCCGAATATACGGGTACCCGCACACCCCTAAATAATATATACAACGAATATAGTTTTTTCTGAAGTGTTTGATACTTAAATAGTTCTTTATTTTTAAAAATCAATTTAAGGTCGACTTATTAGGCAAACGAATTATAAAATAATAAGATATAAGCATCAGACAAAATTTGTAGATAAAATTACGTATAATAAAGAATATTTTTCAAGTATACATTATTTATTAAAAATATAATTTTTTCTCGCCCAGGCAAAAGTTTTTAAATTGATATTGAATTTTGTTGGTCTTGCTGAGCTAACGTCTAACGACTCTAAGAACTCCAAGTTGCTCGCTCGAAAAGGCACGACAATTCGCCGCGTATCAATCCCGAGGACAACATTATGAAGGCCACAAGCCGCCAGACATAAACCAAAAGAAGAAGCAAATAAATACTAAGTAATAAAATTGAAAATATTTTAATAAGAAAGAAAGAAATTTTAAGTCTATGTGTTTTCGTCTTGGGACCGTCTGCCAGAACTCATCAGTGGGGCGCAGACGGTCCTGCCCCAGACACACAAGACAGTATTATTGAATCAAAATAATGATAACTTAAAATTTTGGTATCGTAAAGACGCAATGAAGATACGGAGCCTATATAAGTACACATAATATGGAAAATCTATTGTGGATGGAAAAGTGCCCCCTAACATCAGAGTATGTACTATGGGACATAATCTTAAACCAAAGACCTGTTATTATTAAAAATATATTTTTTCTCGCCCAGGCAAAAAGTTTTTTAAATTGATGTTTTTTTTTTTTGGTTTATTCTTTCCTTCTTCTTTTGGTTTATGTCTGGCGGCTTGTGACCTTCATAATGTTGTCCTCGGGATTGATACGCGGCGAATTGTCGTGCCTTTCGAGCGAGCACTTGGAGTTCTAGAGTACGTTAGACGTTAGCTCACAGAAACCAACAAAATTCAATATTATTTAAATATCATTAATTAAATATCAATTAAAATATTTTGATAATAATTGTTAGAATACATTGTCTGCAAAAAGTGATATTATTTTAGAACTTTGTTTAGATATTAATGAAACAAAAAATTACAAATATATAAAATAAATACGAATATACAAGATGCCATTATATTATTCATTTTATTTTTAATGCAGCCATATTGGAACGTATATTTTTATCAATTTTAAAATATTTACGTATTATACCATACATAATTTTGAAATGTATATATGCTAGAAAATCAAATATTTGAAACTTTTAATACACATTGTATTTACGTTCATTATATGACAGTCTCAAGCCTGTAAATGCAGAGAGAAAATAATACAAACCAATATTCGAAAATAAACTTTTATAATTAAATATCATAATGAGTAAAAGGAATAAATTGTATACATTTATTAAAATAAAATATTTTATAATTCATTTTTATTTGTTTTAACAATATAACAACAAATTTTAATTAATAGTTTAAACCACATGAAAAAAATTGGTTTGAAAATAAAATAAAATAATTGTCTCAAAATCGTTTAAAATGTATTTGTTATAAACTAATAATAAATTTAAGACTACACTTTATAATCAACGTCTAGCCTCAAAAATGTGATTCAACCGAGGGAGCGTTAGCGACCGAGGTAATATGGCTAGTAATTAATTAAAATAGTTCCCTAGTAGAAATCTGACAATAACTGTAATATTTATGCAGAAAAATTAAAAAATAGTGTTAATATTAACGTGTTCAATAACAAATGAATCGACCAATATGCGAATTTGTTTAAGTTTCGATCTCGTCTTCCCTCTCCGGGCGCTCCCTCCACGCATCGCTTTCGGTCTCACTGCACCGCCCATCGCCGGCTGCCGCGCTCTGATTGGCTCGAATTAATAATGTTTAACTAACAATAAATTAATAAATAAGCTTCAAATCGAAATTTTCTAAAGGAAAAAGTTGCTTAAAATCTCCTACTCTGTATGCTTGCCGAAGGAACGGAATCATTAAAAGAACACCCTGCATATTATATATTATATATATTATTAAAATTTATTAGTTTAGTCTATGTTAGTATTACTGTGACCACTTTATTTTAACATTATTTGTTCAGGAAGTCTAATTATTTTTAGTTGTCAAAGTTAGTTTTTGTTTTTCTTGATTGGCCCCAGCAAAGGGAGAGGGACATAGCTCCCTTTGGCATCAGGCGTGGACATCGGAATCGAGCTGAGTTTTGCCAGCGTGCTTGTGAAGCAGCGATTCGATGTTTTTGAACGACTGGTGTCTGATTGGAGTAGCTGTGCCGTAAATTGCCGGCCAGCTTCTTTAGAACATAACAAATAATAACAATATCTGTTTTTTTCTTGTGCCACAGATTATGTGTGCGCATGAATGGCTTGGCGTTGCCCGTTCATCTTTTGGCGGGAATTCCCGTGTTAGCGAGTGCGCATACGTAACTCATAGTCGTCCCATTATGTTAAATATTAATTATTGACTATTAATATTTAATATTAAAATGATTAATAATAATATTAAATATTATATTAAAATGATAATAATAATAATAATTACTAATGTTAAACGTTAATATTGTTGTGCGTGATTACCCGCGTTCGCAAGTGCGCATGCGTAGCTAATCGGTGTCTTATTTATTCTTGTAAGTGACTTCCCGCGAGTGTGATTGCGCAGGCGTAACCTGGCGTTCCCGCAATATTAAATGTAAATTTCAGCCCATTCCTGCCTGCGCAAATATCATTGGCGCTCTCTTCGAGGAGGATCTCGAAACTGGGGAACACCAACGAGTGGGGCTTCGGGTAATATATAAGCGGGCGCACCATAGATCATTTCAGTTCTTTTTCGATTTAATTAAACAAGTGTAAAGTGTCTAGTGCTAATAAATCTATAGTGTTTTATATATAGTGTTGTTTTTTTTTTCTTTTTCCCCCTCTCCTCCTGAAACATTTGGTGCCGTGACCAGGATAACTTAACCTGATAGGAGAGGGGAAGTGAAGGTGAATCTGTGATTGTGTGACTGCAAAAGAACTGTGTGAAATGGCTTCGGGACGACACAAGACATGGCCCGTGTCCGAATCGGAAGGCTACCGTGGAGAGAGACTGCATCCATCAACATATTCCGGCGATGCGGCGAGCCGGCGCGACTTTTGCGAGCGTCCCTTATCCCCGGTGAGTGGTTACAATATAAGTCAACCAATTAGTCTATATACTCGTTCTGAAGCTTCAGCAGATAGTTCTTCGCGAAAAAGACATTTAATTGATGCGGCTGAGGAACGAGCTAAAGTACGTAGAGTCTTGCTGCGAGAGCGGGAACAAATTGAATTAACACTGATTGACGAGCGTTTGGCGGCCTTAGAAGAGCGACCGTATACATTATCGAGATGCGAGGGATCAGTATTGGAACGTAATTCTCGACAGTCAAGTGTCGCCCCAAATAATCGCGTACACAAGACTTCTGACTTTGCGCAGTCACATACGCGAAATTTGGGTCAACCTCGTACCTTCAGTGACGTGTCACAGTGGGTGGACGAGAGCAGGCGTCGTCATGATTTTTGTACGGATACGCAATCGAGGAACCCTATTGACACAGGAAATCACAGTTCTAATGTACTAGTAAATAGATTAACTGCGACAAAAGCGCTGCCAACATTCTCTGGAAACTGCCTGGAATGGTTACGATTTCGAAAATCTTACGAGTTATCGAGCGAATTAGGGGTATATTCTGATCAAGAAAATATTGCGCGAATTTATGATGCGTTAAGAGGTGATGCGAAAGAAGCGGTAGATGCCTTAATAGTAACGGCTTGCAGTGCGCGAGACATGATGGAAGTTCTGCAATTGCGATTCGGTAATTCGGATGCAATTGTAGAAAATCTTGTTAAAGATATAAAAAGACTCCCTAAAATAAATACTGCCCTAGACTGATCTGATATCGTTTGCGACAAAAATTCGTAACGCAGTAGCAGCCATGCGAACCTTGAATAACGTAGGACATTTATACAATCCAGATTTAGTAAAGGAGATAATGAGAAAAATGCCGTCCGCCCTAATTTACAATTACAATGATTATGTAATGACTCGACGACAAGATGAATCGCGACTAGTAACGTTATCGGAGTTTCTATACACCGAAGCTACGAAGGCTTGCCTTGCTGGTACATCAGGTTTGATCTCAAATGCCTCACAATATACTGAAAATAAACGGCATGCGAGAGACCACTGTCCTCTTGTATCGAAACCAACGTTATTAGCGTCGGACGTTCATGATCAGACACTTCGAACAAATGCTATGAAACCGAATAATTCCAACATACGGCCTCCGAAAGCTCGAGCGTTATGTACGTTCTACCAGCGTAATTCTCATATTGTTACTAAATGCAATGAATTTATGAACGAACCTACCTTTCGAAGGTGGCGGTGGGCAAAAAAAACAAATAAGTGTTTTAAATGTCTCTCTACTGGCCATACATCACGTAGTTGCGATGATAAGAACTGCGGTGTACGTGGTTGCAACGAACCTCATCATGAATTGCTCCACCATGCGCGAGAGGTTCCTGTCGGCAGATCGCAGAATAACAGAGGCGATCGGATAAAGGATTCGAAAAGATCCTGACTAGGAAATGAAACTACGGAGCGAGTGCTGTTGAAAGTTCTTCCAGTGAGACTAATTAGTAGCACGAACATCGCAAACACCTACGCGCTTTTGGATGAAGGTTCCACGATATCGTTATTGGATATGCATATGGCCAGGACTTTGGGTAAGCGAACTTCTCTTAATTTGCGAGGAATAGATAGCTCAAGAAACTTTCAAGTGACCTCAGAAAAGGTGTCACTAGAGATAGAAGGAACTTTCGAAAGACACCGTCTAACTAATATTAGCGCTGTGAAGAACTTATCTTTACCTATTCAAAACATAGATAAAGATTTTATAGAGTCGCTAGCCCATTTACGCAACTTGGATTTAAAATCTCTTGATTACGTAACTCCGACAATCCTCCTCGGTCAAGACAACTGGGACCTTGTTGTTACTCGAGATATTATAGCGGCTGAAAGAAACCTTACGGTAGCCTCTCGCACCTTATTAGGGTGGGCCGTTCATGGAATTGCTGGACGGGTTAACCCGACTCATTCATTAGTATTATTACAACAGGATTACAGACAGGAAAAAGAAATCCTTAATAGTGAAACGGAATTCCGCATGGAATGTTTGATGAAAGAGTATTTTAAACTCGATTCTTTAGGCATTACATCTTGCCCAATGAGAAATAATCAAGACATTAGGGCAAGTGAAATTTTATCGAATACTACGCGGCGAATAGTTGGCGGTTGGGAAATAGGATTGTTGTGGGGGTGCGATGATATCCAATTCCCCAACAGTCGCTGTAATGCCCTTAAAAGATTAAATAGTCTTGAAAAACGGCTTGGCAAAGAACCCGAATTCGCGGTGTTGTACTGTGGTGAGATGGACCGCTTAATAGAGAATGGCTTTGCGCAAAAATTGACTACAAACAATGACAAGAACAAAGTGTGGTATTTACCACACTTCGGAGTTGCGAACTCAAACAAGCCAGGCAAAATACGTCTCGTCTTCGACGCAGCCGCTAAGACACATGGAGTATCCCTGAACGACCATCTCCTTACTGGACCAGATTTGTTGTGTTCTCTCCTGGGTGTGATAATGCGATTCCGTGAAAAGGCCGTTGCAGTCAAGGGCGACATACAAGACATGTTTTTGAAGGTGCAAGTAAGAACTGACGACAGAAATGCGCAACGTTTCCTCTGGAGAGGAATGAATAGGGAAAACCGGCCTGAGGAATACGTGATGACGTCCTGAATCTTTGGAGCCAGATGTTCACCGTGTAGTGCTCTCTACGTGAAGGATAAAAATGCAGAAGAACATGGTGATACAATGCCTCACGCTGTCCGAGTACTGAAACGCAATTGTTACATGGACGACTTGCTGGCTTCCTTTGACACGGGAGAAGAGGCTTCCTCAGTTATCGCGGACGTAATAAAGATTAATAACGAAGGAGGATTTAAAATGCATTCGTGGGCAAGTAATTCTGTAAAGGCGTTGTCATCAGTATCGCCAGACCTCCGAGCAGCCGGATTAGTGGAATTTCATTTATCGGAGTCAGGCGTCTCCCAGCAGAAAACATTAGGACTCCATTGGAATACAGCCACCGATAGTTTTGGATTCAAGATCAATATTTTGAAGTTTCCTAAGGGCGTACTGTCCGGAGAAATTAGACCTACTAAAAGGGAGTTTTTGCGATACATTATGTCGATATTTGATCCGATTGGGTTTTTATCTCCAATATTAATTCAGGCAAAGATCATTATGCAGGCTATATGGATTAGTGGAATTCCTTGGGACGCACCTTTGGCAGATCCGGAATTTGCACTTTGGAAGGCATGGCTGAAAGACCTAACAAAGGTTAATCGTTGCTCAGTTCCAAGGTGGTATGGATTAACCCCCTCCGCTACTCCACGGGTAGAACTTCATTTATTCTGCGACGTTAGTTCCAAGGCGTATGCAACGGTAGCGTACTGGAGAATTGTAAGTCATAACGGTACAGCGATTATTAGCTTTATAGCTAGCAAGAGTCGCGTCTCTCCGCTCAGACCGATGTCTATTCCAAGGCTGGAACTACAGGCAGCTCTGCTTGCTTGCAGACTGGCGAAAACGATTATAACAGAACACGAATGTGACATATGGCGCAGAGTTTATTGGACCGATTCGCGGGTGGTATTGTGTTGGATACAAGCTGAAGCACGGTCGTATCAAACCTTCGTGGCTAACAGACTCTCTGAAATAGGCGAATCAACATTAAAAACGGAATGGCGTTGGGTTCCGTCAAAGGAAAATCTAGCCGACCACGCCACTAAGAGAACCGGAATATCCCTCAATCGTAATTCCGATTGGTTTTGTGGCCCGAAATTTCTGAGCGAGGTTGAAGAAAATTGGCCAAAACAAGATGAACTCTCGGAGTCACAGAATGCGACGCTCGGTAATATTGAAAAATTAAAGGCTTGTCTAAATCTAGTAAATCAAGATATAAGTAACCCGATCTTACCTGACCAGGCAAGGTTCTCTGTTTGGAATCGATTACTATACAGCACGGCGAGGGTATTTTTGGCAGGGATGAAATGGAAAACGTATAAAAGAAATGGTTGTCCCCCCAAGGAGACAGTTGAATATAGCCTTGCTAAAGATCATCTCCGTAAAGCCGAAAATGCGTGGATCATGGAGATCCAACAACGAAGTTTCCCGGACGACATTCTTGCGCTAAAAAACGGAAAACCTTTGAGCAAAGGTAGCCGGATAGTGAGCTTAACACCCGCCCTAGACGAACAAGGCATTCTACGAGTACAAGGAAGGGTTAGAGACCTTGCGTCAGCAACGTTAAACTATGACCCGATTATTTTAGATGGAAGACATCGAGCTACACGATTGTTGATAAGCCACTATCATGTTCAAGCTTTACACGGCAGTGAAAATACTGTGATTAATGAACTGCGCCAAATTTACTGGATCACCGGGCTCAGGAATGCATTAAAATCAGTCATAGCTAATTGTCAAATGTGTCGACTATTGAGAGGAAAGCCACGACCACCTATAATGGCAAATTTACCAGAAGGGAGATTAGCTTATAGATTACGTCCATTCTCGCATTGTGGAGTGGACTACTTTGGACCTATCACGGTCACAGTGGGTCGACGACATGAAAAACGCTGGGTGGCGCTCTTTACGTGCCTTACCACAAGAGCTATCCACATTGAAGTCGCTCACAGCCTAAGTACGGACTCCGCTATTATGGCCCTCCGTCGAATGTCGGCGAGGCGAGGTCAACCTCTAGTCGTGTACTCAGATAATGGCACCAATTTTAGAGGAGCGCACGTTGAGCTTCGCGAAGCGCTTGCTAAACTGGATTGTGAAACTCAAAAGGAGTTTGCCTTGAGTAGAGGCATAGATTGGCGCTTCAATCCTCCTTCAGCGCCCCACATGGGAGGGGTTTGGGAACGTCTGTTAAGATCAGTGAAGACGGGACTGAATGTAGTCTTGAAAGAGCGCGCGCCTAAGGATGAGGTATTAAATACCTTATTGACGGAGGTGGAACACATAGTAAATTCTCGCCCACTGGTTCACGTTTCGTTAGATGCGCGCGACGGCGAGGCTCTCACCCCTAACCATTTCCTTCTGGGTACTTCTTCAGGAAAAATTGTGCTAGAAAGAATTCAAAAAAGTCAAACTTGCCTGCGCAAACAGTGGCAACTGGCGCAGACGCTTGCGGATTCATTTTGGAAAAGGTGGCTCAAAGAGTATATCTCAACTATTATGCCCAGGAAGAAGTGGTGTAAACCCGAAGAGGCGCTGAAAGTAGGTGACATGGTATTGCTAGTTGACTACCACGCCGTCAGAAATGAGTGGAAAAGGGGCATAATAAAGGAAATATTCCCAGGGTCAGATGGTCAAATTCGGGTTGTTAGAGTGTCGACATCCACCGGCAGCCTAATTAGACCAGTCACTCGACTCATTAAATTGACTTCCTCAAAAGAAGTACAAGGTCAATAGTCCTTGTACGGGGGGAGGATTGTTCCGGAAGTCTAATTATTTTTAGTTGTCAAAGTTATTTTTGTTTTTCTTGATTGGCCCCAGCAAAGGGAGAGGGACATAGCTCCCTTTGGCATCAGGCGTGGACATCGGAATCGAGCTGAGTTTTGCCAGCGTGCTTGTGAAGCAGCGATTCGATGTTTTTGAACGACTGGTGTCTGATTGGAGTTGCTGTGCCGTGAATTGCCGGCCAGCTTCTTTAGAACATAACAAATAATAACAATATCTGTTTGTTTTCTTGTGCCACAGATTATGTGTGCGCATGAATGGCTTGGCGTTGCCCGTTCATCATAGTCGTCCCATTATGTTAAATATTAATTATTGACTATTAATATTTAAATGTTGAATGTTGAATATTAATATTAAATATTGAATATTAATGTTAAATATTATATTAAAATGATAATAATAATAATAATTACTAATGTTAAACGTTAATATTGTTGTGCGTGATTACCCGCGTTCGCAAGTGCGCATGCGTAGCTAATCGGTGTCTCATTTATTCTTGTAAGTGACTTCCCACGAGTGTGATTGCGCAGGCGTAACCTGGCGTTCCCGCAATATTAAATGTAAATTTCAGCCCATTCCTGCCTGCGCAAATATCATTGGCGCTCTCTTCGAGGAGGATCTCGAAAGTGGGGAACACCAACGAGTGGGGCTTCGGGTAATATAAGCGGGCGCACCATAGATCATTTCAGTTCTTTTTCGATTTAATTAAACAAGTGTAAAGTGTCTAGTGCTAATAAATCTATAGTGTTTTATATATAGTGTTGTTTTTTTTTTCTTTTTCCCCCTCTCCTCCTGAAACATTATTTATGTATATAGTAACTATTATTTACAATTATTTGTTATAATATTACTTATATATTCCTAATATTATAACGGTAAGCCAGTTACCGATCAGGTAAGCAACGCGAAAGAGGATATGCAGCGCGGCGCTGTATGACGTGCTCCATCGCACTTGTATCGGAACATGCTGCCACAGCTTCAACGGCTGTTCAAGAGAGTGGAAGTAAGCTCAATTGAACAGATGCTGGACATCGCCATGGAAGCGGAGCAGAGGATAGAGGGCAAAAAAGTCTACCGTCCATCACCTTCGGAGAAAGGGTCTCTGCTTCCCGAAATGGCGTATAAGCCGAAGCGGAAAAAAGTTTCCCCAAAGGCTAAGGTAGCGGCCGCTGAGATAACCTCAGCCAAACCAAGCGAGCCTGACGTCGTCGACCGCATCACAAAGATGCTGGAGGATGCGCTGCGGCCCATCGACTCCCAATTGTCGACGACGGCTTGGCAGTCCCGTAGGAGAAGCCCAACGTCCGGCTCTCCGAAGAAAGGCTTGCCGGCAAACCGATCTCCAAAGAGAAGAAGGTTCAGCAAGAGCTCCGGATACAAGCAATAGAAAAAGAGTGCTAGTCCACCGAGGGAAAAAGGGAAGGAACAGTCGCAGAACCGAATGGGCTCGCCTTTCGACCCGACTAAGCCTCTTACCTGCGGTGGCTGCGGGAAGATTGGCTATTCACGCAGGTACTGTCCGGTGTGCTCGGGAAACGCCAAAGGGAGCGGTTAATCGGGACAAAAACCGCGACCCAAGAGCTTGAGTCCCCGCTGTCCCAGATGAGTTCGGGACAGACCCGCTCCGACCGAAAGGACGGTCCAGAGAGGAGCGGAAGTAGGCCTCAAAAAGGAGGAACGGTCCCAAGGAGCCATCAGACCAACCTCATCTTATAAACCAGAGGATGAGAGTCATTGGTGGCTTCTCGTGGAGATTGAGGGCTTTTGTATAAGAGCCTTATACAACCCCGGAGCCTCCACAACGGTGATAGAACCCAGCGGTCTGCAAATCGCCGCAGCATTGGGCAAGGAGCTCATTGTGGCGATCGCCGGACGCGTCAAGATGGCGGATGGTAGTTACCAACCGCTAAACGGTCACGTTATCTTACCTTTCACTGTCGGAAATGAGACACGTGAAATAAGAGTAGCGATCATACCAAATCTTGATGCCGAATGCTACGTAGGAGTAAACTTCGTACGAGCATTCAGAGCCATATTGGATCCGCATAGCGATCGCCTGTTTTTCAAGGACAGCAATCAGTAGAGCCACCTCGAAGTTGATGGCATAGGAGGTATGGCTACCCTCTCTTCTGCTAGGATAGCGGGCGCAACCGAGACGGAAAGAGAAGAGCTGCGAGCGCTGGTAAACAAAGTGCTGTCTAATACTTCTCCCAAAATCGGGCGAACCCAACTCCTTGAGCACTCGATTGAAGTGGGATCAGCTCGCCCGATAAAGCATAAGTATTACCCGGTGTCGGAGAAGATCTGATTTATTCACGCGCTGGATTGAAGCAATCCTGATAAGAAAAGCTAACGCAAAGATGATAGTCTGCGAGCTTCACGAACGAGTGATTAACCGGTTCGGCACCCCGGAAGTATTTCATTCGGACAACGGGACCGAGTTTAAAAAAAATCCGTAGACGAATACCTCGAAACTAAGGGAGTGTATCATTCGACGACACCCCCTTATCACGCACAGGCTAATCCTGTTGAGAGGGCCAATCGGACCCTTAAGACAATGGTGGCGTCGTATATCTAGGATAAGCATAGCGACTGGGACGACAAGCTGCCAGAGTTATTCTTTGCATTAAACACAACGGTGAAAAGATATACTGGATGGAGCCCGGCTATGCTGAACTATGGTCGCCAACCCGAGGCCCCTAGTACAGCTCGTCGAGAGCAAGACCGGCTTGCCCAGCAACAGTTTGAGTTCCAGAGACTGCAGGATTGAAACGACAAAATCAAACAGTTGCCAAGTCTGCATGAGACCGCAAATCGTCAGTCGGCTGCCAGTAAGGCCCGGCAAGCCGAAATCTTCAACTCACGACGAAGGCCAGCGGAATTCATGGTAGGAGATCTGGTATGGAAAAGCGACCGGATTCTCTCGTCCAGCGCACAAGGTATCTCGGCTGAGCTTGCTCCGAAATACACAGGGCCATATTTGATCGTCAGTAGGAAAGGTATGAATACGTACGTCCTACAAAATGATCAAGGGGACCAAGAACTATCTCATATAGAGCATCTAAAGAGATACGTCCCCGAAAATAATGTTGAGTCAACTGATGAGGATCAACGTAAGCAACCTTAACCGCCGAGGGATCAACAGGCGATGTGCGACCCGCCTGTAGCGAGCGAATGCTCCCCTGCGAGGGGGAATAATGCGAGCGAGTCTCCTGGCGAGGGAACTTGGTGTAATCCGCGCAAGACGTCGCGTACGTCTTTAGATAGGTCCCGCTTTACAAGACGACAGCGTGGTCGTCCCCGGAAAACAACCGCGACCGTGAAGCGCCGATCACCTATAGATCAGTCTGCCAATGCAGATACTGGATCAGTTTCTGCGAGACGAGGACGAGGGCGTCCTCCAGGCTCACGACCGAAACGGACGTAAAGCGCCAGCAGCGGCCGAAGGCTGAGGCGGCCTTCACAGATGCTGCCTTTGAATACAGGTTAACCTGTAGCCCCAGCCTTCAACGAGCGGAACGTAAGGTTCTAACGAACCTAGTTGTCCGCTCTGCGGATGTAATAAATACAAAATATTAAATCAAGTAATTACTGTCAGATAATCGTAATACAAATAATTTTAATTATTTTACTAACACACGAGTTTAAATAATTAACAAAAGTTGTCAAAATATATTTTATACACACAAAAATAAATTACATATATTATAAAAATTAATAGTAATAAATAACACATTCACAATATTAAATAAATATTACTATATATAATATATGAGGGTCAAGGAGGGAACGAGAACAAAAAAAATTACGCTCTCGAACTCAACAAAAAACAACAATAATTGTTTCGCCGCGTCCCGTATATTAAGAAAAAAAAATTATTTAATATTTTCTTTAAAAGGAAAGGGGAGGGGGGTGGGAACAGCTACCTCTCCCGAAATAATCTATTATTTTACACTCACACACCAAATCTAAATAGATTCCGCGCGGGAACGAATATAGTACATTACATTACCAGGGACGATATATTCGTACCGTGTAATGTATAATTTTCTTCCTATCGGGTCGAAAATTCGCGACTAATAATATAAACGTACAAAGCGTGCAGAATCCGTCTATTCCATAGCCGCAGCCATATTTACCTTTCCTCCCTGCAAGCTGACAGGTTAACCTGTCAAAAATTAGTTGATATTTAACAAGCGAAGGGTTTGCGGTATCCGCTAACTTTTACGACCCGAGCGAAGCAAGGGTTGTTGGTTAGCGGATGCTGTAAAACCCAGAGCGAAAAAATAAAGCAAATCACTATACTTTAATGTAGGTTAAGCAATAGTAATATTTATTTGTACAATAGTAATAAATAGTATTTTTAATTAATATTTCAAATTGACATTTTAATTTGAATCATTTTTTTGATAATAATAGTAATTATTAATAATATTGCCATTAATAACGCAGTTTTGGAACAAAACATTGGTTTCTTTGTTGCAGTTTGGTACATTTAAATCTTTGTCGCTAATTGATTGTACATTATCAACGTTTCTCGTAGTCGAAGTACCAGCAGTTTCTTGGATCTTCAGTTTCTTTTTTGGTTGATTGAAAGAGATCTTAACTGGTGATTTTTCAGTGAAACGCTTACGAGATACATTGCTTGTATTTTCAATATTTAACAATGGGACTCGATTTCCCTTCGCAGTGGTGAACTCGACTGATGAGTTTGATTGGTCTATAGGTTCACAAAAATCTTCATACGTGAAATCCAATTGATCAATTTCATCGATTGGTTTTTGACCATTGTTCGGACAAATTTGTTTGCTTGTTGATGGTGTAGCATGCGAAGAATCAATCTTGTTTTCATAAGTAATTCCTAAAAAGTTTATTATTTTAATTTTTGATAAAAAATTTAATTAAAAAAAAATAAAATAGGTTTACCTTGAAAAATTAGATCTTTTGTCCTCATCGACTCAGAAATATACCCATTAGCTACTGTGTCTGACTTCCAGCCTCCTAATTGCTTTATCATTGGCATATTGGCACCTGAATTAGATAATAATGTTGCTGAGGTCCTACGAAAGCAATGCCCAGTATATTTGGTCGGATTTTCCAACCCTAGATAAGAAGCGATTGTGGAAGGCGTAGAGCCAATCTTATTTTTCCCCATAACTTGTCGAGTGCATTTGCCATTAATATACTGTACAAAAAATCTATCGGTGAACTCATCTGAAGGTCTTAACGAAATGTATTTTTTAATATGTGCATAAAATAATGGGCCAATGACAAAGCTTCTGTCAATATAAGTCTTTGTATCTTGCACCATTACTATCAATTTGTCATTTTTGTCTTCCACGTGAGTATATTTCATGTTGGTAAATTCAATGCATCTCAATGCGCCACAAATGCCAAAAATGAGTACGACCTGAAAAATTTAAAAGAATTAAGAAGATCATTGAATGCAAAAAAGAACAGAAAAAAGCACATGCGTAATTTATAATACGTACCTTTGCGCCCAAGTAGATATAATTATCTGCATTATTTATAAAGTTCGTGACTTGATTCCAAGTGAGTGCAAGAGATTTTTTCGCTTTGTGCCCTTTAGCATTATTTTTAAGAATAGCTTTTAAGTTAAGGTACGTATTTATATCAATATTAGTTTTAAATTGAGCATTTTCTTTAGCATTGACCACACACTCCATAAAGTACTTGGGCCTACTTTCTTTTGTAAATCTGTAAAATAACAAATTAAAACATTTTCTTCAAAGCTATTTGTCTTGTTGTCTTCCATCCATTTTACAAATGTTTCATATACTAAATTGTAGCGATTAGCAGATTTTGTAGGTAAATTTTTCGTGTAAAACTGTTTGAGCCTCCTTTTCAAAATCACGAATCGTTTCCTCTTCGTCAGTGCTGTCATTAGATGAACAATCACTTGAATTCATTATTCTGAAAATTATATTATTTTCTTAACCTTGTAAATTAAATGAAAAATGTATGACAATGATAATTATAGGTTAAGTTGAAACGTAATGTGTGTATAAATATAAAGATGATTTTAAAAGTAGAAACACACAACGATATTAAGCGTACCTGATTCTTTCTATTCGCGGTCCGGTCCGGTCTCGCGCAGTTCTCGGCGGCGAAAACTGTTACAGATCCAATAGTATCTCCTATTGCAGACTGCAATTGCGAGACACTCGTAAGATGTGTAGGGTAAAAGGTTTTTATCTTGCACTTTTTCTCGATTCTTCGTATATAAAAAATGATTCACTCGCAATCTTGCGTGCGTGCACTTTGTCGATCGATATTGCCTTACTTTTTCGGCTTTTTCGCTGTATATGTATGCATATCTGTATGTCGTCAAGCAGGAGGGAAGTATTTGGGTGGCGCGCAGATCGGCAGAAAGGGAGGGAACATCGAGTTTCGATGTTTCTGAACAGAGACGAAACGCGTATTTTCGACCCATATAGGAAGAAAAATTTTATTATTATAAAAATAAAATAATTCGCCGCAGTGGTTTCTCTCGGCGAAACCAGCTGTGAAGACTTTATTCACGCGAAAGGGCTAGGCGATCGTGCTATCTCTCACCCACACACCGAATAGCCCGCCTAGCACCTAACTCCGATTTCCCGTGACCACGGATTCTCTCTTTGACTCCCACTCGCGGGCGCAATCGGAGAGAGCCGATGATGTTCGGCTCTCACGAAGTGTTTCCTTGCGCGCTGTTCGGTGGGGATTCTCGCTGCCCACGATCCGCGGCGCAAACTACTCTCTCCTTATCTTGCCGCTCCCATACAAGCCAGGCAAGGATCTCCCGTGAAACTGTGATCATGAGAGACCGATCTCGGTGAAATCGGTCGCTTCCGGCTAAACACGGTCGCGCGTGAACTCTCTCCCGATATGGGCAAATCTCCCTAACTTTTAATTTTTGGCGAAAAAATGTGGGATCAGGCAATTTTAGGAGCACACCTTTGAAATTTAATATGAAATGTTAGGAATATTATTGGAATTGATTGGTATAATGTGCTTTCATGAGCGAGAAATGCTCCAAAAGTTGTGCGCGATATTTCATTTTTTTTATAAGATCAGAAAAAATAGTGATATGGTTATTAAGATTTTATTTATGAAGCATAGAATAAAAAATATAACGAAATATATAGACATCAGTAACTGTCACAGAATAACAACTTATAGTCGATATAATTGAAAAGTCCACACAATACAACTCTAAATTTCCCTTCCACCCTTTTCTTATACGAAAATTTCCATGCAAACCGTGCTATCAAGTCTATCTATTAGTAAACTTCGGTCGGTTCCGTAAATTCTAGTAAACGCGTACGATTTCTGCCAATAGTTTGTGGAAATAATTCTAAATTTTATTGAAATTTCAATGAAGATATATTCTACTTGTCACAGAAAATCTAATTTGTAATTTATTCATGTTTTAATTAATTTTAGTTAATTTTTTTAAATCAGCACTTCTTAAAAAAATGGTTTACATTGCTGTAACTTTTGGAGCATTAATAAAAAAACTCTGTAAATTTGACAGATTGTTGGATTTAATATGTTCTTTAAGAGATTTTTACTATTTTGATGTGCTGTATACAGAAAAAATATGACAGTCTTCCAAAGTCACATTGCTATAAATCTTTCGACGAGTTTCGCATGAATTCTTTTACTTAAATTTTAATTTCTACTTCTTTTTGCAAGCACATACTTGCGCTTTACCTCAATCTATTTCTTTTTACATCTACTAAATGTAGAATTTGGTTATTTGCTGATTTCGAAAATGGTCCAGTTAATAGGAAGAATAATATGATAATTTTAAATTTAGTGAAATTCCAGTGACACAATTTCAAACTATTGAAACTTTTTATTGAAAGGGAGCACATCAAAATATGGAATACATTTTTGATGCACTATTAAAATAGAATACTTGTTTAAAGTTTCAACCATTTCCAAGCAATGCTCCAAATTTTACAGTAAGCATAATAAATTATTTTTTCCAAGTGACACGATATTTCATCATTTTTCTTACATTTTTCAATTATTGAAGCATCAATTTGAGACAAAGGAGTTTGACAAAGTATCTATTCAGCTTTAACCGTATAGATGGAGTATAGAACTATAAATTGAAACTGGTACAAAGAGGTTAAACACATTTTACAGCTGCTAAATCAGTGAGTGACACAAAAAAAGTTAGGGAGAGTTGCCCATATACCGGTGTATACCTTGTGACGGAAATCGTCACACAATCTATTCACGACGAATAGAATATTTAAATTAGCGAATTGTAAGTCGTCGGAGCCTTTCGTATGTCAAGGCCAACCGACGACACTTGTTTGTTTTTGTACAAATGTACAATTACGCACGCAATAGTACGTAGGGATGAGAGCGCAAATGTGTGTGTGTGTGTTTCCCACTTCATTCCTTTTCGGAAAATTAGGTGATTGCCTAATCAGTACGTTCCGATCCGCCGCTCGAGGTGGACAAAATCTATCCGGTGCGATCAAGTGTTTTACGACTAAGGAAAAGGCGCGTGAGGCGCAAAGCCGTCAATATCCGGATCATCCTCGCGAGGTGAACCGCGAGTGAGTTGGTGTGTGAGCAAGGACGGGAACGTGTGTGAGTGTGGACGCGGTTCGCGGGATACTCGCCGCGGCATTGGGCCGCCTTTCACCACCGCAGCCGACGTCGGCCTCCGTTGCCCAGGAGCCCAAAGGGACAAGGATCGGCTGGACCATCCCCGAGGAGCGTCACCGGTAAGTGGTCTATTACTCTCGTGACCCTCCCTCCCCCCATTTGTGTGTGTACTCGAACAGCGGTTCCTGGGGGCAAAACCTGTCGCAGGCGAGGATCTCGATCCGACAGGTTTCGCGGGGGCCTTATTCACTAAAATTTTAGGCTGAAGCGCGTAATTTGCTATTTCGCGGACGAAAGGCGATTACGATTTATTTTGAAAGTCGACTATCTTATGTAAAGCAGAAAACAAAATGTAAATATTCGAAGCTTTTTATAAGTATTTTTATTCAATATTATATATTTGTTTATTATCAGAATACTGATGAGGAAAACAAGATGTAAATTATTAATTATTGTGTGCGTAATGTTGATTTATTAAGGCATCTCTTTCTCGAACTCCTCCAATGTAATTTCCGACTTCCTCAATATTTTCGTAATTCGCAACTTCTTCATTATTGTTTTCATTGTTGAAAATAATATCATTATCCTCTAACCTACAACAAATTAAAAATAAATTAAAATAATTAATCGTTTATCTATGCGCAGGAAAAGTTCTAGTAATTTTTATTGTTGTGTGCATAGCAATAGTTATTTATGCAATTAGTGAGTAAAATAGGCGTTAATGCACTGGATAGTTGCAGTATAGGGGTGTGCGGGTACCCGTATATTCGGGTAACCCGACTTCAAAATTCGACCCGACGGGCTCGGGTCGGGCTCGAGTCGGGCTTCGGGTATCGTTTTTCTCGCACTATCCGAAATTATCGATCTACCCGAAATTTTCGGACCGCCCGAACTTATCGAATTATGCGAAATTTTCGGACTACCCGAAATTATCGGATTACCCGAAATTTTCGGGCTATTCGAAATCACCGAATTACCCGAACTTTTTGTGAATGAATTTAAAGTTATTTGTCAAAGAATAATTATATAATATATTCTACGACATGAAGAATTCAGATAATCTGAAATAATAAACATGATTTAATGGGTAATACAGTTAAAATGTTTTCGTAGACAAGAATACTTTCTACAATAATAGTTTCGTATCTTAATATAAAACTAGCCATGTTACCTCGGTCGCTAACGCTCCATCGGTTGAATTGCATTTTTGAGGCTAGACGTTGATTATAAAGTGTAATCTTAAATTTATTGTTAGTTAAAAATAAATAAATTTTAAATGATTTGGATACAATTATTTTATTTCATTTTCTAACTAATTTTTTGTAACTTTTTTCATGTGCTATAAATATTAATTAAAATTTATTGTTATATTATTAAAACAAATAAAAATAAATTATAAAATATTTTATTTTAAAATATATACAATTTATTCCCTTTACTCATCATGAAATTTAACTATAAAAGTTTATCCTCGAATGTTGGTTAGTACTATTTTCTCTCTGCATCTACAGGCTTAAAGCTGCCATATTTTGAATATAATTAATACTTATGAAAATATTGAAATATATGGTATCTACAAATTTCAATAAAAAAGTAATTTGTATAAACATATAGGCGCTTAACGCAAACAAATTATTATTTTAAAAACTTAGTTTACACAAGAAAATTACCTAAAGAATGTCGCTTAATGCAAACAATTCATTATTTGAAAAATGTATTTTTCATAAGTAATTTATATAAAAAATTTTGCTTGTGCAGACAAATTATTATTTTAAAAATTTAGTATACGCAAGAAAATTAAATAAAGAATGTCGCTTGATACTCACAATTTCATTAAAAAAAAGGAGGATGCCCACGGGATATAGGAATTTGGCCCCCTAGAGGAAACGTATGAAACATATCCTATCGTTTAGACGGTCAAAAAATATGAATTAAAAAAAAATTCAACCCCAATAACCTTGCGGAAACTGAGATATCCAGAAATGAAGCTTCTACTTTTAAAAAGATTCTTCCTTAACATTTTAGCTTAGAAAAGACAGTTTGCAATAATTTCGATTGAAAAAGCTACTTTGTGCCATTTAATGTTGACTTACAGGCAGTCAGTCCATAGCTTTTTTAATTATCTATCAGTTCAGCTAGATTCGAATTGGGTGACACACCCTTTAAAGCTTCTACGTAAGGAAAACGTGTATACTTTGAAACAATCCTTAACGTTTTATTTTATTTTTTATATTAGTCGTTATAGTTTTTTAAAAAACGAAAATTAAGCTACGTAAAATATGCAGTTTTAAAGAGCTTACAAAAACCTTTAAAATGAGCACATGCGGGGTTTTTCACTACTTGTAGAAGCCGAGATATAAAACTTTGAAGTTTTGGTAATTTTATTATAAGGGTGACAAAAGCTATTGAGCGGTAGTGTATGTTGTTATTAAAAAGTATACTTTGCCAAGAAAAAAAATTGTTCGAACATAAACCCTGATATATTGAAATTTGTGTCTCAAAATCCAATTGACGAAATATGTTGAAATTTTTTCAGTATTTACCCCTATTATTTTTTATTAACACGATATTTTTCAACCAATTTGACCGATTAGTTTCGAAGATATGAGCAATTAAAAACTTCATTAAAAATTTACAACGCTCAATTACTTCGTTTTTTAAAAAACTATAACGACTAATATAAAAAATAAAATAAAACGTTAAGGATTGTTTCAAAGTATACACGTTTTCCTTACGTAGAAGCTTTAAAGGGTGTGTCACCCAATTCGAATCTAGCTGAACTGATAGATAATTAAAAAAGCTATGGACTGACTGCCTGTAAGTCAACATTAAATGGCACAAAGTAGCTTTTTCAATCGAAATTATTGCAAACTGTCTTTTCTAAGCTAAAATGTTAAGGAAGAATCTTTTTAAAAGTAGAAGCTTCATTTCTGGATATCTCAGTTTCCGCAAGGTTATTGGGGTTGAATTTTTTTTTAATTCATATTTTTTGACCGTCTAAACGATAGGATATGTTTCATACGTTTCCTCTAGGGGGCCAAATTCCTATATCCCGTGGGCATCCTCCTTTTTTTTAATGAAATTGTGAGTATCAAGCGACATTCTTTATTTAATTTTCTTGCGTATACTAAATTTTTAAAATAATAATTTGTCTGCACAAGCAAATTTTTTATATAAATTACTTATGAAAAATACATTTTTCAAATAATGAATTGTTTGCATTAAGCGACATTCTTTAGGTAATTTTCTTGTGTAAACTAAGTTTTTAAAATAATAATTTGTTTGCGTTAAGCGCCTATATGTTTATACAAATTACTTTTTTATTGAAATTTGTAGATACCATATATTTCAATATTTTCATAAGTATTAATATTATATTCAAAATATGGCAGCTTTAAGCCTGTAGATGCAGAGAGAAAATAGTACTAACCAACATTCGAGGATAAACTTTTATAGTTAAATTTCATGATGAGTAAAGGGAATAAATTGTATATATTTTAAAATAAAATATTTTATAATTTATTTTTATTTGTTTTAATAATATAACAATAAATTTTAATTAATAGTTTATAGCACATGAAAAAAGTTACAAAAAATTAGTTAGAAAATGAAATAAAATAATTGTATCCAAATCATTTAAAATTTATTTATTTTTAACTAACAATAAATTTAAGATTACACTTTATAATCAACGTCTAGCCTCAAAAATGCAATTCAACCGATGGAGCGTTAGCGACCGAGGTAACATGGCTAGTTTTATATTAAGATACGAAACTATTATTGTAGAAAGTATTCTTGTCTACGAAAACATTTTAACTGTATTACCCATTAAATCATGTTTATTATTTCAGATTATCTGAATTCTTCATGTCGTAGAATATATTATATAATTATTCTTTGACAAATAACTTTAAATTCATTCACAAAAAGTTCGGGTAATTCGGTGATTTCGAATAGCCCGAAAATTTCGGGTAATCCGATAATTTCGGGTAGTCCGAAAATTTCGCATAATTCGATAAGTTCGGGCGGTCCCGAAAATTTCGGGTAGATCGATAATTTCGGATAGTGCGAGAAAAACGATACCCGAAGCCCGACTCGAGCCCGACCCGAGCCCGTCGGGTCGAATTTTGAAGTCGGGTTACCCGAATATACGGGTACCCGCACACCCCTACTGCAACTATCCAGTGCATTAACGCCTATTTTACTCACTAATTGCATAAATAACTATTGCTATTGCACACAACAATAAAAATACTAGAACTTTTCCTGCGCATAGATAAACGATTAATTATTTAATTTATTTTAATTTGTTGTAGGTTAGAGATAATGATATTATTTTCAACAATGAAAACAATAATGAAGAAGTTGCGAATTACGAAAATATTGAGGAAGTCGGAAATTACATTGGAGGAGTTCGAGAAAGAGATGCCTTAATAAATCAACATTACGCACACAATAATTAATAATTTACATCTTGTTTTCCTCATCAGTATTCTGATAATAAACAAATATATAATATGAATAAAAATACTTATAAAAAGCTTCGAATATTTACATTTTGTTTTTCTGCTTACATAAGATAGTCGACTTTCAAATATAATATCGTAATCGCCTTTCGTCCGCGAAATAGCAAATTACGCGCTTCAGCCTAAAATTTTAGTGAATAAGGCCCCCGCGAAACCTGTCGGATCGAGATCCTCGCCTGCGACAGGTTTTGCCCCCAGGAACGCTGTTCGAGTACACACACAAATGGGGGGAGGGAGGGTCACGAGAGTAATAGACCACTTACCGGTGACGCTCCTCGGGGATGGTCCAGCCGATCCTTGTCCCTTTGGGCTCCTGGGCAACGGAGGCCGACGTCGGCTGCGGTGGTGTAAAGGCGGCCCAATGCCGCGGCGAGTATCCCGCGAACCGCGTCCACACTCACACACGTTCCCGTCCTGCTCACACACCAACTCACTCGCGGTTCACCTCGCGAGGATGATCCGGATATTGACGGCTTTGCGCCCTCACGCGCCTTTTCCTTAGTCGTAAAACACTTGATCGCACCGGATAGATTTTGTCCACCTCGAGCGGCGGATCGGAACGTACTGATTAGGCAATCACCTAATTTTCCGAAAAAGGAATGAAGTGGGAAACACACCCACACACACATTTGCGCTCTCATCCCTACGTACTATTGCGTGCGTAATTGTACATTTGTACAAAAACAAACAAGTGTCGTCGGTTGGCCTTGACATACGAAAGGCTCCGACGACTTACAATTCGCTAATTTAAATATTCTATTCGTCGTGAATAGATTGTGTGACGATTTCCGTCACAAGGTATACACCGGTATATGGGCACTCTCCCTAACTTTTTTTGTGTCACTCACTGATTTAGCAGCTGTAAAATGGGTTTAACCTCTTTGGTACCAGTTTCAATTATAGTTCTATACTCCATCTATACGGTTAAAGCTGAATAGATACTTTGTCAAACTCCTTTGTCTCAAATTGATGCTTCAATAATTGAAAATGTAAGAAAAATGATGAAATATCGTGTCACTTGGAAAAAATAATTTATTATGCTTACTGTAAAATTTGGAGCATTGCTTGGAAATGGTTGAAACTTTAAACAAGTATTCTATTTTAATAGTGCATCAAAAATGTATTCCATATTTTGATGTGCTCCCTTTCAATAAAAAGTTTCAATAGTTTGAAATTGTGTCACTGGAATTTCACTAAATTTAAAATTATCATATTATTCTTCCTATTAACTGGACCATTTCGAAATCAGCAAATAACCAAATTCTACATTTAGTAGATGTAAAAAGAAATAGATTGAGGTAAAGCGCAAGTATGTGCTTGCAAAAATGAAGTAGAAATTAAAATTTAAGTAAAAGAATTCATGCGAAAACTCGTCGAAAGATTTATAGCAATGTGACTTTGGAAGACTGTCATATTTTTTCTGTATACAGCACATCAAAATAGTAAAAATCTCTTAAAGAACATATTAAATCCAACAATCTGTCAAATTTACAGAGTTTTTTTATTAATGCTCCAAAAGTTACAGCAATGTAAACCATTTTTTTAAGAAGTGCTGATTTAAAAAAATTAACTAAAATTAATTAAACATGAATAAATTACAAATTAGATTTTCTGTGACAAGTAGAATATATCTTCATTGAAATTTCAATAAAATTTAGAATTATTTCCACAACCTATTGGCAGAAATCGTACGGCGTTTACTAGATTTACGGAACGACCGAAGTTTACTAATAGATAGACTTGATAGCACGGTTTGCATGGAAATTTTCGTATAAGAAAAGGGTGGGAAGGGAAATTTAGAGTTGTATTGGTGTGGACTTTTCAATTATATCGACTATAGTTGTGATTCTGTGACAGTACTGATGTCTATTATATTTCGTTATATTTTTATTATTCTATGCTTCATAAATAAAATCTAATAACCATATCACTATTTTTCTGATCTTATAAAAAAAAATGAAATATCGCGCACAACTTTGGAGCATTTCTCGCTCATGAAAGCACATTATACCAATCAATTCCAATAATATTCCTAACATTTCATATTAAATTCAAAGGTGTGCTCCCTAAAATTGCCTGATCCCACATTTTTCGCCCAAAAATTAAAGTTAGGGAGATTTGCCCATATCGGGAGAGAGTTCACGCGCGACCGTGTTTAGCCGGGAAGCGACCGATTTCACCGAGATCGGTCTCTCATGATCACAGTTTCACGGGAGATCCTTGCCTGGCTTGTATGGGAGCGGCAAGATAAGGAGAGAGTAGTTTGCGCCGCGGATCGTGGGGCAGCGAGAATCCCCACCGAACAGCGCGCAAGGAAACACTTCGTGAGAGCCGAACATCATCGGCTCTCTCCGATTGCGCCCGCGAGTGGGAGTCAAAGAGAGAATCCGTGGTCACGGGAAATCGGAGTTAGGTGCTAGGCGGGCTATTCGGTGTGTGGTGTGAGAGAGATAGCACGATCGCCTAGCCCTTTCGCGTGAATAAAGTCTTCACAGCTGGTTTCGCCGAGAGAAACCACTGCGGCGAATTATTTTATTTTTTATAATAATAAAATTTTTCTTCCTATATGGGTCGAAAATACGCGTTTCGTCTCTGTTCAGAAACATCGAAACTCGATGTTCCCTCCCTTTCTGCCGATCTGCGCGCCACCCAAATACTTCCCTCCCTGCTTGACGACATACAGATATGCATACATATACAGCGAAAAAGCCGAAAAAGTAAGGCAATATCGATCGACAAAGTGCACGCACGCAAGATTGCGAGTGAATCATTTTTTATATACGAAGAATCGAGAAAAAGTGCAAGATAAAACCTTTTACCCTACACATCTTACGAGTGTCTCGCAATTGCAGTCTGCAATAGGAGATACTATTGGATCTGTAACAGTTTTCGGCCGCCGAGAACTGCGCGAGACCGGACCGGACCGCGAATAGAAAGAATCAGGTACGCTTAATACATCATCGTTGTGTGTTTCTACTTTTAAAATCATCTTTTATATTTATACCACATTACGTTTCAACTTAACCTATAATTATCATTGTCATACATTTTTCATTTAATTTACAAGGTAAGAAAATAATATAATTTTCAGAATAATGAATTCAAGTGATTGTTCATCTAATGACAGCACTGACCGAAGAGGAAACGATTCGTGATTTTGAAAAGGAGGCTCAAACAGTTTTACACGAAAAAATTTTACCTACAAATCTGCTAATCGCTACAATTTAGTATATGAAACATTTGTAAAATGGATGGAAGACAACAAGACAAATAGCTTTGAAGAAAATGTTTAATTTGTTATTTTACAGATGTACAAAAGAAAGTAGGCCCAAGTACTTTATTGGAGTGTGTGGTCAATGCTAAAGAAAATGCTCAATTTAAAACATAATATTGATATAAATACGTACCTTAACTTAAAAGCTATTCTTAAAAATAATGCTAAAGGGCACAAAGCGAAAAAATCTCTTGCACTCACTTGGAATCAAGTCACGAACTTTATAAATAATGCAGATAATTATATCTACTTGGGCGCAAAGGTACGTATTATAAATTACGCATGTGCTTTTTTCTGTTCTTTTTTGCATTCAATGATCTTCTTAATTCTTTTAAATTTTCAGGTCGTACTCATTTTGGCATTTGTGGCGCATTGAGATTGCATTGAATTTACCAACATGAAATATACTCACGTGGAAGACAAAAATGACAAATTGATAGTAATGGTGCAAGATACAAAGACTTATATTGACAGAAGCTTTGTCATTGGCCCATTATTTTATGCACATATTAAAAAATACATTTCGTTAAGACCTTCAGATGAGTTCACCGATAGATTTTTTGTACAGTATATTAATGGCAAATGCACTCGACAAGTTATGGGGAAAAATAAGATTGGCTCTACGCCTTCCACAATCGCTTCTTATCTAGGGTTGGAAAATCCGACCAAATATACTGGGCATTGCTTTCGTAGGACCTCAGCAACATTATTATCTAATTCAGGTGCCAATATGCCAATGATAAAGCAATTAGGAGGCTGGAAGTCAGACACAGTAGCTAATGGGTATATTTCTGAGTCGATGAGGACAAAAGATCTAATTTTTCAAGGTAAACCTATTTTATTTTTTTTTAATTAAATTTTTTATCAAAAATTAAAATAATAAACTTTTTAGGAATTACTTATGAAAACAAGATTGATTCTTCGCATGCTACACCATCAACAAGCAAACAAATTTGTCCGAACAATGGTCAAAAACCAATCGATGAAATTGATCAATTGGATTTCACGTATGAAGATTTTTGTGAACCTATAGACCAATCAAACTCATCAGTCGAGTTCACCACTGCGAAGGGAAATCGAGTCCCATTGTTAAATATTGAAAATACAAGCAATGTATCTCGTAAGCGTTTCACTGAAAAATCACCAGTTAAGATCTCTTTCAATCAACCAAAAAAGAAACTGAAGATCCAAGAAACTGCTGGTACTTCGACTACGAGAAACGTTGATAATGTACAATCAATTAGCGACAAAGATTTAAATGTACCAAACTGCAACAAAGAAACCAATGTTTTGTTCCAAAACTGCGTTATTAATGGCAATATTATTAATAATTACTATTATTATCAAAAAAATGATTCAAATTAAAATGTCAATTTGAAATATTAATTAAAAATACTATTTATTACTATTGTACAAATAAATATTACTATTGCTTAACCTACATTAAAGTATAGTGATTTGCTTTATTTTTTCGCTCTGGGTTTTACAGCATCCGCTAACCAACAAACCCTTGCTTCGCTCGGGTCGTAAAAGTTAGCGGATACCGCAAACCCTTCGCTTGTTAAATATCAACTAATTTTTGACAGGTTAACCTGTCAGCTTGCAGGGAGGAAAGGTAAATATGGCTGCGGCTATGGAATAGACGGATTCTGCACGCTTTGTACGTTTATATTATTAGTCGCGAATTTTCGACCCGATAGGAAGAAAAATAGTATACATTACACGGTACGAAAGTATATCGTCCCTGGTAATGTAATGTACTATATTCGTTCCCGCGCGGAATCTATTTAGATTTGGTGTGTGAGTGTAAAATAATAGATTATTTCGGGAGAGGTAGCTGTTCCACCCCCCTCCCCTTTCCTTTTAAAGAAAATATTAAATAATTTTTTTTCTTAATATACGGGACGCGGCGAAACAATTATTGTTGTTTTTTGTTGAGTTCGAGAGCGTAATTTTTTTTGTTCTCGTTCCCTCCTTGACCCTCATATATTATATATAGTAATATTTATTTAATATTGTGAATGTGTTATTTATTACTATTAATTTTTATAATATATGTAATTTATTTTGTGTGTATAAAATATATTTTGACAACTTTTGTTAATTATTTAAACTCGTGTGTTAGTAAAATAATTAAAATTATTTGTATTACGATTATCTGACAGTAATTACTTGATTTAATATTTTGTATTTATTACATCCGCAGAGCGGACAACTAGGTTCGTTAGAACCTTACGTTCCGCTCGTTGAAGGCTGGGGCTACAGGTTAACCTGTATTCAAAGGCAGCATCTGTGAAGGCCGCCTCAGCCTTCGGCCGCTGCTGGCGCTTTACGTCCGTTTCGGTCGTGAGCCTGGAGGACGCCCTCGTCCTCGTCTCGCAGAAACTGATCCAGTATCTGCATTGGCAGACTGATCTATAGGTGATCGGCGCTTCACGGTCGCGGTTGTTTTCCGGGGACGACCACGCTGTCGTCTTGTAAAGCGGGACCTATCTAAAGACGTACGCGACGTCTTGCGCGGATTACACCAAGTTCCCTCGCCAGGAGACTCGCTCGCATTATTCCCCCTCGCAGGGGAGCATTCGCTCGCTACAGGCGGGTCGCACATCGCCTGTTGATCCCTCGGCGGTTAAGGTTGCTTACGTTGATCCTCATCAGTTGACTCAACATTATTTTCGGGGACGTATCTCTTTAGATGCTCTATATGAGATAGTTCTTGGTCCCCTTGATCATTTTGTAGGACGTACGTATTCATACCTTTCCTACTGACGATCAAATATGGCCCTGTGTATTTCGGAGCAAGCTCAGCCGAGATACCTTGTGCGCTGGACGAGAGAATCCGGTCGCTTTTCCATACCAGATCTCCTACCATGAATTCCGCTGGCCTTCGTCGTGAGTTGAAGATTTCGGCTTGCCGGGCCTTACTGGCAGCCGACTGACGATTTGCGGTCTCATGCAGACTTGGCAACTGTTTGATTTTGTCGTTTCAATCCTGCAGTCTCTGGAACTCAAACTGTTGCTGGGCAAGCCGGTCTTGCTCTCGACGAGCTGTACTAGGGGCCTCGGGTTGGCGACCATAGTTCAGCATAGCCGGGCTCCATCCAGTATATCTTTTCACCGTTGTGTTTAATGCAAAGAATAACTCTGGCAGCTTGTCGTCCCAGTCGCTATGCTTATCCTAGATATACGACGCCACCATTGTCTTAAGGGTCCGATTGGCCCTCTCAACAGGATTAGCCTGTGCGTGATAAGGGGGTGTCGTCGAATGATACACTCCCTTAGTTTCGAGGTATTCGTCTACGGATTTATTTTTAAACTCGGTCCCGTTGTCCGAATGAAATACTTCCGGGGTGCCGAACCGGTTAATCACTCGTTCGTGAAGCTCGCAGACTATCATCTTTGCGTTAGCTTTTCTTATCAGGATTGCTTCAATCCAGCGCGTGAATAAATCAGATCTTCTCCGACACCGGGTAATACTTATGCTTTATCGGGCGAGCTGATCCCACTTCAATCGAGTGCTCAAGGAGTTGGGTTCGCCCGATTTTGGGAGAAGTATTAGACAGCACTTTGTTTACCAGCGCTCGCAGCTCTTCTCTTTCCGTCTCGGTTGCGCCCGCTATCCTAGCAGAAGAGAGGGTAGCCATACCTCCTATGCCATCAACTTCGAGGTGGCTCTACTGATTGCTGTCCTTGAAAAACAGGCGATCGCTATGCGGATCCAATATGGCTCTGAATGCTCGTACGAAGTTTACTCCTACGTAGCATTCGGCATCAAGATTTGGTATGATCGCTACTCTTATTTCACGTGTCTCATTTCCGACAGTGAAAGGTAAGATAACGTGACCGTTTAGCGGTTGGTAACTACCATCCGCCATCTTGACGCGTCCGGCGATCGCCACAATGAGCTCCTTGCCCAATGCTGCGGCGATTTGCAGACCGCTGGGTTCTATCACCGTTGTGGAGGCTCCGGGGTTGTATAAGGCTCTTATACAAAAGCCCTCAATCTCCACGAGAAGCCACCAATGACTCTCATCCTCTGGTTTATAAGATGAGGTTGGTCTGATGGCTCCTTGGGACCGTTCCTCCTTTTTGAGGCCTACTTCCGCTCCTCTCTGGACCGTCCTTTCGGTCGGAGCGGGTCTGTCCCGAACTCATCTGGGACAGCGGGGACTCAAGCTCTTGGGTCGCGGTTTTTGTCCCGATTAACCGCTCCCTTTGGCGTTTCCCGAGCACACCGGACAGTACCTGCGTGAATAGCCAATCTTCCCGCAGCCACCGCAGGTAAGAGGCTTAGTCGGGTCGAAAGGCGAGCCCATTCGGTTCTGCGACTGTTCCTTCCCTTTTTCCCTCGGTGGACTAGCACTCTTTTTCTATTGCTTGTATCCGGAGCTCTTGCTGAACCTTCTTCTCTTTGGAGATCGGTTTGCCGGCAAGCCTTTCTTCGGAGAGCCGGACGTTGGGCTTCTCCTACGGGACTGCCAAGCCGTCGTCGACAATTGGGAGTCGATGGGCCGCAGCGCATCCTCCAGCATCTTTGTGATGCGGTCGACGACGTCAGGCTCGCTTGGTTTGGCTGAGGTTATCTCAGCGGCCGCTACCTTAGCCTTTGGGGAAACTTTTTTTCCGCTTCGGCTTATACGCCATTTCGGGAAGCAGAGACCCTTTCTCCGAAGGTGATGGACGGTAGACTTTTTTGCCCTCTATCCTCTGCTCCGCTTCCATGGCGATGTCCAGCATCTGTTCAATTGAGCTTACTTCCACTCTCTTGAACAGCCGTTGAAGCTGTGGCAGCATGTTCCGATACAAGTGCGATGGAGCACGTCATACAGCGCCGCGCTGCATATCCTCTTTCGCGTTGCTTACCTGATCGGTAACTGGCTTACCGTTATAATATTAGGAATATATAAGTAATATTATAACAAATAATTGTAAATAATAGTTACTATATACATAAATAATGTTTCAGGAGGAGAGGGGGAAAAAGAAAAAGAAAAACAACACTATATATAAAACACTATAGATTTATTAGCACTAGACACTTTACACTTGTTTAATTAAATCGAAAAAGAACTGAAATGATCTATGGTGCGCCCGCTTATATATTACCCGAAGCCCCACTCGTTGGTGTTCCCCACTTTCGAGATCCTCCTCGAAGAGAGCGCCAATGATATTTGCGCAGGCAGGAATGGGCTGAAATTTACATTTAATATTGCGGGAACGCCAGGTTACGCCTGCGCAATCACACTCGTGGGAAGTCACTTACAAGAATAAATGAGACACCGATTAGCTACGCATGCGCACTTGCGAACGCGGGTAATCACGCACAACAATATTAACGTTTAACATTAGTAATTATTATTATTATTATCATTTTAATATAATATTTAACATTAATATTCAATATTTAATATTAATATTCAACATTCAACATTTAAATATTAATAGTCAATAATTAATATTTAACATAATGGGACGACTATGATGAACGGGCAACGCCAAGCCATTCATGCGCACACATAATCTGTGGCACAAGAAAACAAACAGATATTGTTATTATTTGTTATGTTCTAAAGAAGCTGGCCGGCAATTCACGGCACAGCAACTCCAATCAGACACCAGTCGTTCAAAAACATCGAATCGCTGCTTCACAAGCACGCTGGCAAAACTCAGCTCGATTCCGATGTCCACGCCTGATGCCAAAGGGAGCTATGTCCCTCTCCCTTTGCTGGGGCCAATCAAGAAAAACAAAAAATAACTTTGACAACTAAAAATAATTAGACTTCCGGAACAATCCTCCCCCCGTACAAGGACTATTGACCTTGTACTTCTTTTGAGGAAGTCAATTTAATGAGTCGAGTGACTGGTCTAATTAGGCTGCCGGTGGATGTCGACACTCTAACAACCCGAATTTGACCATCTGACCCTGGGAATATTTCCTTTATTATGCCCCTTTTCCACTCATTTCTGACGGCGTGGTAGTCAACTAGCAATACCATGTCACCTACTTTCAGCGCCTCTTCGGGTTTACACCACTTCTTCCTGGGCATAATAGTTGAGATATACTCTTTGAGCCACCTTTTCCAAAATGAATCCGCAAGCGTCTGCGCCAGTTGCCACTGTTTGCGCAGGCAAGTTTGACTTTTTTGAATTCTTTCTAGCACAATTTTTCCTGAAGAAGTACCCAGAAGGAAATGGTTAGGGGTGAGAGCCTCGCCGTCGCGCGCATCTAACGAAACGTGAACCAGTGGGCGAGAATTTACTATGTGTTCCACCTCCGTCAATAAGGTATTTAATACCTCATCCTTAGGCGCGCGCTCTTTCAAGACTACATTCAGTCCCGTCTTCACTGATCTTAACAGACGTTCCCAAACCCCTCCCATGTGGGGCGCTGAAGGAGGATTGAAGCGCCAATCTATGCCTCTACTCAAGGCAAACTCCTTTTGAGTTTCACAATCCAGTTTAGCAAGCGCTTCGCGAAGCTCAACGTGCGCTCCTCTAAAATTGGTGCCATTATCTGAGTACACGACTAGAGGTTGACCTCGCCTCGCCGACATTCGACGGAGGGCCATAATAGCGGAGTCCGTACTTAGGCTGTGAGCGACTTCAATGTGGATAGCTCTTGTGGTAAGGCACGTAAAGAGCGCCACCCAGCGTTTTTCATGTCGTCGACCCACTGTGACCGTGATAGGTCCAAAGTAGTCCACTCCACAATGCGAGAATGGACGTAATCTATAAGCTAATCTCCCTTCTGGTAAATTTGCCATTATAGGTGGTCGTGGCTTTCCTCTCAATAGTCGACACATTTGACAATTAGCTATGACTGATTTTAATGCATTCCTGAGCCCGGTGATCCAGTAAATTTGGCGCAGTTCATTAATCACAGTATTTTCACTGCCGTGTAAAGCTTGAACATGATAGTGGCTTATCAACAATCGTGTAGCTCGATGTCTTCCATCTAAAATAATCGGGTCATAGTTTAACGTTGCTGACGCAAGGTCTCTAACCCTTCCTTGTACTCGTAGAATGCCTTGTTCGTCTAGGGCGGGTGTTAAGCTCACTATCCGGCTACCTTTGCTCAAAGGTTTTCCGTTTTTTAGCGCAAGAATGTCGTCCGGGAAACTTCGTTGTTGGATCTCCATGATCCACGCATTTTCGGCTTTACGGAGATGATCTTTAGCAAGGCTATATTCAACTGTCTCCTTGGGGGGACAACCATTTCTTTTATACGTTTTCCATTTCATCCCTGCCAAAAATACCCTCGCCGTGCTGTATAGTAATCGATTCCAAACAGAGAACCTTGCCTGGTCAGGTAAGATCGGGTTACTTATATCTTGATTTACTAGATTTAGACAAGCCTTTAATTTTTCAATATTACCGAGCGTCGCATTCTGTGACTCCGAGAGTTCATCTTGTTTTGGCCAATTTTCTTCAACCTCGCTCAGAAATTTCGGGCCACAAAACCAATCGGAATTACGATTGAGGGATATTCCGGTTCTCTTAGTGGCGTGGTCGGCTAGATTTTCCTTTGACGGAACCCAACGCCATTCCGTTTTTAATGTTGATTCGCCTATTTCAGAGAGTCTGTTAGCCACGAAGGTTTGATACGACCGTGCTTCAGCTTGTATCCAACACAATACCACCCGCGAATCGGTCCAATAAACTCTGCGCCATATGTCACATTCGTGTTCTGTTATAATCGTTTTCGCCAGTCTGCAAGCAAGCAGAGCTGCCTGTAGTTCCAGCCTTGGAATAGACATCGGTCTGAGCGGAGAGACGCGACTCTTGCTAGCTATAAAGCTAATAATCGCTGTACCGTTATGACTTACAATTCTCCAGTACGCTACCGTTGCATACGCCTTGGAACTAACGTCGCAGAATAAATGAAGTTCTACCCGTGGAGTAGCGGAGGGGGTTAATCCATACCACCTTGGAACTGAGCAACGATTAACCTTTGTTAGGTCTTTCAGCCATGCCTTCCAAAGTGCAAATTCCGGATCTGCCAAAGGTGCGTCCCAAGGAATTCCACTAATCCATATAGCCTGCATAATGATCTTTGCCTGAATTAATATTGGAGATAAAAACCCAATCGGATCAAATATCGACATAATGTATCGCAAAAACTCCCTTTTAGTAGGTCTAATTTCTCCGGACAGTACGCCCTTAGGAAACTTCAAAATATTGATCTTGAATCCAAAACTATCGGTGGCTGTATTCCAATGGAGTCCTAATGTTTTCTGCTGGGAGACGCCTGACTCCGATAAATGAAATTCCACTAATCCGGCTGCTCGGAGGTCTGGCGATACTGATGACAACGCCTTTACAGAATTACTTGCCCACGAATGCATTTTAAATCCTCCTTCGTTATTAATCTTTATTACGTCCGCGATAACTGAGGAAGCCTCTTCTCCCGTGTCAAAGGAAGCCAGCAAGTCGTCCATGTAACAATTGCGTTTCAGTACTCGGACAGCGTGAGGCATTGTATCACCATGTTCTTCTGCATTTTTATCCTTCACGTAGAGAGCACTACACGGTGAACATCTGGCTCCAAAGATTCAGGACGTCATCACGTATTCCTCAGGCCGGTTTTCCCTATTCATTCCTCTCCAGAGGAAACGTTGCGCATTTCTGTCGTCAGTTCTTACTTGCACCTTCAAAAACATGTCTTGTATGTCGCCCTTGACTGCAACGGCCTTTTCACGGAATCGCATTATCACACCCAGGAGAGAACACAACAAATCTGGTCCAGTAAGGAGATGGTCGTTCAGGGATACTCCATGTGTCTTAGCGGCTGCGTCGAAGACGAGACGTATTTTGCCTGGCTTGTTTGAGTTCGCAACTCCGAAGTGTGGTAAATACCACACTTTGTTCTTGTCATTGTTTGTAGTCAATTTTTGCGCAAAGCCATTCTCTATTAAGCGGTCCATCTCACCACAGTACAACACCGCGAATTCGGGTTCTTTGCCAAGCCGTTTTTCAAGACTATTTAATCTTTTAAGGGCATTACAGCGACTGTTGGGGAATTGGATATCATCGCACCCCCACAACAATCCTATTTCCCAACCGCCAACTATTCGCCGCGTAGTATTCGATAAAATTTCACTTGCCCTAATGTCTTGATTATTTCTCATTGGGCAAGATGTAATGCCTAAAGAATCGAGTTTAAAATACTCTTTCATCAAACATTCCATGCGGAATTCCGTTTCACTATTAAGGATTTCTTTTTCCTGTCTGTAATCCTGTTGTAATAATACTAATGAATGAGTCGGGTTAACCCGTCCAGCAATTCCATGAACGGCCCACCCTAATAAGGTGCGAGAGGCTACCGTAAGGTTTCTTTCAGCCGCTATAATATCTCGAGTAACAACAAGGTCCCAGTTGTCTTGACCGAGGAGGATTGTCGGAGTTACGTAATCAAGAGATTTTAAATCCAAGTTGCGTAAATGGGCTAGCGACTCTATAAAATCTTTATCTATGTTTTGAATAGGTAAAGATAAGTTCTTCACAGCGCTAATATTAGTTAGACGGTGTCTTTCGAAAGTTCCTTCTATCTCTAGTGACACCTTTTCTGAGGTCACTTGAAAGTTTCTTGAGCTATCTATTCCTCGCAAATTAAGAGAAGTTCGCTTACCCAAAGTCCTGGCCATATGCATATCCAATAACGATATCGTGGAACCTTCATCCAAAAGCGCGTAGGTGTTTGCGATGTTCGTGCTACTAATTAGTCTCACTGGAAGAACTTTCAACAGCACTCGCTCCGTAGTTTCATTTCCTAGTCAGGATCTTTTCGAATCCTTTATCCGATCGCCTCTGTTATTCTGCGATCTGCCGACAGGAACCTCTCGCGCATGGTGGAGCAATTCATGATGAGGTTCGTTGCAACCACGTACACCGCAGTTCTTATCATCGCAACTACGTGATGTATGGCCAGTAGAGAGACATTTAAAACACTTATTTGTTTTTTTTGCCCACCGCCACCTTCGAAAGGTAGGTTCGTTCATAAATTCATTGCATTTAGTAACAATATGAGAATTACGCTGGTAGAACGTACATAACGCTCGAGCTTTCGGAGGCCGTATGTTGGAATTATTCGGTTTCATAGCATTTGTTCGAAGTGTCTGATCATGAACGTCCGACGCTAATAACGTTGGTTTCGATACAAGAGGACAGTGGTCTCTCGCATGCCGTTTATTTTCAGTATATTGTGAGGCATTTGAGATCAAACCTGATGTACCAGCAAGGCAAGCCTTCGTAGCTTCGGTGTATAGAAACTCCGATAACGTTACTAGTCGCGATTCATCTTGTCGTCGAGTCATTACATAATCATTGTAATTGTAAATTAGGGCGGACGGCATTTTTCTCATTATCTCCTTTACTAAATCTGGATTGTATAAATGTCCTACGTTATTCAAGGTTCGCATGGCTGCTACTGCGTTACGAATTTTTGTCGCAAACGATATCAGATCAGTCTAGGGCAGTATTTATTTTAGGGAGTCTTTTTATATCTTTAACAAGATTTTCTACAATTGCATCCGAATTACCGAATCGCAATTGCAGAACTTCCATCATGTCTCGCGCACTGCAAGCCGTTACTATTAAGGCATCTACCGCTTCTTTCGCATCACCTCTTAACGCATCATAAATTCGCGCAATATTTTCTTGATCAGAATATACCCCTAATTCGCTCGATAACTCGTAAGATTTTCGAAATCGTAACCATTCCAGGCAGTTTCCAGAGAATGTTGGCAGCGCTTTTGTCGCAGTTAATCTATTTACTAGTACATTAGAACTGTGATTTCCTGTGTCAATAGGGTTCCTCGATTGCGTATCCGTACAAAAATCATGACGACGCCTGCTCTCGTCCACCCACTGTGACACGTCACTGAAGGTACGAGGTTGACCCAAATTTCGCGTATGTGACTGCGCAAAGTCAGAAGTCTTGTGTACGCGATTATTTGGGGCGACACTTGACTGTCGAGAATTACGTTCCAATACTGATCCCTCGCATCTCGATAATGTATACGGTCGCTCTTCTAAGGCCGCCAAACGCTCGTCAATCAGTGTTAATTCAATTTGTTCCCGCTCTCGCAGCAAGACTCTACGTACTTTAGCTCGTTCCTCAGCCGCATCAATTAAATGTCTTTTTCGCGAAGAACTATCTGCTGAAGCTTCAGAACGAGTATATAGACTAATTGGTTGACTTATATTGTAACCACTCACCGGGGATAAGGGACGCTCGCAAAAGTCGCGCCGGCTCGCCGCATCGCCGGAATATGTTGATGGATGCAGTCTCTCTCCACGGTAGCCTTCCGATTCGGACACGGGCCATGTCTTGTGTCGTCCCGAAGCCATTTCACACAGTTCTTTTGCAGTCACACAATCACAGATTCACCTTCACTTCCCCTCTCCTATCAGGTTAAGTTATCCTGGTCACGGCACCAAATGTTTCAGGAGGAGAGGGGGAAAAAGAAAAAAAAAACAACACTATATATAAAACACTATAGATTTATTAGCACTAGACACTTTACACTTGTTTAATTAAATCGAAAAAGAACTGAAATGATCTATGGTGCGCCCGCTTATATATTACCCGAAGCCCCACTCGTTGGTGTTCCCCAGTTTCGAGATCCTCCTCGAAGAGAGCGCCAATGATATTTGCGCAGGCAGGAATGGGCTGAAATTTACATTTAATATTGCGGGAACGCCAGGTTACGCCTGCGCAATCACACTCGCGGGAAGTCACTTACAAGAATAAATAAGACACCGATTAGCTACGCATGCGCACTTGCGAACGCGGGTAATCACGCACAACAATATTAACGTTTAACATTAGTAATTATTATTATTATTATCATTTTAATATAATATTTAATATTATTATTAATCATTTTAATATTAAATATTAATAGTCAATAATTAATATTTAACATAATGGGACGACTATGAGTTACGTATGCGCACTCGCTAACACGGGAATTCCCGCCAAAAGATGAACGGGCAACGCCAAGCCATTCATGCGCACACATAATCTGTGGCACAAGAAAACAAACAGATATTGTTATTATTTGTTATGTTCTAAAGAAGCTGGCCGGCAATTTACGGCACAGCTACTCCAATCAGACACCAGTCGTTCAAAAACATCGAATCGCTGCTTCACAAGCACGCTGGCAAAACTCAGCTCGATTCCGATGTCCACGCCTGATGCCAAAGGGAGCTATGTCCCTCTCCCTTTGCTGGGGCCAATCAAGAAAAACAAAAACTAACTTTGACAACTAAAAATAATTAGACTTCCTGAACAAATAATGTTAAAATAAAGTGGTCACAGTAATACTAACATAGACTAAACTAATAAATTTTAATAATATATATAATATATAATATGCAGGGTGTTCTTTTAATGATTCCGTTCCTTCGGCAAGCATACAGAGTAGGAGATTTTAAGCAACTTTTTCCTTTAGAAAATTTCGATTTGAAGCTTATTTATTAATTTATTGTTAGTTAAACATTATTAATTCGAGCCAATCAGAGCGCGGCAGCCGGCGATGGGCGGTGCAGTGAGACCGAAAGCGATGCGTGGAGGGAGCGCCCGGAGAGGGGAAGACGAGATCGAAAACTTAAACAAATTCGCATATTGGTCGATTCATTTGTTATTGAACACGTTAATATTAACACTATTTTTTAATTTTTCTGCATAAATATTACAGTTATTGTCAGATTTCTACTAGGGAACTATTTTAATTAATTACTAGCCATATTACCTCGGTCGCTAACGCTCCCTCGGTTGAATCACATTTTTGAGGCTAGACGTTGATTATAAAGTGTAGTCTTAAATTTATTATTAGTTTATAACAAATACATTTTAAACGATTTTGAGACAATTATTTTATTTTATTTTCAAACCAATTTTTTTCATGTGGTTTAAACTATTAATTAAAATTTGTTGTTATATTGTTAAAACAAATAAAAATGAATTATAAAATATTTTATTTTAATAAATGTATACAATTTATTCCTTTTACTCATTATGATATTTAATTATAAAAGTTTATTTTCGAATATTGGTTTGTATTATTTTCTCTCTGCATTTACAGGCTTGAGACTGTCATATAATGAACGTAAATACAATGTGTATTAAAAGTTTCAAATATTTGATTTTCTAGCATATATACATTTCAAAATTATGTATGGTATAATACGTAAATATTTTAAAATTGATAAAAATATACGTTCCAATATGGCTGCATTAAAAATAAAATGAATAATATAATATGGCATCTTGTATATTCGTATTTATTTTATATATTTTGTAATTTTTTGTTTCATTAATATCTAAACAAAGTTCTAAAATAATATCACTTTTTGCAGACAATGTATTCTAACAATTATTATCAAAATATTTTAATTGATATTTAATTAATGATATTTAAATAATATTGAATTTTGTTGGTCTTGCTGAGCTAACGTCTAACGACTCTAAGAACTCCAAGTTGCTCGCTCGAAAAGGCACGACAATTCGCCGCGTATCAATCCCGAGGACAACATTATGAAGGTCACAAGCCGCCAGACATAAACCAAAAGAAGAAGGAAAGAATAAACCAAAAAAAAAACATATCAATTTAAAAACTTTTGCCTGGGCGAGAAAAAATTATATTTTTAATAATAACAGGTCTTTGGTTTAAGATTATGTCCATAGTACATACTCTGATGTTAGGGGGCACTTTTCCATCCACAATCAGATTTTCCATCTTATGTGTACTTATATAGGCTCCGTTCATTCGTTCTTACGATACCAAAATTTTAAGTTTATCATTATTTTGATTCAATAATACTGTCTTGTGTGTCTGGGGCAGGGACCGTCTGCGCCCCACTGATGAGTTCTGGCAGACGGTCCCAAGACGAAACACATAGACTTAAAATTTCTTTCTTTCTTATTAAAATATTTTCAATTTTATTACTTAGTATTTATTTGCTTCTTCTTTTGGTTTATGTCTGGCGGCTTGTGGCCTTCATAATGTTGTCCTCGGGATTGATACGCGGCGAATTGTCGTGCCTTTTCGAGCGAGCAACTTGGAGTTCTTAGAGTCGTTAGACGTTAGCTCAGCAAGACCAACAAAATTCAATATCAATTTAAAAACTTTTGCCTGGGCGAGAAAAAATTATATTTTTAATAAATAATGTATACTTGAAAAATATTCTTTATTATACGTAATTTTATCTACAAATTTTGTCTGATGCTTATATCTTATTATTTTATAATTCGTTTGCCTAATAAGTCGACCTTAAATTGATTTTTAAAAATAAAAAGAACTATTTAAGTATCAAACACTTCAGAAAAAACTATATTCGTTGTATATATTATTTAGGGGTGTGCGGGTACCCGTATATTCGGGTAACCCGACTTCAAAATTCGACCCGACGGGCTCGGGTCGGGCTCGAGTCGGGCTTCGGGTATCGTTTTTCTCGCACTATCCGAAATTATCGATCTACCCGAAATTTTCGGACCGCCCGAACTTATCGAATTATGCGAAATTTTCGGACTACCCGAAATTATCGGATTACCCGAAATTTTCGGGCTATTCGAAATCACCGAATTACCCGAACTTTTTGTGAATGAATTTAAAGTTATTTGTCAAAGAATAATTATATAATATATTCTACGACATGAAGAATTCAGATAATCTGAAATAATAAACATGATTTAATGGGTAATACAGTTAAAATGTTTTCGTAGACAAGAATACTTTCTACAATAATAGTTTCGTATCTTAATATAAAACTAGCCATGTTACCTCGGTCGCTAACGCTCCATCGGTTGAATTGCATTTTTGAGGCTAGACGTTGATTATAAAGTGTAATCTTAAATTTATTGTTAGTTAAAAATAAATAAATTTTAAATGATTTGGATACAATTATTTTATTTCATTTTCTAACTAATTTTTTGTAACTTTTTTCATGTGCTATAAACTATTAATTAAAATTTATTGTTATATTATTAAAACAAATAAAAATAAATTATAAAATATTTTATTTTAAAATATATACAATTTATTCCCTTTACTCATCATGAAATTTAACTATAAAAGTTTATCCTCGAATGTTGGTTAGTACTATTTTCTCTCTGCATCTACAGGCTTAAAGCTGCCATATTTTGAATATAATATTAATACTTATGAAAATATTGAAATATATGGTATCTACAAATTTCAATAAAAAAGTAATTTGTATAAACATATAGGCGCTTAACGCAAACAAATTATTATTTTAAAAACTTAGTTTACACAAGAAAATTACCTAAAGAATGTCGCTTAATGCAAACAATTCATTATTTGAAAAATGTATTTTTCATAAGTAATTTATATAAAAAATTTTGCTTGTGCAGACAAATTATTATTTTAAAAATTTAGTATACGCAAGAAAATTAAATAAAGAATGTCGCTTGATACTCACAATTTCATTAAAAAAAAGGAGGATGCCCACGGGATATAGGAATTTGGCCCCCTAGAGGAAACGTATGAAACATATCCTATCGTTTAGACGGTCAAAAAATATGAATTAAAAAAAAATTCAACCCCAATAACCTTGCGGAAACTGAGATATCCAGAAATGAAGCTTCTACTTTTAAAAAGATTCTTCCTTAACATTTTAGCTTAGAAAAGACAGTTTGCAATAATTTCGATTGAAAAAGCTACTTTGTGCCATTTAATGTTGACTTACAGGCAGTCAGTCCATAGCTTTTTTAATTATCTATCAGTTCAGCTAGATTCGAATTGGGTGACACACCCTTTAAAGCTTCTACGTAAGGAAAACGTGTATACTTTGAAACAATCCTTAACGTTTTATTTTATTTTTTATATTAGTCGTTATAGTTTTTTAAAAAACGAAAATTAAGCTACGTAAAATATGCAGTTTTAAAGAGCTTACAAAAACCTTTAAAATGAGCACATGCGGGGTTTTTCACTACTTGTAGAAGCCGAGATATAAAACTTTGAAGTTTTGGTAATTTTATTATAAGGGTGACAAAAGCTATTGAGCGGTAGTGTATGTTGTTATTAAAAAGTATACTTTGCCAAGAAAAAAAATTGTTCGAACATAAACCCTGATATATTGAAATTTGTGTCTCAAAATCCAATTGACGAAATATGTTGAAATTTTTTCAGTATTTACCCCTATTATTTTTTATTAACACGATATTTTTCAACCAATTTGACCGATTAGTTTCGAAGATATGAGCAATTAAAAACTTCATTAAAAATTTACAACGCTCAATTACTTCGTTAATTACAAATATTTTTAATTCAAAAATATACAAATCGTTGTTACTATAAAGACTACCTTTTTCCAATATTTTAAGCGGATTGAAAGCTTTTTGTGCCCGAAAGCGTTTGCCATAGAAAACGCAACTTTTTCGGTATTTAATTAGTTAATAAAAGTAATTCTCTACCACCATAATCTTTTCAGCTCATTCGGTCAATTAGGTTCAGAGTTATCGTAAATTGAAAAAAATCAGTTTTTTCTTAATAACTTGAAAACTAATAGAGATATTTTGAAAAACTCGAATCGAGAGCAAAGATTTGTTTATTCTCCATAAAATACACCTTGTCTGACTCAATTATATCAAGTATAACAGTCAAAAATTTCATAAATAATTTTCAAAAATTGAATTTTTTCAATAAAATAAAAGCGAATCTACAGATCTAAAAATAATACTTCTTCAAACACACACTGACCGGAATTTTGCGGGTTACCCGATTATGTCGGATTACCCGATTATTTCGAATCACCCGATAAGTTTGGGTAACCCGAATATTTCGAGTAACCCGATAACTTCGGGGAATCCGATTATTTCGAGTAACCCGACTATTTCGAGTAATTCGATAACTTCGGGGAACCCGATTATTTCGAGTAACCCGACTATTTCGAGTAATCCGATAACTTCGGGGAACCCGATTATTTCGAGTAACCCGATTATTTTTCGGGTCCCGAAAATACTCGAGTACCCGCCCGAACCCGAGGAAAAAACCCGAACCCGATCGGGTCGAGTATTTCGGGTACTCGCACATCTCTAATATTATTACATTATTATTTAAATTACTCTCATTTATATTAAGTATATCTCCTTCTGTATTAGTGAGTATCATTGACGATTTCGAAAATTTTATTTTTAGATTTTTTTCATCTGTAACTCTTGATAATGTAACATATAATTGACCATGACTAAATACAGGTCTTGGTAAATATAGACCTACTTTTTTAAATGATTGCCCTTGTGCTTTATTTATGGTCATAGCGAAACTTGGTTTAATAGGAAATTGTCGTCTAACCATATTGAAAGGTATATCATCCTTTGATGGACATAAATCTATTCTTGGAATCATCACAATTTGTCCTGAATTTTTACCTGTTATAATTTCTCCATATATAGTGTACTGTTTTAATTCTGTAATCATGAGCCTGGTACCATTACATAAACCTCCATCTAAATGCAAATTCCTAAGTAACATAACGATCATTCCTTTTTTTAATACTAATTTATGCGGTGGTAAACCATTTGGTATTAATGAATTTATAAAATCTATTGTTATTGTTTCATCCAACTTATTATTTTCATCATTAGTAATACTATCAATGCTTAATTATATCTTACCGTCACCTTCAATTGTTTCAATTATTTCGTTATTAATCGCTAAAACATCACTATTTATAGGTGAAAGAATTACTTTGTCTTTAAGAGTATGTAAATCATCAATATTTATTTTATTACCAAAAATATCATCTATCAAATTATTAAAAGTAATAAATTCTGAAGGAATTTTTATTATTATCAATTTCAAATTTTGTAATATTTTTATTTTCTCCAATATTTAATAACCACGTTTTAAACATACTGTTTGAATTGACCAATCTTAAATTATTATTTAATGTAAGTTTTTGAAATAATTGCCATAAAGAACTACTTTTTACACATGATTCTAATATTTGAGTTCTATTTCCGTATCGAACTATAGGAAGTGTTTGTCGAAAATCGCCAGATGTTACTAATATTTTACCACCAAACGGTCTATTATTTCGACATAAATCTCTGAAAAAAATATCTATAGCTTCTAATGCATATTTAGAAGTCATTGATATTTCATCCCAAATTATTAATTTAATATTTTTTAAAATTTGACCTATTTGTGAATTTGGTGAAATGTTGCATGTTGATTGTTCGTTTAAATTAAATGGTATTTTAAATGTTGAATGGATAGTTTTACCACCTATTAATAAATTTGCTGCAATACCAGTCCAAGCAACTGCTAACTCTGGTATTTTGTTTAATTTCACAAATTTTATAATAGCATTTAATAAATAACTTTTTCCACTACCACCAGGACCATCTATAAAATATAAATTTTCTCTTTTATTATCGTAAACTGCTTCTACTATTGTATCAAATATTGTTTTTTGTTCCAATGTTAAAGATTTTAACAATATTTCTATGTCATTATCTTCATTTGCAATAAAATCATTATAAAACATATCATTGTGATTTTCATTATCAATACTATCAATATTAGGTAAATTAAATTGTTGCAATGTTAAATTATGTTTTGATAAAACGTTGTCTATAATTTTTAAAGCCTTTTTTTCTCCTAAAATTTCAGGTAATTTAGGATCAAAGAAATGTTCTTTATACTTATTATAAAGTTTCAAGGCATCAAAATTGTGATCAAATGATATAATGAAAGCGAAAAGTTCACATAATGCCTGTGGAAATTGAAAATTACAATTTTCTTCTAAACATTTATCCCATTCATCATCAGTAATGATTAAACCTCTAAGCGTATATCTTCAAAGGATTCGGCCCCACGTACATGAAGTAATAATAATCTAAGAAAAAATCGTTCTCGATCTTTAGGATTTACATGAAACATTCTGACTAGAATGGGTTTATTAAACTTTTTTCGCTTGTTCCATTCTTTTTTTATCTTGTCGTAAACATAATATTGAGGAATTTCACCATAAAGATACTTCTTGGCTTTCACATCAGATGAATTTAGTAAAAACCAACTTGTTAATGTTGTTCGATGATTTTTATTAATTAATTTGTCTTCAGATCCTTCTTTAAAATAGACAAATTGTTCATCTTCAAGATGTACAGCTAATCTATATATTGCATGTGATTGCGAATGTAATTTATATTCTTTCATACGATACATAGCCTCGGGTGGACAAACATACCTTTTGTGGAAATATATTCGGATATTTCGTCATAATTTAGAACATTGTCTTTTTGCACATTTTCAATTTCTACATTTTTTGTTTCTATATTACTGAATTTTATTAAAGCTGTATCTGGGCCTTTGTAAAGATATTTAAATAAATATTTTATAGATTTTATTGTATTACATATTTCTACGTTAATGTGACATTCAAGTTTTAGAAGTAGATATGGATTATATGGAACAACAAAACTGTTATCCGCGATTTTATTGTTGGAGTATGTTATTTTTATTTCGTTATTTCTTCTACGATAAATTGGATAACCATTAGCAGATGTTTGTGTTTTAGTACTAAAACATTTTGGATAATGTTTTGTACAATATATTTTACATTCATCCATACATACACTATTTTTATTCTGAATTCCACAAGGACCATGAATCATATTTTGTTTTACTAATTCATATAGTCTCGGAAATTTATTTTTATCAGGAATTTCTGCACATATGATATTATCAATTTGATCTGTATTTCGAATTTTGTTTAGTTCAGTTAACCATAATAACATATGAATGTGGGGCAGTCCTCGTTTTTGAAATTCTATAACATAAATGTAAGAATTAGCTTGACCAAGAATTTCGTGTTTCAATAATTCCTCCATTAATACCTTTACTTTTAGGTCAAATACACGCACTATCAGATCTGGTCTGTCAAGCGTATTTTCATATTCTAATAAATTTTCTGTAATCTCGTTCCATTTAGGATTGCACGTCATTGTCAGAAAAATGTCTGGTTTTCCATTATTTTGCATTATAGTTGTTGCATCTAAAAAGTTCTGTTGCATCGCTCTAGGACTACCTATATAACTAGACGGTAGTATAACCATTTTACCAATAGAAACATGTTTCATATTATTTTTATTGTTAAGTTAATCCATTAAACCTTTATATCGATCAGTTCGTAATTTATGCTGATCTTTTCTAATAAAATACAGACGAGTATTTTCAACTTTAGACCATGAGTTAAGGATAAACTGGTTTGATAGACTTTTGAGATTTAAACATGGATTAAATTCTTTTCGAATACTAAATCTATATGAATAATATTGCAAGGCAGATATATTATTATATTTTTTTTCATCTGATAAACTTTCATACATGGTTCCCAACCTGAATCACCGAAAGGAAATATTAATGGATACACCATTGGGTCAATGTCTTTGTTTATAATTGCAATTAATTGAGGTTTTTTTCCTTTTTGAAAAATACATATATCTCTGTTAGAAGGTGGTTCTCCATTTTCTCCAACATAGACGATAGCAACTTCATTACATACTGCTATTTGCGATTTGTTTTTAATGCTTTATCGCTAGTTAAATACATTTTAATTTCTTGAATTGGACGATCTAATCTTATTGAACGTTCATGTTCTTCGTGTTCAATTTCATGCATCATTTTATAAGCACTTGCAAATGGATTTATGTCACGTAATATACTATCTAAATCTTGTATTAATTCCTTGTCTAAATTATTTTGATTTGACTGAGACAATCTGTATTCGTTTGCAAGTTGATTATCAAGTATATACAATTGGCCAAATTTTGGACGATCTAGTTCATTTGGGTGTAAAGCATATGTATTATGATATATTTGTCCACATATTTTAATACTTGTGGTCCAACAGTAGAAAAATGTGCTAATTTAGCACCAAAGCTTGCAAATGCTAATAAATTGTTGTAAATTCTGATATTTTGTCTAAAATTCTTATCTTTGTTACTTTGTCCCAATAAATATTTTGTTAGATTTTCAGGATAAATATTATAATATTCAAGTTTTATTTTATTTCTATGACAACAATCAGAATACCTATTGTCTTTTTTAATTTCATTTTTAAAATGTTTTGCTTCACAAAATACACATTCATAGATTAATTTTCCAAGGTAATTGCACTCAATAATAGATTCATCGAAATCCCATTCTTGTGAAAATGAGCTATAAATAGGATTCCCATGTAAAATATCAGTTTTAACGTTTTTTTTATGTTTTACCGAATTTTTATAAATTTTCCTTTTTGTTCAGTATTATTTAATTTGACTTCAGTACTTATTTGGTTTATTAACTCGCCCTTAATTTTTGTTATTTCTATTCTTTCATTCTTCTCTAATTCTTGAGATGCAGCCAAATTTTCAATTTTTTTAACTTCACGTTGTTTATTTCTATATTTACGTTTTTGTTCTGCTTCAATTAATTTCTGTTCTTCAGTCATTTTTTTCCTTTTTGGCTTTTCATTTTGAAATTTCATTTTTCTATTAATAGATTGTGAATTTCTAAAATTACGTTTGCGTTCTGCTCCAGATATTTTCTGCTCCTCAGACATCTGTTCTCTTTTTGGCTCTTTAATCTTGAGATTTCAATCTTTGTATCTACAGATTGAGATGCTCTAAAATTTCTTTTGCGTTTTGCTTCAGCTAATTTCTGCTCCTCAGACACCTGTTTTCTTTTTTGTTCTTTATTATTGAGATTTCTTTCTTTATATCTACAGATTGAGATGCTCTAAAATTTCTTTGCGTTCAGCTTCAGATGATTTTGCTCTTCATTCATTTGTTTTCTTTTCTTCCTTTTTATGATTGCAATTTCGTTCTTTTTATCTATAGATTGAGATTCTCTGTATTTACGTTTCCGTTCTGCTTCAATTAGTTTTTGTTCTTTCGTCATTGGTTTTCTTTTATTTCCTTTAACTTCATTATATCTATCTTCAGATTGAGATGTTCCAAATGTTCGTTCTCGTACTAATTCATGTGTTTTTTTATGTTTTACTTCTGAAATTTTTTCTTGCATTACATTTAACTGTTCAGTTAAACTTACTTTCGATAATGATACTGATATATTTTTAATTTTGTTATCTTTATTTAATTCTTCATCGTGCAATTTTTTCATATCTAAACGTTTAATTTGTAATTTTAACTTTTTAAATTGTTTTTTTTGTAAAACTTTTTAAATTGGTTAACATCTTCATTTAAATCGATTGAATCAATGATCATTGGCACATTCTTATTAAATCGGTTAACATCTTTACTTAAATCAATTGAATCAATAATCATAGGTGTATTTAACAATGTATTTTGATAATTTGCTGAATACTCCATCATGTTATAATTTTACAAACTTGTTTAAAATTGTGAGCTAAAATAATATCTTGGCGAATCTCAATATTAGGGATAACATGTTTTAAAATTGGAAACATTTTAATTTGTTCATTTTTTTAAATTCTAAATGATTTCTCATCATTGATTCATCAAATATTACTGTACAAGGACAAATACCATTACAAATGGATACTGCAAAAGCTATTGCAAATACACCACAATTGTATTTTTGTGATTGATTTTGTACGTACTCCTGCACTATTGTAATTGAGTTTTTATTGGGAAATAATCTATTGATATATTTCAAAAGATCCGTATGTAAACCTAAATTTAAGCTATCGAATACATGTATAACTTTTTTCATACCAAATGCAAATCCAATGTCTCATATTTGTTGAACCACTAAATAATATTTGCAAAAATTCTTCATCATAAGAACGTTCATCAATATTATTTAAAGCGGATATAAAAATTGTATCTTGCATTTTATATTGTGGAATTAATTTCATAAATTCCAACAGATGTTTGTGTTTTAGTACTAAAACATTTTGGATAATGTTTTGTACAATATATTTTACATTCATCCATACATACACTATTTTTATTCTGAATTCCACAAGGACCATGAATCATATTTTGTTTTACTAATTCATATAGTCTCGGAAATTTATTTTTATCAGGAATTTCTGCACATATGATATTATCAATTTGATCTGTATTTCGAATTTTGTTTAGTTCAGTTAACCATAATAACATATGAATGTGGGGCAGTCCTCGTTTTTGAAATTCTATAACATAAATGTAAGAATTAGCTTGACCAAGAATTTCGTGTTTCAATAATTCCTCCATTAATACCTTTACTTTTAGGTCAAATACACGCACTATCAGATCTGGTCTGTCAAGCGTATTTTCATATTCTAATAAATTTTCTGTAATCTCGTTCCATTTAGGATTGCACGTCATTGTCAGAAAAATGTCTGGTTTTCCATTATTTTGCATTATAGTTGTTGCATCTAAAAAGTTCTGTTGCATCGCTCTAGGACTACCTATATAACTAGACGGTAGTATAACCATTTTACCAATAGAAACATGTTTCATATTATTTTTATTGTTAAGTTAATCCATTAAACCTTTATATCGATCAGTTCGTAATTTATGCTGATCTTTTCTAATAAAATACAGACGAGTATTTTCAACTTTAGACCATGAGTTAAGGATAAACTGGTTTGATAGACTTTTGAGATTTAAACATGGATTAAATTCTTTTCGAATACTAAATCTATATGAATAATATTGCAAGGCAGATATATTATTATATTTTTTTTCATCTGATAAACTTTTCATACATGGTTCCCAACCTGAATCACCTAAAGGAAATATTAATGGATACACCATTGGGTCAATGTCTTTGTTTATAATTGCAATTGATTGAGGTTTTTTTCCTTTTTGAAAAATACATATATCTCTGTTAGAAGGTGGTTCTCCATTTTCTCCAACATAGACGATAGCAACTTCATTACATACTGCTATTTGCGATTTGTTTTTTAATGCTTTATCGCTAGTTAAATACATTTTAATTTCTTGAATTGGACGATCTAATCTTATTGAACGTTCATGTTCTTCGTGTTCAATTTCATGCATCATTTTATAAGCACTTGCAAATGGATTTATGTCACGTAATATACTATCTAAATCTTGTATTAATTCCTTGTCTAAATTATTTTGATTTGACTGAGACAATCTGTATTCGTTTGCAAGTTGATTATCAAGTATATACAATTGGCCAAATTTTGGACGATCTAGTTCATTTGGGTGTAAAGCATATGTATTATGATATATTTGTCCACATATTTTTAATACTTGTGGTCCAACAGTAGAAAAATGTGCTAATTTAGCACCAAAGCTTGCAAATGCTAATAAATTGTTGTAAATTCTGATATTTTGTCTAAAATTCTTATCTTTGTTACTTTGTCCCAATAAATATTTTGTTAGATTTTCAGGATAAATATTATAATTTTCAAGTTTTATTTTATTTCTATGACAACAATCAGAATACCTATTGTCTTTTTTAATTTCATTTTTAAAATGTTTTGCTTCACAAAATACACATTCATAGATTAATTTTCCAAGGTAATTGCACTCAATAATAGATTCATCGAAATCCCATTCTTGTGAAAATGAGCTATAAATAGGATTCCCATGTAAAATATCAGTTTTAACGTTTTTTTTATGTTTTACCGAATTTTTTATAAATTTTCCTTTTTGTTCAGTATTATTTAATTTGACTTCAGTACTTATTTGGTTTATTAACTCGCCCTTAATTTTTGTTATTTCTATTCTTTCATTCTTCTCTAATTCTTGAGATGCAGCCAAATTTTCAATTTTTTTAACTTCACGTTGTTTATTTCTATATTTACGTTTTTGTTCTGCTTCAATTAATTTCTGTTCTTCAGTCATTTTTTTCCTTTTTTGGCTTTTCATTTTTGAAATTTCATTTTTTCTATTAATAGATTGTGAATTTCTAAAATTACGTTTGCGTTCTGCTCCAGATATTTTCTGCTCCTCAGACATCTGTTCTCTTTTTTGGCTCTTTAATCTTGAGATTTCAATCTTTGTATCTACAGATTGAGATGCTCTAAAATTTCTTTTGCGTTTTGCTTCAGCTAATTTCTGCTCCTCAGACACCTGTTTTCTTTTTTTGTTCTTTATTATTGAGATTTCTTTCTTTATATCTACAGATTGAGATGCTCTAAAATTTCTTTTGCGTTCAGCTTCAGATGATTTTTGCTCTTCATTCATTTGTTTTCTTTTCTTCCTTTTTATGATTGCAATTTCGTTCTTTTTATCTATAGATTGAGATTCTCTGTATTTACGTTTCCGTTCTGCTTCAATTAGTTTTTGTTCTTTCGTCATTGGTTTTCTTTTATTTCCTTTAACTTCATTATATCTATCTTCAGATTGAGATGTTCCAAATGTTCGTTCTCGTACTAATTCATGTGTTTTTTTATGTTTTACTTCTGAAATTTTTTCTTGCATTACATTTAACTGTTCAGTTAAACTTACTTTCGATAATGATACTGATATATTTTTAATTTTGTTATCTTTATTTAATTCTTCATCGTGCAATTTTTTCATATCTAAACGTTTAATTTGTAATTTTAACTTTTTTAAATTGTTTTTTTTTGTAAAACTTTTTTAAATTGGTTAACATCTTCATTTAAATCGATTGAATCAATGATCATTGGCACATTCTTATTAAATCGGTTAACATCTTTACTTAAATCAATTGAATCAATAATCATAGGTGTATTTAACAATGTATTTTGATAATTTGCTGAATACTCCATCATGTTATAATTTTTACAAACTTGTTTAAAATTGTGAGCTAAAATAATATCTTGGCGAATCTCAATATTAGGGATAACATGTTTTAAAATTGGAAACATTTTAATTTGTTCATTTTTAATTATAAATTCTAAATGATTTCTCATCATTGATTCATCAAATATTACTGTACAAGGACAAATACCATTACAAATGGATACTGCAAAAGCTATTGCAAATACACCACAATTGTATTTTTGTGATTGATTTTGTACGTACTCCTGCACTATTGTAATTGAGTTTTTATTGGGAAATAATCTATTGATATATTTCAAAAGATCCGTATGTAAACCTAAATTTAAGCTATCGAATACATGTATAACTTTTTTATCATACCAAATGCAAATCCAATGTCTCATATTTGTTGAACCACTAAATAATATTTGCAAAAATTCTTCATCATAAGAACGTTCATCAATATTATTTAAAGCGGATATAAAAATTGTATCTTGCATTTTATATTGTGGAATTAATTTCATAAATTCCAACATATGATTGTCGTCTAACATTCCATTTTGCGAATTACCATCTTCGCGTATTATATTGTAAAAACTATGTCCCAAATTCATAGTTAAATCCTGAAAATTTAATATCAATGTAGTACTAATATATTAAAAACAATTGACGGTTTAGTAGATGTTAAACTATTTTTATGATTACATTATTATTACATTATGATTACGTTGAAAGTGTATGTATTACCGACCAAAAATTGTTTATTAAATTATTATTCAAAATATAATTTTTTTATATCAAAACGTCATGTCCTTGCTTATATTTTAAGTTAAACATACTTTTTTATATTTTAAATTTAATGTTTGAAATACAACATTTATGTTGAAAGTTGCAGATTTTTTTAATTTGTGCTCGTCATCTCTTTAACTAAGTTAATAAAATAAGAAAATAAGTCAGAAAATGGTTATTTTTAATATTTTTTTATAAACAAACGAATTAAGTTTTTAAAAAATCCTCTTCAGCAGGCCCTCAGGTATGTTTTAAGCAATGTAACCAAATTTTTTCAGATTATTAAATTCATAATATTTTGAATAAATCATCGAATTAAATTTAATACATCTATTATATAAAAATAATAAAATTTGCTCAAAGAAATATTTATTAACGTCAATAAAATTAATTAGTCAAACCAAATAAATCATTATTTGATTCAATTAAAATAATTACCATATAAATAATTATTCGAAACAATATAACAATTAATTGATACTATAGATATGTACTTGAATCAAACGATCAATATGTTTATTCTAAAAATATGATTTATTTAACTTAATGACTTGAGACTTCTTTAAAATAAATAACTATTTATTTAAAGCAATGAAATATTATTTTGTAATGAGTTACCAAATTAGTTGTTTCTATAACACAAAATCAAATAAACATTTGCCTAACTCAAGTAAACTCTTGATCGATAGAATTGAACTATTTTTTTTAAACGAATAAACTATTTGTTCGTTCTTACATTTTCATTTAACTTAAATGATACAAATTTTGTTAATCTAAACAATCACTTATTTGAAGCAATGAAATATTATTTTGAACTGAATAACGAAATTAGTTGTTTTGAGGCAAAAAATTGAAGTAATGTTAACTTCACATAAAAAAACGTGTGGTGGATCTGATCGAACCATTTTCTTAAAACCATTAAACTATTTGTAGGTTCTAGAATTATAATTTATTTAACTTGACGATTACAGGTTTTGTTAATTTGAATAATCTTTTTTTTTTATCAACGAAATACCGTGTTGCAACAAATAACAAAATTAGTTGTTTTTCGGAAAAAATAAAAAAAATATTATCTTGACTCAAGTAAATGCGTGATCGACTTGATCGAACTACACTCTTGAAACGAATAAACTAGTTGTTCATTTTAACTTTATGATTTATATAACTTTACTATAGCAGATTTTGTTAGTCTAAATAACCGTTTATTTAATATAATAAAATATTATTTTGAATTGAATAACTAAATTTTTTTTTTCTAGGAAAAAAATTAAAGAAATTGATTCAAGTAGCCGTCTGATTGAAATATAATCTTTCAACATACAAACTATTTGTTGTTTCTAATTTTATGATTTATTTAACTTAACAATTGCAGATTTAACATTAATTAAATACTTTCGTCGACTGTAATATATAAACCATAATTCTTTTTATATTGGTATTACAAATTATATTACAAAGCATAATATAATTATAATTATAATTATAATTATAAAAATTATTTATAATTAATCTGACTGCCAATATTAAAGTAATTTTTCATTTTTCATTAATATAACTTTTTTAGAATTTAATTTAATTTATGTACTGTTAGACCAATACAAAAAGATTTATAATTAGAGATATTGTTAATTTAAATAATCATTTATTTAAATCAACGAATTATTGGGTTGCAATGAATATTCAATGTAGTTGTTTAACGAAAAATTTGAAGTAACTAAACTATTCAATAAAGTTATTAAAACTATAAAGAATGGGATATAATAAATCAACACAATCTCGAAGATTATGAATGCTATTACAATAACAGAATTTACGTATTTAATACAAAAGATATATAAATAAATCGGATATATAATTATAATGAATAATATGATAACGTGACAGTGACAAGTTTGTGAAATCTAAACAATGTATTGCTGAATAATAATAATAATAATAATGTTGATACTTTTATAGTAATCCTTCAGATTAGTATTATAATTCTTGTAAGGGATGTAAAACTAAAAATTCAGCATTATAAATGTTTTAAAATTAATTTTTTACATTTGTATAATAATATTTGTATTTTTAGCAGCTTACAGGGGATTAGATGGATACTGAAACAAGTGAAGATACTTTTCTACCACTCCAAGGTAAGTGCACAAATTTTTTTGCAATGATCATGCTAATAGATTCATCGTTATAAGGCAACAAATATACATTTCTATTAATATTTCGGGCACTTTTCCCGGATATTTTGACCATAAGGGATCTTAATGATTTAGACCCACTCTGGAAATTTTTAGGCAGTTTCTGACTATAAAAAGACATCTTTTAGACAGTATTAGGTTACCAGAGTCCGGAGCAGAATTGCTGATTTTCACTATTTAAAATTTAAATGGCTTACAAGAGTGTGACAGCATACATTTATGTCTTTAAAAGTATTTTTAATAAAAAGTTCGGAAAATTTTACAAAAAAAGTCATACTTATTGTTTTAGTGAAAAATGCATCCTCTGGGAGCTAAAAATTCATGAAAATGGGCATATAATGCAAAAAAGTGCTAAAATGTCAACTTTGACTCTCTGTAACTTAAAATAATGGCCCAGAAAAAATCTGAAAAAATTCAGGAGAACTACTGGATACCTCTAAAACATATTCCCACAGTTATAGCAATATTTATTTTTTTCATCTTCGATGTCACAGAGAACCACCCATATATATATACATATATGCACCTGGCGAATTTATTTCTTGATCGACTAATACTACACGTACAACTAACAATAATACTATATATAATAATACTAGTATATAATATATAATAATTATATTATTATTATTATTATTTTTTTATTTTTATTTTTTTTTTTTTTCGTGGCAAACTGGAGAAATCTTACATAAGACGACGACGAGGGTCCGCACTCGTCGCCAGTGCCGGATTCTTCGTCTGAAGGTGGCACAGGCTCCGGACCCCGCCACGTGAGACACTCCCTCAGCATCCTTTGATGGACAAAGAAAGCATTTGGGAGCGCTCTTGCAATTCTTAAGGTTGTGTCCAGGCTCCCCGCACTTGTAGCACGACGAGGACCTATCCACTCCCTCACACTTCCTTTTCGTGTGGCCGAAGTCTAGGCACCGATAGCACCTCTCGACCAAGACTCGATCCCGAACGCGACAGCTTACGAAGCCGACGCAGAGATGCCGCATCGACTTCAGCTTGTCAGCGCTCTCGTGATCCAGCTTCACGATGGCTGTCTTCTGTTGACTGCGGTTTAGGCCCAAAAGCGTCACCTCTCGGCCCTCAGGCGAAGAAGTAAGCACTTTATTTAGGGCGCCACCACTTCGTCCCTCGTTGTGAGAGTGTCCAGGTCTCTGATCTCAAGGGTAACCCTTCGATCTCGGACTCGAACTTCTCCCATTCCTTGGGTAGCAGTACGCACTTTCTCCGCGAATACTGCCGCATCGGTTTTTTTTGCCTAGCCGAAGCAGGACGTCCTCCCGCCCTGTGGGCCGCACACTTAGAACCTGCGCGCCACTGTCGTCCGGATTCACTTCCTTTCGGAGCTTCCCCAGAACTTCAGCAAACGTTCGGTTCCTCGCGATTGTGACCACCAGGGTGGATACCGGCGCCTTCTGGCGCTTTCTCCTGTCAAGAGGCGCCTGTCCCGACTTAACCGTCGGCTTCTTCTTTTCCACCACAGGCTTGGACTTGGATTGCTCCTTGTCCTTACCAGGTGGTGGCACCTCCTTGCGGGTTTCTTCTTCTTACGGGTTTTAGAGGCCTCGGGTGGGCTTTGAGGGCCCTCCCTACTCCTCTTTTGAGCCTGTATCTTGGCTGTAGCCGCGATGACGGCTTTAGCAATGATGCCTCTTCTCTTAGGCCGCCGACGATTCTCGTGGCCAACTCGACAATCCTCGACTTGGCACTTGTAATCATCGACTGCTAAAGACATCTTCTTCGTTTTCCCGTAGAGCTCTTGTACAAGAGCGTCTACGGTTTTCAGCCCTGTTTTGACGACCATGGAAATGTTAGGTTGCTTTGCACAAGCTGCCAACATTGCCTGAAGTACTTTTTTCAGATGGTCGTAAGTGGAGTCGATCTCCTCCTGCGCCTTCTCCACCTTCTTGTATTCCTTACGGAACACTTCTATCTCCTCTTGAGATTCTCTGCTATAGACAGAGATGCCGCTGATGGCGCTACCAATGCTGGTAACGCTGCCGCTTCGTAACATGCTTGCAGAAGCCAGACTCAGCATCTGGGATAGCGGCTGCTGTTGGGGGTTTTCTTTCGAGGACCCCGCCTCTGACGTGATGTTAGAACTAAGCGGTTTGTGGCCTCCCCCAAAATCCATGAGGCCAGCGCCGGCCACCGGGGCTTTCACCCGATCGGAACCGACGACGGGATTCACTCCTAGTTTGGAGTTGCCCGCTTGGGGTAGTATGTTTTCATCTCGCTTGCTCATACTTCTGGTTGTACTGTTTGGTCCACGGAGATTATTTTATTTCACCTCTACCCTTCACGCTAGAGTGACGAGCATTCCCCTATCCGCCACCCGGGGGACGCGCCGCATACGGGGACAGGACACCCCGCGCGGATTATTATTATTATTATTATTATTATTATTATTATTATTATTAACTCCGCCGCGCCGGTCCCAAGCCCGGGACTCTCAAGGGCCGATCGAGAGAGGAGGCAGGTGAAGCTGCTTTCTCAACCGACCCAGCCCGGACAGAGGAGGAGGAGGGGCACACAAACAATAATACTCTTACACATACACTTTCATACATAATACTGACACGGAACCCTGCTGAGACTGCCTGGGCCGGTGTGGCGAGGGCGGAATTTGGGCTCGAGTGCAGGGAGAAGTCGCGGGGGGTAGGCTCGATGCGGTACATCCCATAAACGGATGTTTTACCGCTGATAAAGCTGCACGCCCCAATTGTTAAGTAAGATGTGAGGAAGCCTATCAAGCGGTACTCTCACTGAGGAGGCTATACGGGCG